>JAFEMH010002358.1:342500-350366 GCA_022495995.1 Adenophora triphylla var. japonica
ATCGCTGTCGCCTCACCGTCCGCTCGAGCTCTCACGCCTGCCTGGATCCGTCCGCCGCCTCTCCACCGTGTTTCTCTCTCTTGCTCTAATCAAATCAAGGTAAATGTTTCGATTTCTTTCAAATAAGTAGTTCTAATTCGAGGATAGGGTGTTAATTTGTTGTGAATTTTAGTTGGTTTCGATTTCTCACCGTGTTTCTCTCTCTTCTCTGTACTCAACCATGAATTTTGGGTGTCTGTGAGTGTTTACGTGTGTGTATGCGTGTGTTCCATGAAGTTGTAATTTTGTATTAATTTTCTTCGTTTTTTTTTTTTTTTTTTTTTTAAATGACGTTTTGAAACATCACCGGGGTTTGCAAATAGAAAAGCAATTGGGTTGGTTAGAGCTTGACAATTTCCATGCCATGGCTTGAATTCTTGGTGTGGATTTGGTTATAATTGTTTTTAAACATGTTTTATACATATTATTGGTGCTATAGGGAGGTTATAGAGTCCCAAAACAGGTAGTTCAACCGCCGCAAATGGCTTTGCAAAGAAGTCGAAGGGAAAAATCTGCCTTGAGTGAGCAACTCGGCAAGCTGTTTAACCTAGGTTAATGAGTATAGATTTAATAACTCTTTAACTAGGCTTTTAGTACAAGTTTAGTACAACATGGTAGAACTTGGATTAGTCCAAAGAGGTGTTTGCAAGAGCTTTAAATATTGATCCAAAGTTGCTTAGAAGGCAGTTTCAGCACTTGTATTATTTCAATCTGCAGCCTTGGTCCATGTTTGAGGCATTGGGAACCTAGGCTAAACAACTCGGATTTGAACACTTTTTGATCCTGTATTTAGTAAAACTTTAGTACTATATAATGGAGTTTGAATTGGGCCAAAAGGATATTGATAAGGTCCATAAATAATGTCTCAAAAAATGCTTGAGAGGCGGTTATAAAACTTGAACCAAATGTTATAAAACTTGGTTTTGAACTTGAACCCTAAAGGGAAAGTGTTTAATGTTGTATTGTGATGGCGTAGGGCTACTTATATATTATTGTACCCCTACGTGATGACCTATTTAGGGTTATTTGCTCTATAGTGCCTAATATATTGCACCTCTACGTGGGGTACCTCTATATAGTTATTGATTCATATAGGGAGTGAAATAATTGTAGCACCGTTTATTTTGTTGAGTAAGAGTATAAATACCATATGATTGGATTATTGTACTCTATATTGTTAAGTATATGTCATGCTATTGTGAAGGCTTGGCAGATCGAAGTTTAGTATTAAGTTGCAAGTGTGTAAACATAGCAACTTAGTATGGAATTGGTTCCTCTATGATTATAAAGTCGGTACAATATTCGTACTAGGTAAGGGAGTCTTAAATGACCTAAACCGATAAAGGTAAGGGCTTTATGATATGCTTTTTATAAAAATATACTCGGTACACGGTACACAAACCAAACTCATATTTGTATACCGTGTACCAACCAAGAATGCATAATCAGACGGTAGTACCGTACCAAACTTTCGTTATACCGAAGGTTGGTATACCAAAAATTTTGGTTAGTTGAAATGCTTTGTCCGAAATAGAGTTGTTCATGGTTTGGTTAAGACTTATGAGGGGATTTCTTCCTAACTTTCCCAACATCCGTGTTATAAGGGAACTTAGTTTGTGATTGACGAGTTAGATTTTAATTGTTGAGGTAGAGATAATATATACACTTCTTTTCTTATCAATTTTTTTTTTTTTTTTTGATGAGGTAGAGAAACCAATACACAGGATACATATTAGGGCATTAAAGGAAAAGCATCCGAAGTCAAAGACATTTTTAAAATTTTGTAAATCCATTTATATGAAACAAACTAGGATACGGTTTACGTATATACGTGTCGCGTAAATAAGTAAACCAACATTTAAGGTGTAGTACCCGAAATCATAAAATGTGCTTTGAGAACCATAACCGAGAATAAAGAGTATCTATGAAAATCACAAAAATAATTGATAAAGAGCTAAAGAAAAAAACGAATAATGCGTAATCTAAATGGTGGTAATAATTAATTTAAAAACGTAATATTCGACAAACAAATAAGTTAGAAAACTGTGGATGAAATAATTTAGGAACATCTAGTTCTAGATCTCATTTTGGGGCGATTGACGGCATCGCGGACGGTGATTATGTCGCCTACGTTTGAGCGCCCGAAATCAATCCCGGCACCCTAGATGCACCTTATATGAAACAAATTAGGATACAGCTTATGTATCCTAGTTTTGTTACATATTTAGTAATATTAACGAATAGAAGAAAACATATGCCACTATAAAGAAAACGATAAATAACCGTACTCATAATCAAATATGTAACATGTTATATTTAATAAAAATTAAAATAAAAATATACATATATGTATATATATAAATATCATTTTTGCACAAGCGTTAGGTCCAAAGATTGAAACTTTGATTAATTATTATAATAATAAATCTACTTTCAAAGTTTCAATCTTTGGGCCAAATGCTTGTGCAAACTTGATATTTTCCACCCCACTACTATCACGTACAACCACTACCATGGGGTTATCTTTGGAGTGGAAAATCTCAAGTTTTTGCACAAGCGTTAGGTCCAAAGATTGAAACTTTGATTAATTATTATAATAATAAATCTACTTTCAAAGTTTCAATCTTTGGGCCAAATGCTTGTGCAAACTTGATATTTTCCACCCCACTACTATCACGTACAACCACTACCATGGGGTTATCTTTGGAGTGGAAAATCTCAAGTTTTTTGCACAAGCGTTAGGTCCAAAGATTGAAACTTTGATTAATTATTATAATAATAAATCTACTTTCAAAGTTTCAATCTTTGGGCCAAATGCTTGTGCAAACTTGATATTTTCCACCCCACTACTATCACGTACAACCACTACCATGGGGTTATCTTTGGAGTGGAAAATCTCAAGTTTTTGCACAAGCATTATGTCCAAAGATTGAAACTTTGACAGTAGCTTTCGCCATTAATCAGAAAACAAGAAAATCCCCAACTTCAGTTTGTAGAAGATACAAAAACTGCAGTTGGGGATTTTCTTGTTTTCTGATTAATTATAATAGTAAATCTACTTTTAAAGTTTCAATCTTTGGGCCAAATGCTTGTGCAATAGACTTGATATTTTCCCTTTGGTGTAACATGTTATATTTAGTAAATATAACATGTTACATATTTAGTAAACATAACATGTTACATATGCAACAATTAGATAAGTTACTAAATATCTAATTTTCAAGTCTTTTAAAGTCAAAGGGGGAGGAAGGGGGTGAATGTATCAATAATGTAACATATTCAACCGCACACTACCTTAGTATGGTTCTAGATCCCATTTTGGGGCGATTGACGGCATCGCGAACGGTGATGTAATATCGCCTACGTTTGAGCGCCTGATATCAATCCTGGCACCCTAGATGCACCTTAGGGTATTGTGGTTGGTGGTTAACATCTTAAAATATAAATAAGATGAGAGCCTTTCTCACCCACAGCTATCAAAATCCGTCCATCTTTGATCAAGAAATATAGAGCAAATAAGTTCTTGTCAGTTTGAGCAAAGGATTTTCTGTTTAATAAGAGTTTTTCCAGTTTCACTGTCCTCTTCTCTCTAAGGATCTCAAACATCACAGCCATGTTCTTGTCAGTGTCTGTTTTACTCTTCACTGGTGTTATACGGTCACAAGTAAAAACAAGGTAACAGTATAACACCAGTGAAGAGAAAACAAAACTTTCCTCCAATTTTTTTAATCTCCACCTTCCATTTACTCGAGATCCTGATTGCAGAATCTTTCTCATGAGCTTGAAAAGGCGGTGTTGCCCTCAATCTCACGGTTGCTTCGCATGTGCAACCGTGAGATTGAGGGCAACACCGCCAGCTTTCAGGCTCATGAGAAAGATTCTGCAATCAGGATCTTGGGTAAATGGAAGGTGGAGATTGAAAAAATTGGAGGAAAGTTCTGTTTTCTCTTCACTGGTGTTATACTGTTACCTTGTTTTTACTTGTGACCGTATATCACCAGTGAAGAGTAAAACAGCTGTCAAGACATGGCTGTGATCTTGAGATTCTTAGAGGAGAACCGATGGCTGAAAACCTATATTAAACGAAAATCCTTTGCTCAAGCTCGACAAGAACTTATTTGCTCTATCTTTCTTGTTCTAAGGCCGAGATATGGTTTTGATAGTTGTGGATGATAACGACTCTCATCTTGTTTATAAATGTTAATTTAATTCATCGTTGTAAAATTATATATTTTACAACAAAGAATTAAATATTAATATTTAAAATTATTCACAATAGTAATCACGGCATTTCGGGATGGGATAGGTTTATCAAACATGCACTTAAAGGACAGAGTAGGTGGTTAGGTAGGGACACCATTATCCTTTAGTTTAGTTTGAACTAGAGCTCAAGATTTGTTGATACAATTATTCACAATATTAATAGGTAAAAAGTCCCAGCAGCCCCAATTTAAGGCAGCATGGAGCATTACAATGGAGAAATTGTTTCCCGCGAGTTTCAATTTCAACAAGACATTCTTGAACTCACGCGCTTTCACCAAAAACAACACCGGAAACTTATTGACGGGAGGTATAGCATGCCATGCATCTGGTCTCTAAAAGATTGGAAGATTGATTGGGATCTACGCTCCGAGCCGTTTCGTGCTTTTGGGATTCGGAGCGACATGTGTTCACCCTATCGTCATACAACGATACGGGTGCCAACGATGGAGGATTTTCGAGCAGCGGCGGAGGGTGTGGCCGAGTCGAGGACTCCGTGGTATTTCCCTCGAGACGGCGATCGATTACGGGAGCAACTATCCCGAATTCTTGGGATTATCGCCAGAGGCCCCGGGTATCGGGCATTGTCGTTGACGATAGATTCATGGAACTTGACTCATATAGCAGTGAGTCGGACCAAATGCCCCCGGACTGTTTGATCTATCCACTTCCTTAGATATATTCATGTTGCTCATTCGTGCCGCGCACTACTTCTGCGGCTACAGCTCGGAGTGTGTCCGGCCCTACGCCATAGAGATCATCGAGCGGGCGAGAGGTGATCGAGGAGTTGACATCCGGCATATTCAATCCGGTCGGGGAGCGATGGACATCATTCAACTGCTAGCGGAGACATACCACGGCATTGATAGATTAGCCTGAGGATCCGAGTACATGGGTTCGACGGCCCAGTTACTATCATTGTGGTGTATGAGAGATTTCGCTTGATCCTCGCCACGCGAGGGCGACGGCATTACCTTGGGTGGCTGGACGGCGCGGGATATTGAGGATGCCGCTGCGAGAGTTGGCATAGGAGGTTGGCCTTGGCCCGATATGAGACCGCAAACCCGAACTATTGGATTCCGGCATGGGGATTGCGGACTATGAGAGATATTCGGGACGGGCCGTTTATTGTCCGACTTCCTCGGACTACATGTATCATCCTTTTGCATTCCATCTCTAGTGAGCGACAAGTACGGATACCGCGGCAGACCATTCGGACTTTGAGAGAGCGATTGGACGACTAATACAATGCCGATGATTATGGCCCGAGCCTCCCGTACTACACATTTCTTTGGCGTAGCATTTCCTAGAGGGCTTTCTTCCGATACGACCACTACTCCGTCATACTAGAGGTAGCACATTTCGACCACCGAGTATCCGACATGGTACGAGGAGCGGCAAGGTCTGTACGGTGATGATAGAGGCTCGACGCCGAGAGTGTTTTGGGGCGAGACTATTCTTCCGGCCTAGGACATTAAGAGGCATGGAGGCCAAGAGCAACCACGATGAAATCACCGGCGACATTGCGGCAGATTATGAGAGACGGGAGATTCGGAGGCTGCTTTGAGAAATGATCCCGAAGTGATAGCTCGCGAGGGAGGCCTTGAGGCGGGGAAAGAGCGTGCGAGAGCTACCGGGCGATATATCCACCGGCTCACACGATACCTGAGCCAGACGAGGTTCGACCGACTTTTTCAACATACCTAGACCAAAGACCTCCCGGGGACCGAGGCGGAGGAAGAGTAGAGATTCGAGTTCGGGAGCGGGAACGAGTTCCTAGACACTTTAAGAAGACTCCGTTAATATATTGTTAAATATGAGTTAGAAGCTTTATATTTATTTTAAGAAGATCTGTGTTGCTTTTAAGTTTGTAATTCAAATTTAGGGAAATGATAATACGTTAATTACTTCTAAAGCTGTTAATATATTATGAAATCCAATAATTATTAACATCCCGATTTTGTTTCATCCGTCGATTAAATTGAGTGTACGTATAATATATGGATTGCAATGCGGGAGTGATGTACGGTAACGATGATCGTAGTTGGATGTATAAGCGGAAGTTGCCGAATCAACGCGGTATCAATCCTGAGTTTTATAGAGGGTTGAAGGGGTTTGTTGAATTTGCTCAATTAAATAAAACCGGTCCCATGGATAAGGATGGTAAGATTAGGTGTCCATGCGACAAGTGTTGTAATGTCAAGTATCTAAGCTTGATCGAGACTCGAAACATCTTTTGCGTAACGGGTTTGAAGTTGGGTACAAACGGTGGACCCGTCATGGTGAGCCGAGATTGCGCACTGAAATGTTGCGAATAATCCCCAAGAATATTCATGTACCTCCCGAACCCGAACCTATTATTCGGGACAATGAAGAACCACCTTTGAATATGGAAGATATGGTTAGGATGCGGCGGTCCTTCCTTCGATTGGTCGAGAGAACCAACGCAAGAACCCAACCCCTGCGGCCAAGAAATTTATTGATGCTATGGACTCTGCAAAGAGAAGGTCTATCCAGGTTGCCGAGATCGTAGTGTTGGAGAGGTCACAATGGTCGAGCTCCTTAACATAAAGGCTGATTGCAATATTAGCCACCGCTTATAATCGTATCATGAAAGCAATTAAGCGGATGTTGTCGAAAGAGAATAAGATGGTTACAAACTTTTATGAGACAAAGAAGTTGGTTGGGCGGATTGGGCTATGTTATGAAAAAGATTGATGCGTGTAAGAATGACTGCATGCTATTCTACAAGGAAGATTCACGAAGACGAGTGTTCAATTTGCGGACAAAGTAGATATAAGCCAAGTCGGAGGGGAGTTCAAAACACAAGAAAAACATACCACATAAGCGGTTGCGTTACATGCCGTTGATTCCAAGGCGCAACGCCTCTACGCGTCTAAATCTACTGCAGAGGCAATGCGTTGGCATAAGGAAAGTTTGCGTGAAGATGGTGTGTTGATTCATCCCGGTGATGGGGAGGCATGGAAACACTTTGATGAGACTTATCCACGACTTTGCGTACGAAGCAAGAAATATACGGTTATGCATACGCTCGATGGTTTCAATCCGTTTGGTCACTGAGGCAAAATCTTACTCTTGTTGGCCGGTTATAGCCACTGTCTACAATCTTCCGCCCTGGTTGTGTATGAGTGATCCCTACATGTTCTTGTCGTTATTCATCCCGGCCCAAACGGCCACAGGAGGAACATTGACGTCTATCTCCGACCTTTGATGGACGAATTGAAGCAGCTTCTGGGAGGATGGGGTCGAAACGTGGGATGCTTTCAAGCGAGAGAATTTCAACATGAAGGCTGCGTTGATGTGGACAGTTAATGACTTCCCTGCATATGGGATGTTATCGGGTTGGAGCACCCACGGGAAGTTGGCCTGTCCGTATTGTATGAGTGACACAAAGTCTTTCACGCTCACGCACTCTGGAAAACCATGTTGGTTCGATTGCCATAGACAATTTCTTCCGGAGGACCACCCATTCGGGACCCGTAAGAATGCGTTTAAAAAGAACAAGATTGACCATGCATGAGGCCCCGATTCGTTTAAGTGGTGACA
>JAFEMH010002359.1:0-350353 GCA_022495995.1 Adenophora triphylla var. japonica
CTTTTGTTGTCTGTGGAGCGTTTTGGTGCAGCTCGCTTGTCCTCCGCAGATGTGTTGGGAGATGAGAGAGTCTCCCAGGCCATGCAGAGGTATTATGTTCTTTGATATTGATGATCTGTAGAATGCCCTCGATGGCGTTTTCCCAAACGGAGCCCCGTGGATGTAGTTCATGTGTTTCATCCATTTTAGTCAAGAGGAATCTTGTCCCAAATCAAAGGCAAATCTCTTGTTGGCACACCTCGCCTCCAGGCTCTCGATGGTGAACCCTGTGAGCGTAGACCCCTCGTAATCATCATGTTAGATCTCTAAGACCGGGACACCGTTGGTGTACAACCCCTCAGTGACTCTGCTGTCGCCGTAGATGATAGTCAGACCTGTTCCTTGGATGAACTTTACAACATTGATGGAGAGTCAAATCCCCACCCAGTTGGTGTGATGTAGCCAAGGACGTTCCCAAAATGGCAAGTGAAGAGTGAGTCGGGATGTCGATGACTTGGAAACCTGTCGGGACCATTTGTTTTCCGACCACGAGGTTCAAGGTGGCTATTCCCGGAGGCTGGGCGGGATGTTCAGAGTCGTATGCCTTGATTGCATAAATCAGAGGGTTTTGAGATCAGTTGCTTTGATTTCTCACAGAGTCATCATTTTGGCTGGAAGGGCGTTCATGGATGATCCCCCGTCTACCAACAGGAGGAAGGCGGCGCTCGTCCAGGTTTAACTGTCATGTAGAGAGGCTCGTTGCTAGTCGGCCCCAAATTTTGGAAGATCGATTATGTTGAAGGTGATGATATTATTCTAATTGACGTTGCCGATCATAGCCTGCTTCGTTAAGTGTCACTGTGATGGGAACCATCATATCGGGCCAGGCTTTCTTCCAAGACTCTAACTTGTACCAGTAAGATGAAGTGAGTAGGGAGCCAGAGTCAGATGCAGCCTATCGAATGCGCTTGAGCTCTATCGGGCCAGGATCTCCGACCTTTCAGTGGAGATTGCAACTTCTTTAGCGTCAAGTCCCTTTTCAAGTCGTGGCTCAGGTATGGCTGGCATTTTGTCTGTCCATGGAGGGTTCGTGCAATTGGACCGGGACATGTCAGAACATTCACCTCTGTTCAGACTTATAGTTTTGCTTGTCTCTCCCGTTTCTGGAGTGGGAGGAGCCTGGCTGGCGTAAGAGCCAGACTTCGCATTTCAATCTCGTTCAGCCGCTCATGGCTTTTACTTTAAGCATCAATAGTGGCTTTGGAGATCTTCCTAAGACAGGGTTGGATTCTATCTGGACCTTGCGGGTCTTCGATTGCAGTGCGAAGCTGCGTCCCAGGCTGATCATGGAGCAAACATTGCCGTGGCCCTGTGCGAGAACTAGGGTACCGAGAGGAGAATTTGTTGGAGTAGATGACATAGTAGTCAAACTTTCCCTGAGGGTTCTCCAAGGGTTCCGACCTGTGGGATCACCAAGATTCGATACCTCTTTTTCGGTTTTTGGATGAGAAGATAGCTTCTTCTTTCGTCGAGGACGGCCCTCGTTCATTGCATCCTGGAATTCCATTTCCCAGGACGAAGCACTCGCGATCGCCAGACGTCCCACCAGGATGTGTTCGTTGTTCGCGGTGGTACCGGGACCTCGGAGGCTGGATGGGGCGAGGCTTTCCTCCTGGAAGGTGTCTTGTGGTCTTACAGCCATGCTGCATGCAAGCATCGTGAGGGTAACAGAGTTGACTTCTCGGGAGACAATGAGAGATGTTGAGAGGCTGTAGGAAGCAGTGCATGGCTTGGGAAGCCCCGGTAGTTAGGTGGCTAAGGTTAGAAGTGGTGCATTGGCACCTTTAACCGATACCAGAGCTTGTTGCTCACCTTGACGCTTTCTCAATAGCCATGAGGATTTTTGCCCAGACTTCTTCCGGTGTTGGGAAATTTACGTTTGGTGATTTTATATCAGTCAACTTATTTTATTGTAATGGTGATTTACTAAGAGATCAATGTGATTCGTATTAGACTCGGATACGAGTAAGGAAGAAAGTGTGGAGTAGCACACTCGTTTAGAGCTAAAAGACGAAGTCAACTTCGATAAAGAAGTAAAAGTTAAAGGGTAGCACATTTTCTTTGATGTTGCTCGGCCGAGCGGGTCCTTGACTCAGCCGAGCAGTAGCTTAGCTGGATTGGCCAAGTTTGCAGGTGTGCAGGTGCTCGGCCGAGGGCAAGTGCCTTGCTCGGCCGAGCAAGAGTACTTATTCAACACGGCCGTGCGATTCATAAGACACGGCCGTGCGGCTTGGCTAAATTCAAATGGACATGTGTGCTCGGCAAGCGAGTCCCTTGACTCGGCCGAGCGGTTCTGAAGCAGTGCCGGATTCAAGGCGAAAAGTCATATCTCTTGGCTAAAGTTATGTCTTTTGGTTATACCTTTTAACTCATACCTCTCCATCTGTATAAATACAGGGATTGATCTCAGTTGTAGAAACATGAAAAACACAAGTGATACAACAATAACGAAAGCAAAACAATTCTCTAGTTTTGATTTGTTCTCTTTGCCCTAGAAAACAAATTGCGTGATTGTCTTATCCCAATAAGGATTTCGTGTAACCCAGGCAATAAGGGTCGAAATACTTTATTCGGAAAGTGGATTATACACGATTCAATCATATATCCGGAAGCACCATTAGTATCAAAGACCCTAATTCCCCTACAAACGAATAAAGTATTTGGTGATACTCATGGCTGGTGGAAGTACTGTGAAGGAGATGACAACAAAGTTTGGAAAGCTAGACAAGTTTGAAGGGCAAGATTTCGGACGTTGGCAAAAGAAGATGCACTTCCTTTTGACAACATTAAAGGTGGTGTATGTTCTATCTACTCCAATTCCGAATTGCTTGAAGAGGATAACTTGGAGGCCGTAAGACGTAGATCGAAGTGGGAGAACGATGACTACATCTGCGAGGACACATATTGAACGGTATGTCGATCCTTTATTTGACATTTATCAAAATGAGGAGTCTCGAAGCTAAAGAGTTATGGGATTCTCTTGAATCCAAGTACATGGCAGAGGATGCTTCTAGTAAGAAGTTCCTTGTGAGTAATTTTAACAATTACAAGATGGTCGATTCTAGACCTGTCATGGAACAATTCAATGAACTCCTTAGAATCCTTGGACAATATACTCAACATGGGTTGAAGATGGATGAGTCAATATCGGTTTCAAGTGTGATTGATAAGTTGCCTCCCTCCTGGAAGGATTTCAAACACACTTTGAAACATGGTAAAGATGATCTATCTTTGGTTCAACTTGGTAGTCACTTGCGCATAGAGGAATCTCTAAGGGCGCAAGAGAATGACAAAGGCAAAGGAAAGGAAGTTGGTGGACCATCGGTCAATATGATTGATGATGGTAGAAACAAAGAACAAAGGAAAGAAACGCTTGAGTTTCAATGACAATGGTTACGGTCCCAACAAGAAGCCTAAATTGGCTTGTTGGAAGTGTGGCAAATCTGGTCACTTTAAGAAGGAGTGTCGTGTTGGAACCAACAAGAACGGCGCAAGCACAAGTGGTTCGGGAAAGGGGTCTAAGGACCATTCTCAAAACCAAGGTCGAATTTAATATATAGTTGGAACGAGTTTTATTAAAAATTACGTTTCAACAATTTCTCGAGGCATTTTATGTGCGGGATGATGCTATTGCGTGGTGGATTGATTCCGGTGCCACAACTCATGTTTTGTAAGGATCGTTGTTGGTTTAAGACATACGAACCAATGGAAGACGGATCGACCCTTTACATGGGTGATGACCATTCCGCTCCTATTCAAGGAAGAGGAAGTGTGGTGTTGGAATTTAGTTCGGGAAAAACTATTTCTTTGTTTAATGTTTTGTATGTACCTAAACTTCGTAAGAATTTAATTTCTGGTCCTGTCTTGAACAAGTGTGGCTATGAACAAGTTTATGAGTCCGATAAGTATATCTTATCAAAGTCGGGTGTATTTGTAGGATTTGGTTATTGTAACAATGGGATGTTTATGTTGAATTTGAATAAAATTCCGGTTAACTCTAGTTCTGTTTATATGACTTCCTCTGTTGTTGTTAATTCCTCATTATGGCATGCTCGGTTAGGACATGTGCACTATAAAAGAATGATGGAAATGTCCAAAGATGGTTTGATTCCTGTTATTGATAATAATACGGAAAGGTGTAATACTTGCATGTTAACAAAAATCACTAGGAAACCTTTTAAAAGTGTTACAAGGAATTCTGTAAATCTAGAATTGATTCATAGTGATTTATGTGACTTTCATGCAACTCCTTCTTTAGGCAATAAAAAGTATATAGTCACTTTTATAGATGATGCTTCTAGGTTTTGCTATATTTATTTGCTGCATGCAAAAGATGAAGCCCTAGATAAATTTAAAATTTATAAAACTGAAGTTGAACTTCAACTTAATGGCTTGATTAAAACCTTACGTACGGATAGAGGTGGTGAATATTATGATCCTAAATATTTCCAATCCGTAGGGATAATTCATGAGACTACGGCTCCTTATGTACCACAACAAAATGGTGTGGCTGAAAGGAAGAATAGAACTCTTGAAGAAATGGTTAACGCCATGTTGTCTTACTCGGCTTGAGTGACGGGTTTTGGGGTGAAGCCATGTTAACGGCTTGTCATCTATTGAATAGAGTTCCTAATAAAAGGAACAAGATTACCCCATATGAGCTTTGGTATAAGAAAAGACCAAACTTAGCATTTTTGCGAGTTTGGGGTTGTAGGGCCGTGGTTAGACTTCCGGACCCTAAAAGGAAAAAGTTGGGAGAAAAAGGTGTTGATTGCATCTTTGTTGGATATGCTGAGCATTCCAAGGCATATAGGTTCTATGTTATAGAACCTAATGAATTCATTTCTATTAACACAATTATAGAATCGAGAGATGCAATCTTTGATGAGAATCGTTTCTCTTCAATACCTAGACCCAAGGATATTATACCAATATCGGCTGAATCTCAAATGGATGATCATTTAATTAATGTACCAAGTGAGATACCCGAACCTCGTAGAAGTAAAAGAGTAAGGAAAGCTAAATCATATGGTTCTGATTTTCAACTATATTTAGTTGAGGGATCAAGAGATCAGGTTGAATCTCAATACTCTTACTGTTATAGTATAGAGGAGGATCCGAGAACATATGATGAAGCAATACAATCTCGAGATCTTTGGGTTTTGGAAAGAAGCAATCGATGATGAGATTGGTTCTATTATGGAAAATAATACATGGGTCTTGTCTGATTTACCACCAGGCTGTAAACCTTTGGGGTGCAAATGGATCTTCAAAAAGAAGATGAAAGTCGATGGAACAATTGACAAGTTTAAAGCTCGATTGGTAATCCAAGGCTTTAGACAAAAGGAAGGGATCGATTACTTCGATACCTATGCACCGTTGCTCGTATCACTACTATTAGATTTCGATAGCTTTGGCAGCTATTCGTAATCTATTGATCCATCAAATGGATGTCAAAACAGCATTTCTAAATGGTGATTTAGAAGAAGAAGTGTATATGAAACAACCGAGAAGGTTTTGTTATGCCGGTAATGAGCATAAGGTATGTAAGTTAATTAAGTCATTGTATGGGCTGAAGCAAGCACCTAAGCGGTGGCATCAAAAGTTTGATGAGGTTGTTTTGTCGAATGGTTTTGTATTAAATCATCAGAGCAAATGTGTATATAGCGAGATTTGATGAAACCGGTAAAGGTGTAATCATCTGCACTATATGTTGATGACATGCTGATTTTTGGCATTGACCAAAAAGTAGTTGATAAAACTAAGAAGTTTTTATCATCAAAGTTTTCTATGAAGGACATGGGAGAAGCCGATGTTATTCTTGGTATAAAGATTAAACGGATGAACAAGGGAATCGCAATTTCACAATCTCATTATATTGAGAAAATTCTCAAGAGGTTTAATTGTGAAGATTGTTCTAAGATTAGTACTCCCATGGATCCAACTGAGAAACTTGTGTCTAATACTGGTAAACCCGTGTCACGGCTTGAATACTCAAAAGCCATTGGCGGTTTGATGTATGCTATGACGGGCACTCGAGCGATATTGCATATGCAAGTAGGAAGATTGAGTAGGTTCACTAGGAACCCTAGTAAACAACATTGGCACGCTATAACAAGGGTGTTCAAGTACTTAAAAGGTACTATGGACTATGGTTTATATTATAATGGACATCCTTCTATTTTAGAAGGTTACACAGATGCCAGTTGGATCAACCAAGAAGATTCATCTTCTACGAGTGGTTGGGTGTTCTTGCTTGGAGGAGGTGCCATTTCTTGGGCTTCTAAAAAGCAGACATGTATTACACATTCTACAATGGAATCCGAGTTTGTAGCATTGAGCTGCTTGGAAAAGAAGCGGAGTGGCTTCGAAACTTGATATATGAGATTCCATTATGGCCAAAACCGATATCACCAATGTCTATCCATTGTGATAGTGCTGCCACTTTGGCTAGGGCCTATAGTCAAATTTATAATGGCAAGTCTAGACACTTGGGTGTCGACATAGTATGATTCAGAGTTAATCATGAATGGTGTGATATCAGTTGAGTTTGTTCGGTCGCAACAAAATTTGGCTGACCACTTGACGAAGGGGTTAGCCAGAGACTTGGTAAATAAGTCTGCAATGGGAATGGGATTAAAGTCCATTTAATCCTCTAATTGTGAGATACCCAATTCCCTTCTAATACAACGTTAGAAGCTTGAATTCAATGTGGAAAGCTCGCAGTTGGAGATTGGAACACATGTTATTATCTTTCCCAAGGTATGTGTTCAGACCTGCAAGTAAACCTAGGTTGAAGAATATATTCTTAATAGTTCCTTTGGAAAATTGCAAATGCAGGTGCAAGATTAAAAGGAACTACCTTTGTGGACATGAAGTTTTGCCGCTTCAAGAAGCTAGGACTTGGCTTCCTATATGTTCACCAATGGATATGGACACATGGCTTGTAAAGTGTCAAGATTAAACAAAGAGAATTGTACTGAACTTATGTGTATAGTATCTTCAGGTATTCATATGAGTTGACGGGTTCAATCGTTACGACACCCTGATTCTCGAGTATTTGAAATGTGTATTATACTAAGATGAAAATTCAATCGCAAGACATTTTCATTTATGCATTCGTTTGTTTCGTTATTTATAAAAGTTTAGTAAATCAAATGATTACATTAAAATGGAGGGGATTTGTTGGTGATTTTATATCATCAACTTATTTTATTGTAATGGTGATTTACTAAGAGATCAATGTGATTCGTATTAGACTCGGATACGAGTAAGGGAAAGTGTGGAGTACACACTCGTTTGAGCTAAAACGAAGTCAACTTCGATAAAGAAGTAAAAGTTAAAGGGTAGCACATTTTGCTGATGTGCTCGGCCGAGCGCAGTCCTTGACTCGGCGAGCGAGCTGCAGATTGGCCAAGTTTCGGGAGTGTCATGCTCGGCCGAGGCAAGTGCCTTGCTCGGCCGAGCAAGATGAACACGGCCGTGCAGGCGCATAAGACACGGCCGTGCGGCTTGGCTAAATTCAAATGGACATGTGTGCTCGCCGAGCGAGTCCCTTGACTTCGGCGAGCGTTCTGAACGGTGCAGTTCAAACTGAAAAGTCATATCTCTTGGCTAAAGTTATGTCTTTTGGTTATACCTTTTAACTCATACCTCTCCATCTGTATAAATACAGGGATTGATCTCAGTTGTAGAAACATGAAAAACACAAGTGATACAACAATAACGAAAGCAAAACAATTCTCTAGTTTTTGATTTGTTCTCTTTGCCTAGAAAACAAATTGCGTGATTGTCTTATCCCAATAAGGATTTCGTGTAACCCAGGCAATAAGGGTCGAAATACTTTATTCGGAAAGTGGATTATACACGATTCAATCATATATCCGGAAGCACCATTAGTATCAAAGACCCTAATTCCCCTACAATTTCTTGGGGGTAAGGTCCCGTTCTCGTCCTTGTTATCCACTGACTTGGCCATGGGGAATTGACGGACTGCCCTGGTGACAGATGTGGGTAGGACCTTGCTGTTTTGACACTGGGAGACGGGTTCCCGGGTACTCTCGACCACTCTCTGTTAGCTGGAGGGGGTGATGGGCAAGGTTTAGACATGGGAATGGCCTAACGGGATAAAAGGGGGAAAGCTTACGTGGCATGCGGTTTCCGTTTCTTTTATTTTCTGATTTTTTTTTGTTGTTTTAATTTACTTAAAACATGTTTTCTCAGAGTCCTAGGTAGGTTGGAAAAGATTGCTCTTCTTTTTCGCAACTATGCTAGATCCCGGGTCAGGGAGACCATCTCATGCGGCTATAAGCCCCTCGTTTTGCACCCTATTTCGACATCCCGGGGTGGGACACCCCAAGGCGAGGGTCCTATAGTGCAAGCGGTTTCCACCGGCCTAAAAGAAAAATCGAACCTAAGGACCGAGCCTGTCATGTTCGCTTTTTATGCGTTAGCCACGTGAATAGTGAACCGAGCCGGCCACCGAGTCAAGATCGTCAGTCAAGAGTTCGGCATGACCTCTTTTTACCTTGCTTGCGCAAGGGATCTGTGACGTTAGGCGTTGGCTGGGTCATATCGTCATGGCCGACGTATCAAAGGTGTGATGACATGGTGTCATGTGAGCATGGATGTATATCCGGACGGAACATCGTGCTGTGTAAGCTTCGGAAATCAAGATCAGTCAAGATTTTAGCATGACCTTTCATCGCTTTGCTTGCGCAAGGGATCTTGAGTTCCGAGCCTTGACTTCGAAAAATGGCCGGCATGGTATATGTATCCAGTATGACACGGGATCGGGTAAAAACCAACCGAGTCCTGGACGGAGTGTGACTCAAGACTCAAACGTGCGGGGTTGACGCTTGGCTAGGATGGGATGTTTGGAATGATCCCGTGCGCGTCCAAGAGGCCTAGGAAGACCTAACGGACTGCAACCGAGACCACTCCGGGTTGAGGGTTGTAGTGTGCGCTCCGAGGCAAGATGCGGTGCGCGTAGCGCGGTGTAACCGAGGCAAAGGTGTGAGTAGTGTGCGGTGTAACCGAGGCGTGGCGCGTAGTGTGCGGTCTCTAAAATTCTTTTTCTGAGTAAAACAGAAGTTTTTGAAGAATTTTAAATGTATGCACAGATGTATATTGATGCATTTTTTTTTGTATTTTTATTTTTTTTGTAAAATAAAAACGAAGCACGTGCACACACACACAACAGTTAAAGAAAGGGGTAAAATGAAAGTTTGACCCTCATCATCGTTTTAAAAATCTTTTATTTTGTTTAAAAAGATTATAAAACAAAAAGTCCCCAGCAGAGTCGCCAACTGAAATAGCCCGGATCCGTGCAGGCCTCGCAGCCCCGGCATCTGGCAATCTTTCGCGTTGGAGCGGTTTGTTCTCGCCGTTTGTTTTCGCATTTGTAGTGTCGCCACGCCGTTTTTATTAAGCCCAAAACATTGAAAAAGGGCATCAGTTTAAAGATAATTTTAAACTGTTTTTGTGTGATGAGATTTTGAGTTCGGAGGTCAGATGACTCCTCGGGAAGAGAATATTAGAATATTAGAGCTCACCCGAGTAGCCTCGTAAAACGAGTCTTTCGGATACCCCTAATATCCTTTAAATGTTGTGTGTGTGTGTGTGCTTTTAAAAATGCATGCTGTATCGGATGTCTACATTGTATGCTATGTATGGAAATGTATTGAAATAGTAATGGAAGGAAGCCTTACCAATGTTGGTTCGTGTCTGTCTTCCGCTGGGGAGTAGTGTTTGAGGTCGGAGTAGCGTTCCGGTATGGATCGGGATTGCTTCGGGAGGGACCGGTTGTCTCGGACGGAGTTTCGCGTGAGTTGAGGTTGTAGGCTGCGTTCGGGCAGAGGTTCGGCGGGCGTGGGGATCGTCGGATCACTCGAGCAGAGGTTCGGCGTGCGTTGTGGTGGCAGGAGTCACTCGGGCAGAGTTTCGGCGTGGTTTGGGATCGCCTGGGCTTGACTCGAAAGAGCCGGACACCGTGGAAAGACCGGCAAGGCCTCGGAGTACCACGAGGGGCCTCGAGTACCCTCGAGAGTGCCTCGGGCAGCGGGAGCGTCTCGGGAGCGCTCGGGGAGGCTTCGGAGCACCACGAGGGGGCTCGGAAGGATCCGAAAGGGGCCGGGAATGCCTCGGAAGGACTTAGAGGGGAAGCCAGAAGGCCTAGGGAGGAAGAGAGAAGTGGGAGGTGTGTGAAAAATGAGAGGGGGAGGCCTCTATTTATAGGGTCCAGAAAATGGCTAGTTGTGTCGCACGACACAATAAGCCATTACCAGTTTTTTGGTTTTCCTGGATTTAGGGGAATCTGTAATAATTAAGAATATTCTGTAATAATTACAGATTCTGGCTAGTTTTGTCGCACGACACAATAAGCCATTACCAGTTTTTTGGTTTTCCTGGATTTAGGGGAATCTGTAATAATTAAGAATATTTTGTAATTATTATGTCTCTTGGCAGAGTATGTCGCACGACATAAGCAGCCATTACCAGTTTTTTGGTCTTGGCAAGCTAGTTCTCGTCGAGAGCTTTCCAACCATATATGGCACGTCTCAATCGGAGTTCGTATGAAGGAGTTATGATCTCCGGAAGTTTGCCTCTGGTTTTGTCGTATGCTGGGATAGAAAGCGATCCAGATTGGGGTACTTACACCCGGTTCCCCTAATATACTGTACAGTAGTAGATATCCTTAGCCATAAAGCAGAAGAAGTTACATTTTGGAGTTCACTGTATTTCTTTTATTATTTAAAGTTTATTGTTTGGATTTGTGGAAAAAACATATAAAGAGCTATATACTCAATTTTTTTTCTCTTTTTGTGTATCATATAGGTGCATATAGGTGCAGGTGAATCTTAGTGGGTATATTGAACGTAGTCTATGGAGCAAAATATTATAAGTTTTATATGTTAGGATAGGAGGATAATTTATTTATTTATTTATTTTTCTCTACAATCAATAATAAAAAAAGGATAGGGAGGAGAAAAGGGCTCTACGGGTGAAAGAAAATAAAACAAAGAGAAATGTGCTTCCACTTAGGCTCGAACTCAGGTGGATTGTGAGACGCATTATCACTAATATATAATCCTTGAACAACTAAGACATAATCACATTTTGGTATGAAACTCTGATATATTTTATAAGTAAATGTTAAAATTTAGGGGCCCTAAAATCTATTAAAATTTTGGGGGCAAAGGCGACCGCCTTGATCGCCTTAGATACTTGGTCGGGCCAGCCAACCTCTGCGGCATGTTCATCTCCAGCCTTCTATAACGTGAAAACCCATCACCGCTGCTTCAAATGCACGCCACCAATCACCTGCCACCATCATTGACCAGTGCCCCCTCAAATTCATATTCAAGGTCGTCTTTGTCTCATAAACGAGTGGGTACAGTGATCTTATTTCTTATTTTTATTTTTGGCTATGAAAATTGATACTTATTGTACTGTAATCAGGGGCGGATCCAGGCGGGGGCAGGCGGGGGCACTCGCCCCCACCGGCGGCGAAAATGCAGTGGAAATTTTTTATTTTTTGCCCCCCCCATATTTTTTGTTATATATGTATATATATAATTAACTTCAAGATTAACACCAGTGAGTGGTGCGGTCCAGTGGTAGAAGGGGTGAAGTTAAAGTCTTTGGTGTTTCCTTTCAAATCCATGTTCGAACCCTGCTACCTACATTTTCAATTAATTTTATTTGTCCTCCATCTTTGCTATTCTCTCTCTCTCTCTCTCCATTTCTTTCTCTTAACAATTTTGTTTTTCTCTTTCTCCTAATTTCCTCACATTTTTTCAATCTTAATTAATTAGTTAGGCTTTTCCCATTTTTTTTGTTTTTGGTCTTTCTTCCTATTATCCCAAGTTTAATTAGCAAATTTGAATTTCTTTTTTGTACGAGTAATATATTTTAATAAATTGTTTGCGTTAAATACTTCGACATTATTTCAATCGTTCTTTAAATTATTTACTTTTATCATTTTTGTTAACTAAAATACATTGTATTTCATGGATCCGACCCATTTTTTACTTGTCCGACTCGAAATTTTTTTTTTGGGGACGCTGCCCCCGAACCCCCGTGTAATTGCCCCCCCCCCCTCGGGCAATTCCTGGCTCCGCCCCTGACTGTAATAGTAATGTTTTAGAATAACAATACCTTTAATTCGTATGACTAGTGTAATGGATGTTTATCTTTTGGATTTGATTGAATTATGCTCAACTGCAAACATTTAGTGTTGAGTTCGTGTTTGTGTTTTTAATTAGAATATTATTTATTTATTTTCTTTTTTTGTTGACATTTCGTACATTTTTACTTTGAGAAACAACTTTTAAATTTTTCTTTTTTGCGTCGATAGTTGGCTAACAGAATTCTTTTACACTAATAGGTGGTTATGAGAGTCAACGCTAAAGTCTTTCTCTCGAAAAGCGCACAAATGATGTTAGCATGCATGAATAGAAAAAAGTTGATCTCTTGAAAAATAACTTTTTTCGAGCAATAGGATAAATGGATTTCTCGTGAGTGACATTGCTTGTATTATAAAGTGCTAGTGTTAAAAATTGTTATTTTGAAGGTCTAACACTTTGTAACATTATCACTGACACTTTATAATGACACTTTGAAAAAATGTGTTTTATATAGTGCATGTGTAAGTGTTTAATACTTTAATACTTTAATAGTGCCAGTGTGAGTGTTTAATACTTTGATAGTGCCCGTATATGCTTAATGAGTGCTGGTGTGAGTATTTGAACTTTGATAGTGCCCATATATGCTTAATGAGTGCCTGTGAGTGTTTAATAGTGTTAATGTATGTGTTAAAATTTATCATTTCGAAGGACTAGAACTTTGTAACATTAGCACGGACACTTTATAATGACACTTTGAAAAATGCATTTTAAAGAGTGCGTGAGTGTTTAATACTTTAATAGTGCTAGTGTGAGTGTTTAATACTTTGATAGTGCCGGCCGGTATATGCTTAACGAGTGTTAGTGCGAGTGTTTAATAATGTTGATGTGTGTCTTAAAGTGTGTTGGTTGTAGTATTAAAAAGTGTCATTGTTAGTGCTAGAAATAGTGTCGGACTCTGTCAATGATAGTATTAAAAAGTGACAGTGCTTATATTGAAAAGTGTCGATCTTAGTATTGTAAAGTGCTAGCGTGTTGAATAAGTTCCATTTATTTACAAAAATATCATCATGCGTTTTAAAAGAGTATGTGTTTTAAAAGAGTGTTAGTGGTAGTGCTAAAAAGTGCTAGTGTTTGCCTATTTTAATAAGTTTCTATTATTTACAAAAATGCCATTCCGCATTTTCAAATCACGTTTTTTTTTTTTTCAAAAATCTTAGAAAAAATGGTTTTAATAAGATTTTGACAAATGAAAAAGCGAAGGTATTTTTGTCCTCTACAGGCTACAATGTTTCACCTATATTAAAGTTATAGTGTTTCACCTTCATTAAAGTGTTTCACCTTCATATAAAGTAAAGTATTAATGCAACAACGTTAAAATTTTGTTGAAATAGCTTTGTTGCTCTTGTAGTCCTATCCCACTCGAACTAGAGTCATTGATTCCGATGTAATGTTCGGATGTATTAATGTTAAACTAAAGGCTCGTTTGGCTCACAAGAATGAGTGTGTGGGAATGAGAATGTCATATTCAGGTATCTGAAATTTGGGAATGATGAGAATTATTCTCATTCCCATGTCTGGTTTGTGCTAAGTCTAAGTTAAGGAATGGATTTTAGATTGTCATTCCGACATTCACCTTAACAAATTCCAATTAAATTGACACGTGTGACTTAACTGGGGTTATTTTTGACAAATCAAAATAGATGAAGGGACACGTTGTATGACGGGGTTTATTGTTACATTTATGATAATGAGCTCGTATTACCATCATTTTAGACACAACTTGTAATTGCAAACAATTGGCCCTTGTTTCCTTAATTGACCAATGGGATTCTGTTTTCTGAATTAGAACATGTTATACAAGGTTGGATTATAATATCCATTATTTCCTTATATTGGCTTTGACAACCAACCTTCATGTGGTTTGACAGACGAGTGTTACGGAGACAAGTGCAGCAGAACTTGGGAAACTGTTATATTGGTTGATGGTGGTCAGATATAGTCTTCGTACATTGAAATTCGTTTTGATATGGAAAGAGTACTTGGCTCTCCACCAAAGCTAGCAGAGTTACCTCCTGGTGAAAATATATAGAAAAACACCACATCAATCAGTCACTGGGCGTTACATTTTCTTCACAACGAAAATACTGCACTTTAGCTACATGAATTATTTAGCACTTTAGCTACATGAATTATTTAGATATATCAGAAATGGGATGAGAACATTGTAGGAACACAGGTAACACTTTTGCCCTCTCAAAAGCTACTGGGTATTTGAAACCTTTGATTCATGCTTTATGAACTCGTACTGCTGCTCAATCATTTTTCTTAACTTGATGGAACAATGCGTTTCTTGTTTGTCGTGCTATGTTTCAGTGCATCCATGGAGATGATTTTCCGAAAATGTATTATTTCTCACTGTTTTTCTTCACAATCTACGCTTTCAATTATAACTACAGAAGCTAGCACTGGAATTAGGACAGATCTAAGGTGCACACTAGCTAGATTTAGTATAAAATTCATGTGGACATTGAATTTAGGACAAACCTCGTGTGGGCAGTGTGACATTAACCATAACCAAAAGCTGCAAAATCAATTCAACCAACATTCAGAAACTAGCTGAACCAGAGGGCTAATGAAGTCTTGCTGGACTAGTTAATTTCCGACGTGAGATATGTTTCAACACGCCTCCTCACGCACGCATAGTCGAACTTTGAGCTTACGCGTGGACATAAAGTTGGATGGGTGCTGAGCTAAATTATTGCTCACACATATATATATAGGATACAATAATAAAGTTTGAGATTCCATTTCAAAATCAATTGATTAGATGGATCAGCTTTGAATATTATATATATTAAAAGTTAGCTAGGAAATTTACATAAATTTCCGATGTGGGATATGGATTCAACAAGGGCAAGCCCTATACATATTTGATGTAGTGGTCATTTGATGAAACAGAGAGAGTATAATAAATAACTTAAGCTATTATAAGCAATGTACGAATATTTCAAAAACAGATCCAAACCCATAACAAACATCTCAACTAAATACAAAAAATAATCCCAAAAAGTGACATAAAATAGATAAATTTAACCTTGTGCAACAAGAATTCCCGCTACATATATAAAAAATGCAATCAAATAAAATAATATTAATAATAATATATTATGCAAGCAACATAAAGAATCCGATCAAGCAACCTTTCTCACAACAAACCATCAGTTCTTGCAGGCAATCTCTTGAAGAAATTTATTGGCACAGACGGAAGCCTATCCCGGACCCTCGAATGCCTCATCACAAAACACCCAAAACAAGCAACAATCATCCGGAACGGAACGACAAAAAGCACCATAGCAGCAACAAAGCAGAACCCAAGAAACATCCGGTAGCTCTCGGGTCCCGCCAGCTCAGCAAGTTATGAAACCTCTCTCCTTGCGTAACCAAATCACCCGTAAAATTCTGCAATCTCGCACTCACACTTCTCAACCGATCATATCTCATTTTCAACACATCTCCGGTTTTGGACGTCGGAAAACTATCAAACTCTTCATCCAGCTCATCAACGTGGGCCCTATCAGCAAACGACAGCTTGATATCCATGTGAGGAGGATGACGTGGTCATAATCTGTAGTTCCATATGCCCATAACGAAGAACAAGAAGAAAACCAAGCTCAAGATTATTCTCGGGTAAAAGATGAGCACCAAGAATATCAGATGAGCAAGAACTGTCTTGACCGGGCTTTTCCAATGGCAAATATAGTAAAACGATTCAAGAAATGCGTTTAAACCGGAAAAAACTTGAACGAGACGGAAATAGTTGGCTTTGCTTTTGCGAACGCTCCACATAAGGGACCCCACGTCGAGCATATACTCTACAACTTCTTTCCTCAAAGGTGGCTCGGCTCGAGCCATTCTCACACATGTAGGTGTTAGTGCCCTAGGCCTATAGAGATAGACCTTTATGTAATGTCATTGTTCATTTATATATGAGATTGTTTATTTGATTATTATATGTGTTTGCATGTTTAGTTATAATAATCGTGTCCCTAGTACTTATGAAGCACTAGTATGAAGTCTAATGGATAATCATGTGATGATTATATGCATGGAGATGCACATTAGATTCATGGGTACTTGTTAGAGAACAAGGTACTGGACTTGACCCGTTATGAGATTTATGTCATGGTCATATGTCATAAATAAATCTCATATAGTCATATCATTGATATCCTTTGACCTGAGATTATCATCGTCTTCCACTCGATGAATATCATGTTTGATATAGTTTAACGTTGTCTTTAACCGGACAACAATAAGGGCTATTATTGGCATGATATGATTCTTGTTGGGAAGAATGATAAGTCAAGATGGAAACTTGTCCCTCGTAAAGAGAGATGTTTGCTTGGCCACTCGTGAGTAAGATTGATGTAGTGCATGGCCATGCCCGAATGAATTAATATGATTAATGTCATTCGATTAATCAATTTACTTGGTAACGAGAAAGCATTGAACAATATGAGTTGACGTGGACCATGACTCATGTTCAATATAACATCGTGTGACAATGGGATTATGATATGTTCTATGTAGGAAAAACGAACCTGATATTATATTATTTGGGTAGGCATGATGGCTTGCTAGAGTCCGCTCATGTCTTATGAGGATCGATGTGATCGAACTCATTGCCAACATAATATAGTCCTATGGGGTCACACGCATCGAACGAATTGTCAAAAATGGAATTATGGATTTCTGGTGTGTTGGGCGACCGCCCAAGGTTCTATGGGCGACCGCCCATGTTATTTGAAAACCGGGCATTAGAGACTGTCCACATGGGCGACCGCCCTTGCCCTTATGGGCGACCGCCCACGATGGTTTTGAATAAAGGGATTAAAACTCTGGACACATGGGCGACCGCCCATGTCCTGATGAGCGACCGCCCATATGGGGTTTCGGAGGAAGGATTTAAGCTCTGGACACATGGGCGACCGCCCATATCCTGATGGGCGACCGCCCATGTCCGCTGATGCTGAAACCGTTTTTTTCCCAAGGGTTTTAATAGGGCATATATTTATTGAGTATAAATAGTATCCTTATACAACCCTAGCAGCCAGTTCCGTTTTTGAGCTTTGAGAAAGACAAAAATAGAGAGGATTTTCAATTGTGAATTGAAAATCATCACACCAATTCCACAATTCATCATAGATTGAAAAGGTTTCAATCAAGGGATCTAGAAATCCTCCTAGAAAGAGTTCTAGGGTTCGTTCATCGCGTGGATACTCGTAGAGGATCTTCGCTTCTCAAGATCTTTTGTTCGTGATTCAAGGATCGTATATTGAAGACTTGCTAACTCTTCAATCTGGAGTTGGAACACGTATATCAACGACAAAGGCAATCAAGGTTGGTAACCCTAATTTCATACTTCTTAATTATTCATCTAAAACGGATTCTAGGGCTTTGGGTATTCGAGTTATTTGCATTATTCCGCTGCGCATGGACCCTCGAAACCCAACAGTGGTATCAGAGCCCCGTTCATGATGTTTAGTTAGATAATCATGATTATTGTGTAATGTGATTATATGAATTTTCATGATAAATATGATTTGGAATGTGAAATTGTATGAGTATTGCTTGTGAAGTAATTGTATATAGTGATATACCATGATTATGAAATTGAAATATGTGATTAATATGATTAATCTAGGTTATGGGATGTCAATTTCATTTATATGATTAATGTGATTAATCTAGGATATTTGTGAAGTATTACTTGGTATATGGGCTGGACACCAAAACCTTCCCCACAGGCACTTCGATGGAAGTGTGGGATGACCTTGGAGCACGTGGCCGCGTACTAGTAATTACTGACCAAATGTGATTTGTGTTGTATCATTCCATGTTCATAATTATGCTCATATAGTTTTTCATGAATCAACCTTGCCATGTTAATTGATAAACATGAAAAATTGAACCTTCTTTGAAATTTTGAGTTTGTTTATGCTACCCACTTTAAACACTTGTGAGTACACGGGTAGTTTTATGTAGGCTCGCCATAGCGAGGTACATTAATTCTATCTTTGTATGATCAAGATGAGCAAATAGTGATTGCTATACGTTTAAAATGGTTGAACTCAATAAGGCTATCAAAACAGTTTTGGGCCTAAGGCATAAGATGAGATTGAAACATGTGACATATGATGTCTATAATCTCATAAAAGATCTAAGAGTCATATGTTGATATGATTGATAAATGTTATCTACCTTTTTAGTTTAATTTTGAGCAGTCGTGCCATAGCCGACTTGAAATTAAATTAAAGTTGGGTCTTAGCCTATTAAATTATATTATGCATGTTTGTATATGAAGGTTATATAATTTAGTGGGAGTATTTGTGAAATACATTATTTAATCTCTTAAATGAAATTGGTGCTCATATATGTTTATATCTTGTTGCATATCTTTGTAAATCAATGGCTGCTAACACTAATCAGAATTTGTCACTGCGATCAGTCCTTGAGAAGGACAAGTTAGAAGAGAATGGCAACAACTATGTGGATTGGATCCGTTGTTTGAGAATCGTTCTCAAACAAGAAAGGAAGTTGTACATTCTCGATGGACCCATTCCACCCGAGCCTGCTGCTAATGCACCTAAAGCTGAAAGGGACCAACATAAGAAACATGTGGATGATTCTATAGATGTTGGTTGCACGATGTCTTGCTACTATGTGTAAGGCCCTTCGTAAGGACCTTGTACACATGGAAGCTTATGATTTGGGAAATCATTTAAAGGAAATATTCCAGTTGCAAGCACGTCGGGAAAGGTTTGACACTATGAAGGCTCTTCATTCATGCAAGATGATTGAAGGACAACCCGTCGGGCCTCATGTGTTGAAAATGAAGGGTCACCTCGAACATCTTGAGAGGCTTGGGTATCCTATCCAGCTTAGAGCGCTACGGATATGATATTGCATTCACTCCCTGAAAGTTATAATCAGTTCGTTCGAATTATAACATGAATGGGATGAATAAATCTCTGTCGAATTGCATGGGATGCTAAAGAATGCGGAGAACAATATTACCAAGAAAACCAATCAAGTGTTGATGGTGAACAAAGGAAAAGGGTTCAAGAAAAACAAGGTTAAAGCAAAAGTTGCTAAACCGGAGGCAAAGGTTGCCGTTGTTGAGAAGCCTCAACCCAAATCCCAAAAGGATGCGGTATGCTACCATTGCAATGAAACTGGGTATTGGAAGCGTAACTTCAAAGCTTATCGGGAAGGGTGAAGAAGAAGGGCAATGTGATTGCCACGACTTCGTGTATCTATATGATAGATGTTCTACTTTCTACTTCTAGTTCTTGGGTATTAGATACCGGATGTGGATCTCACATTTGTCTAAATGTGCAGGACTTAAGAATAGAAGGTCGCTCAAAGAGGGTGAAGTAGATCTGCGGGTTGGAAATGGAGCAAGAGTTCTTTGCATTGGCCGTAGGGACTTACGAAGTCACTTTACCTAGCGGATTAATTTTAGTTTTAAATAACTGTTATTATGTTCCGGATTTGAGCATAAACATTATTTCTATTTCATGTTTAGACAATGAGGGTTACAATTTTCTTATTGCGAATAAGAAATTTTCAATTTATTTGAATGACATGCTTTATTGTGTTGCTCATTCTTTTAATGGCCTTTATGTCTTGGATGTTGAAAATAATGTTGAGAATGTTTATCATGTTAGTAAGAAATCTAAACCAAATGATGTGAACCACACATACAAATGGCATTGCCGTCTTGGTCACATAAACGAGAAACGCGTATCTAAACTCCATAAAGATGGATATTTAGACTCATATGATTATGAATCATATGATGTTTGCGAAGTCTTGTTTATTGGGCAAGATGACTAAAGCTCCTTTTACTAAGAGTAGTGAAAGGGCTAGTGATTTATTGGCTCTCATACATACCGATGTGTGTGGACCAATGAATAGCATTGCTAGGGAGGATTTCGGTACTTCATAACGTTCATCTGATGACTTCTCCGTATATGGCTATGTCTATCGATGAAGTACAAAAGTGAAGCATTTGAGATATTAAGAATATTTCAAAATGAGGTACAAAATCAACTTAGCAAAACTATTAAAACCATTCGATCCGATCGAGGTGGTGAATACTTAAGCCAAGAATTTGACGATCATCCGAAAAGTTGTGGAATTGTTTGAGAACTTACTCCACCGGAACACCACAATGGAATTGTGTATCCGAGAGGAGAAATCGAACTCTATTAGATATGGTTCGATCGATGATGAGTCAAGTTAACCTTCCTATTTCTTTTTGGGGACATGCACCTGAAACAACTTCTTTCACGCTTAATAAGGTCCCTACTAAATCGGCTTCTAAAACCCCACATGAGATGTGGTATGGAAGAAAGCCTAGCTTATCTTTCATGAAGATTTGGGGTTGTGAGGCTTATGTAAAGAAATTAGTTTCTGAACATAAACTTGCACCTAAATCTGATAAATGCATTTTCGTTGGTTATCCTAAGGAAACGAAAGGATATCTATTTTACAACCAATCCGAGAACAAAGTGTTTGTTGCTCGAAATGGTGTCTTTCTAGAGAAAGAGTTTCTCTCTAAAGAAACTAGTGGGAGTAAAATTGATCTTGAAGAAATTCAAGAACCCAAAAATGACAAGGAATCGATAGTAGAGACAGAACCAAGTTCACAAGCTGTTGTGGAACCGGTTCAAGATACACAAGTTCTTCGCAGATCGGATAGGATACGATCCGAACCTGAGAGATATGGATTTCTCATGACGGAAATTAATGAAGTAGAAATCATTGAGAATGATGAACCTACTTCCTATCAAGAGGCGATGTCCACTCCTGATTCGGACAAGTGGCTAGGAGCCATGGAATCCGAGATCAAATCCATGTACGATAATCAAGTTTGGAACTTGATTGATCCACCCGAAGGTGTAAAAACCATAGGGTGCAAGTGGGTTTTCAAAAAGAAAACTGACATGGATGGGAAGGTACATACTTATAAGGCTAGGCTAGTTGCTAAGGGGTATAGGCAGATTCATGGCGTTGACTATGATGAAACCTTTTCGCCCATAGCAATGCTTAAGTCTATTAGAATCTTAATTGCCATAGCCGCATATTACGACTATGAGATATGGCAAATGGACGTCAAAACAGCGTTTCTTAACGGAAACTTACTTGAGGATGTATACATGATACAGCCTGAAGGATTTGTCGATCCAAAGAATTCTAACAAAGTGTGTAAGTTGCAGATCCATTTATGGATTGAAGCAAGCTTCCTGAGTTGGAATCTACGTTTTGATGAATCAGTCAAAGAGTTTGGTTTCATCAAAAATGAAGATGAGCCTTGTGTATACAAGAAAATAAGTGGGAGCATAGTCCTATTTCTGGTGCTATATGTCGATGACATCTTGCTCATTGGAAACAATGTTCCTGCACTTGAGACTGTTAAGTCTTGGTTAGGAAAATGTTTTTCAATGAAAGACATGGGTGAAGCGGCTTATATCCTTGGTATCAAGATCTATAGAGATAGATCAAGAAGGATGATTGGTTTGAGTCAAAGTACGTATATTGACAAGGTCCTTAGAAGATTCCGTATGGAAAATTCTAAGAGAGGGAACTTGCCAATGGGACATGGCATTACTCTTAGCAAGACTCATTGTCCTAAGACCAATGATGAGCGAAAGAGGATGAGTGATATTCCATATGCTTCGGCAATTGGATCTATCATGTATGCCATGTTATGTACTAGACCCGATGTCTCGTATGCTCTAAGCGCAACGAGTAGATACCGATCGATCTGGTGAGAACCATTGGATAGCTGTCAAGAATATCCTTAAGTACTTGAGAAGGACTAAGGATGTATTCTTGGTATTTGGAGGAATGGAAGATGATCTGGTTGTAAAGGGTTACACAGATGCAAGCTTCCAAACCGACAAAGATGACTTTAGATCGCAGTCTGGTTTTGTTTTTATGCTAAATGGAGGTGCCGTTTGTTGGAAGAGTTCCAAGCAAAGCACGTTGCTGATTCTACAACGAAGCGAGAATACATAGCGGCATCGGATGCGGCTAAGGAGGCGGTTTGGATCAAGAAGTTCGTTAGTGACTTAGAAGTCGTTAGAGTATCATTAACCCGATAGAGCTGTTACGTGACAATAATGGTGCTATTGCCCAAGCAAAAGAACCAAGGTCACATCAGCGATCCAAACACATTTTGAGACGTTTTCACCTCATACGAGAAATCATGAAAGGGAGGACGTCAAGATATGCAAGGTACCAACGGATGACAATATTTCGGACCCTCTCACCAAGCCTTTGCCACAAACTAAACATGATGGTCATGTTAGGTCCATGGGTATAAGATACATGAGTGACTCGGGCCTAGTGCAAGTGGGAGACTCGTAGGTGTTAGTGCCCTAGGCCTATAGAGATAGACCTTTATGTAATGTCATTGTTCATTTATATATGAGATTGTTTATTTGATTATTATATGTGTTTGCATGTTTAGTTATAATAATCGTGTCCCTAGTACTTATGAAGCACTAGTATGAAGTCTAATGGATAATCATGTGATGATTATATGCATAGAGATGCACATTAGATTCATGGGTACTTGTTAGAGAACAAGGTATTGGACTTGACCCATTATGAGATTTATGTCATGGTCATATGTCATAAATAAATCTTATATAGTCATATCATTGATATCCTTTGACACGAGATTATCATCGTCTTCCACTCGATGAATATCATGTTTGATATAGTTTAACGTTGTCTTTAACCGGACAACAATAAGGGCTATTATTGGCATGATATGATTCTTGTTGGGAAGAATGATAAGTCAAGATGGAAACTTGTCCCTCGTAAAGAGAGATGTTTGCTTGGCCACTCGTGAGTAAGATTGATGTAGTGCATGGCCATGCCCGAATGAATTAATATGATTAATGTCATTCGATTAATCAATTTACTTGGTAACGAGAAAGCATTGAACAATATGAGTTGACGTGGACCATGACTCATGTTCAATATAACATCGTGTGACAATGGGATTATGATATGTTCTATGTAGGAAAAACGAACCTGATATTATATTATTTGGGTAGGCATGATGGCTTGCTAGAGTCCGCTCATGTCTTATGAGGATCGATGTGATCGAACTCATTGCCAACATAATATAGTCCTATGGGGTCACACGCATCGAACGAATTGTCAAAAATGGAATTATGGATTCTGGTGTGTTGGGCGACCACCCAAGGTTCTATGGGCGACCGCCCATGTTATTTGGAAACTGGGCATTAGAGATCGTCCACATGGGCGACCGCCACTTGCCCTTATGGGCGACCGCCCACGATGGTTTTGAATAAAGGGATTAAAACTCTGGACACATGGGCGACCGCCCATGTCCTGATGAGCAACCACCCATATGGGGTTTCGGAGGAAGGATTTAAGCTCTGGACACATGGGCGACCGCCCATATCCTGATGGGCGACCGCCCATGTCCGCTGATGCTGAAACCGTTTTTTTCCCAAGGGTTTTAATAGGGCATATATTTATTGAGTATAAATAGTATCCTTATACAACCCTAGCAGCCAGTTCCGTTTTTGAGCTTTGAGAAAGACAAAAATAGAGAGGATTTTCAATTGTGAATTGAAAATCATCACACCAATTCCACAATTCATCATAGATTGAAAAGGTTTCAATCAAGGGATCTAGAAATCCTCCTAGAAAGAGTTCTAGGGTTCGTTCATCGCGTGGATACTCGTAGAGGATCTTCGCTTCTCAAGATCTTTTGTTCGTGATTCAAGGATCGTATATTGAAGACTTGCTAACTCTTCAATCTGGAGTTGGAACACGTATATCAACGACAAAGGCAATCAAGGTTGGTAACCCTAATTTCATACTTCTTAATTATTCATCTAAAACGGATTCTAGGGCTTTGGGTATTCGAGTTATTTGCATTATTCCGCTGCGCATGGACCCTCGAAACCCATCAACACACACTATCAATGTGGACTGCTGTCGTAAACTGTCTTGCTGAAACAATATCAGAGGTCTGACGTAATGCATTTTCGGCAGCATTGGTTGCTTATATGTCAGAAGAAGATTGAGCCAAGATGAGCTTGTAAATCTCACTGCAAGCTGAATTCCTCCCATTTTCTTCACACCAGATGGCTGCAAAACTATTAACGGATACAAGTGTGTGTAAACTCTGTCAGTTTCGAGTATCGAGAGCCGAATTTTCACTTTTCCGATCTTTAAATCCTTTGCTCCGTTTCCGTTATCCACTCCTTGTAAATGGCTGTTGTCGAAAACTCCTATAGTTATCACAGTACAAGGATCGAAAACTTCCCATGTATATTGCTCATTCCATTTAGGATTCATGGAATCGGTGATTGTTCTTGTTCGTATCCATTTCTGATTGTATTTCGCTACACAATACGCGTCAGTGGTCCTATGACCGTTTCTTGTTTTCATCGGAGCTAATCCTTGAGAATTCAAAATACCCAACTCGAGTACTCCAATACTAGGCGAGCCCAACTGTCGTGCAGTCGCTCGAAGATCACTACTATACTGAGTCAACTCATCAAGAACGTGATACCTGCCTTCCAAACATACCCTCAAGTGGACCCTACTATTCAACTGTACGACATTCGTCTGTCCGTCCCCACCCGTCACGATTTTCTCTAGTGGGTACCACCGGCCTCGAGGAGGCTTATCGTTCATCCTCTTCTCTACATTCTGCAAAGAAACACAACATTTTCCGAGCACATTCTTCTTTGTTTGCAGCCCGATCTTCCACGCTCAAGATCAACAGTTCATCAAAAGGCTCTGCAGCAACAAACATCAAATCTTCGTTCCACAACGGATTCACATTCCTAGTTACAGAACTTTTAGTTCTCAAAACCAAGTTCCCAAACGCGGCCTTAACAAAAAGATCCGGCTACTGTCTATTCCGGTCACCAATCTCCAACTCCCGAGCCTCGATTACATTGACTCTAACATACCAAAGCCTAGGGGATAAGTAAACTTTTGACCTTATATTTGTGATCCCGTCACCACTAACTAATGAAGCATCCAAATGCCAAGCTTCCGGGAAAGCTTCATCGGCCTGTGTTCCTATCAAACGGCCAACATCAACTCCCCTCGGCCCCTCTCCCCTCCTTGATTCTCAAGCCTATACCATTGAGGCGCCAATGGACTATCCGGTGGGACCCTACAAGGAACCTCGGTGATCTCAAAAGCGACCCCACCAATGAAATCATTCCTACCATCACTATTATCTTTATCTTTCACAATGATCTCGACAACTTGAGATTGAATTCGGTCTCTCAAGAAGGCGAAAACTTGGTTCCATTCGGGGTTGGATTTGTTTTCAAAATGACTAGTTTGACCTTTGAAATTACCGAGTTTGACTTGTACATAAGGGTCAGGGAGGATAGTGGGATTATCACCTTGCTTTGGAGGCAACTCTTTGGCTTTGACAACTCTGATGTAGAGGTAATGCATTTGCTCGACAAGGTCGAATGAGGTGATGATTCTGTCATTTCCGGGTACCCTTCCTCCTAAGCTTGGGGTTGTCTCACTCAAAGTGAAATCTTCGTCGTTTCCATTCCTGTTTTGATTTTGGTTTCGGTTTCTGTTTCTGTTTTGGTTTTGGTTTTGGTTCTGGTTTCGATTCTGGTTTTGATTTTGGTTTTGGTTTGGATAGCCATGGTGAAAGAATGGGTAAAGAATCAAAGGAAAAGAGAGGTCTTGAAGCCAAGATTTTCAGGAACAAAACAGAGTGTAGAAATTCTGGAGTTTATTGATTCAAAATTTGGTATCTAAAATCCTTAAAAAAGGATAATAATATTTAATACAGAAATTCGTTTTTTGGATTCAAATTTCTACCATAACAGAAATATTTTTGAATTATGTCAGCCTATATTAGAAACAGAGCAATTGAGAGAGGGGTTAAATTGGAATTTGGAAGTAAATGTTGTATTTTTGGATATATAAGTTTTAATTTCAATTTTGTGGGAGAGAAAAAAGGGGGAGTTATGAAATATACATTTAAATTATTGTGGGAGAGAAAAAAAGGGGGAGTTATGAAATATAAATTTAAATTATTATGCAGGTTTCATTATTTCATTTTTTTATTTTTATTTTTCAGTTTTATACACACAAATCATCAAGGTGTGTGGAGAGCAAAACAGAGTACTGAGATATGAGGAATTGGATGAGTAGTTTGATGCTATAATTTAGCACAAAAAATATCAGTTTGAATTTTGAATTTCAGTTTTGTGATGAGAAAAAGGGAGTAACTTAGAAATCCTAAATCCTCCTAGATAAAAATAAAATAAAATAAATACTCCACTGTCCCAAAATAAATGTCGCACTTATGATGAGTAAACTTGTTTGATTCGTCTTGCCGATGCGATTAAAACAGTGATTTCGCAGATATTTTTTCGACTTTTAAATTTTGAGATATTGCATTTTAAAAATTTAAGAGAACAAAAAAAGGAAGAGAGAGAAAAGGAGAAAGAAAGAAAGCAGGTAAGGCAAGGAAGCGTCCACGTATCAAGCGAGAGAGGTGTGATGAGGGGCAATTTGGTCCAGAAAAAATTGAGGGACTTATTGGCTGTTTTGATAATGTTAGTCCTTAAAGGTAGTTTTTATTTGGATGGGGGACTAATTGGTCAAAGCCTCTTTAAATTACAGTTGTAACAGAGCAAAATAGAGTACTGATATATGAGGAATTGGATGAGTAGTTTGATGCTATAATTCAGCACAAAAATATCAGTTTGAATTTTGAATTTCAATTTTGTGAGAGAAAAAGGGAGTAACTTTGAAATCCCAGTAAATAAAAATAAAATAACACAATAAAATAAAAAAACTACTCCACTGTCCCAAAGTTTAGCTCACCCTCAAAAGTCGATATTCTTCTGCGCACCAAGTCAACTACTAAATCTTTATGGGCCTTTTAGGCAACTCACAAGATAAGGTCTTAGACAAAGTTTGGCTCACCCTTGCACGTCTAGAACTGTAATTAGCAGAAAGCCCCTGGGCCCACTGACTCTGGTTGGGTACCCATGAAATCGGGTTCCCATCAATAGCACACCATCTTAAATTCGAAAGGGCAAAGGAAAGATCTTCCTCCGAGTCCTTAAAAAGTTTCAGTATTCGATAATCAGCCTCTTCCGACTCTTCTGCATGAACAAAGTAGTCCTCCAAGATTTTCCTTTTTTCCTCATCAGCAATATCTTCGTCAGGAATCATTCGCATGCTCAGAACATGAAGAGCTTCCATGGCAGTGGTGAAGAAGCCTCTTTCCACGTATGCAGTGAATACAATAGCACAGGTTGAAGCATCTGGCTGGATCTTCTCCTCGTGCATCCTCTCCACGAGATGCTCGATTATATCAATTCTCCCCCGGTTCAATCATTTCAGTCAGACTAAGTTGAAATTTCTAGTTGTATATTTGCGAAAACTAAAACCACTAACATAATAGTTTACGGATTTAATTAGAAAGGGGGTCAAAATTACAACTTAGTGTTATTTTTCCTTCAAGAAAAGGGGTCAAAACTAAATTTTTTAGAATTTCATTAGGATGATCAGATTGACATTAATTCTTTGTCAAAGTTCACTTGTGTTGACCATCAAAAGTCAAATGTGGCCAATATAAATAGGACGGAGGGAGTAATTGTCAAAAGATAAGGGGGTCAAATGGCTCCCTGAAACTGCACACATGTATGTACAATTCAAATACATGCATATGGACAGACTGAATGTATATATCTATCTAGTATAAATATAGAGATAGGAAAGTGAGCTCAAATTACCTTGTCACATGCTACTTGGAGAAATGTGTTAAACAACACAGCATCAGGTTGAATCCCTTCAGAGCATCCTCGATTCAGAAGAAGTAATGCTTGATCAAAATCTTCATTTGCCTTGAAGATCTCGTTTCATATAATACTTACTAACCAGGATGGCACATGCTTCAAACTACTCAAGAGAAGATAATTAATCACTTTTAATATAAACATGTGGCTTCATGTTTATATTAAAAGAACAGAGCTAAGTTGAATCATGTGGCTTCATGTTCTTCTGTTGCATTAACTTTAACTGCAGAGTGAAGAAAGAATAGACAAACGAGTTTATGTTTCAAACTACTCACGAGAAAGATAATTAATCACTTTTAATATAAACATGTACGTCCTCCGTCCCTAAATGAGTCTCGATTCTATAAAAGTTTGTCCCTAAAAAGTGTTCTTTTTCAAGGAAGTTACTAAATTCATAACAAATATATTAGTACAAGTGTATAAGGTGGATATAGGGGTGCTTAAGTATATTTGCTATTAAAAATGGCTTAAATGTCAACTTCCTTAACTCTCACTCAAAGTCAAAAAACGGATACTCATTTATGGACTACAAATTCTGTTGAAAAAAAAAATTAAAAAAACCAACAAGTTGGAGATCTATAAAATATAGATATACAATTTTAAGTTGTCACCTGTAAAAACAACCGCTCCGCAAGCTCACAATCTTTAGCTTTTGCACATGCATGTATCAAGTCACTAAAGGACCATCTCAAGAGCTTCATCACAGGCTTACTTGGTCCATGTAATCCAGCACTATTGACTTCTTTCATTTTAGCGTTACTAGTCGTGTAAAGCTCTGTGCTACCTGCCAGACTTTCTGCATTCTCATAGTTTTCATACACCGAAGGAACAGAAGTTTCATCTTTGATCCCATAATCGCTCCAATTCATGTCACCCTTAAAAGGTATAGGGATGTCTAATCTAGAATCCCTCAACTTCCCTTGACCAGTTTTAGAGATATTAAATCCTCCTCGACCAACCAAAGCAACCATCTGCTGTAAAGCTCCAAAAGCGGATTTCAAATCTCCTAATCTTGTAAAGGACCGTATGAATTTACGAAGAGATATAATGTTAAGACTGTAGTATTTGGTACACTCCTCCCAGATACAATGGACTGCAGAAAGATTTTGCTGCAAAACTGCAAGCCGGAGGAATAAATTTAGAGTCAAGACCGTTGGACATCAAAACCTTCTTCTACGAGAATATGATCAAAGAACAGGAAGATACAAGACACAAATTCTGTTCAATTTGATTTGACCAAACCAGTGTATGGTTCAAGAGCAACAATATACCAAAGATCATATAAATTTCAACTTTCTCAATTATAGTGTTAACTTAATAAATTTTTCAACCCCCTCCTCGCGCCAAGCCTAAAAAGTAAATTAAATGAAAACTCAAATAATGGTAATAGAAGTAAAACCCCCTTCAAGTTCTGCACTGAACATTTAATGTTGGGAAGAAATACTGGATTTCCATAAGCCTAAAGTAAAATAATGTTACATGGATACAAATTGTAGCTCCAGAATCACCGCTTGGGAACTAGATAAGATATTCACTCCTCATCAACCAATTTACACAAAACACACTTATTCCAAAGATAAATCCCTCTAATACCTTATCTTCTTATCAAACTACACTTGCTAACCTTTAATCTTTCAATACAACTTTGTGAAAAAGAAATAAAAATGTTTGACCAATTAGAAAGTGCCCCAATCTGAAATAAAAATCTGGTTTAGATAGATAGCTAACCCTACAACAAAGTAACAGGTTTAGAAACACTGAAAATCTACTTGTGCTGCGTATTATTTTCCTCCAAGCATGAATAAGAGTTTAAATATGTACACACCTTGAGAAGCTCCATGTATGTTCTTTCATCCTTTCCCATGAACGCATGATCCATTAGATCCAAACATTTTTTTGGCATAATCTGTGTGTTTCATATCAGCACAAGCTCCCAATAAGTTATTGTACATGTGTAAATCAGGATAGTGATCTGGAGTTTCCCCAAGTAAACTTATCATACTGAATGCCTACACAAATAAGAGAGAACCCACATACATAACAAATTAGATATTACTCGAAAGATATCATAATAAAAGTTTGTAAACGAACAACAGAAAATTTCTCTCCTTAACTTGAGGTCATGATTTCATAATTGCGTAATTAATTTGACAAATAACACACAATGCAGGTTTTTTGAAATCAAAGAATAATAAAGATATACTGAAACAAGTAAATCACCAGAAGTAAAATGTAGAAAATGACTGACATCACACCTCCTCTGCATAGCCTCCTTTACAAAGTGCTTGGATGATTAAAAGATGGCCTTTGTTGTTCATTTCAACCTCTTTTTTCCTCTTTGTTCCAAAAGTTTCCATCACAAACTGCACAAACAAAGAAGCACGTTCTGTTAATGATATCATGGGTACACTTGCTCATGATGGGAATGAAGTTTCAGAAGAAAAGGGCCCCGCACAGTTGGAGGCTTAGTTTGTTACTTTGTTAAGCAAATACGGTAACAATTAATAGTCGAGCAAAGCTGAGCACTGGTCAATTAATATCTACTCAAAGCATTCTCTGTTGTCCTGGTCCTTACATCATAAGCCCACTCAAACTTACATTCACATCAGGGACATATTTATTCTTAGTACCTATATACACAACTACACACATAATATTGTTGAAAAGATTGTCAGCTACTCGGCCATCATATGTAATAAACACCCAGAATAGATATGTTCTATTTTACCCTGCAAAATAGTGACCCATAAGCGTTAGCAATCATATGTTGCATAAAAGAAGTCTAAACCATACCGTATGGCCAAAACTCATTATTTATCAGGGAGCCTACCAATGGATCAGGTGTCCGTGCACAATATTCAAGAATATAAACAAAATCATCTGCTGTAAACGAGTGACTCGTGTCGATGAGATTTGACAGCAGACCTGACGCTATGCTTCTCTCGCCTGAATGAAGTGCATTCACGATTTGCAGCTGCCACGACCATGCGATAGAATCCCTCCCATACGTTGAATTACAATGAGCTGTATTGTAAAAGATCTGTCATTCTCAATAACCCTATCACTATCAATAACACAGATAGAAAAAAAAAATCGAGAATGAAATGACAGTTACTAAATTTTTTGCAACAATAAGTTTACAAATCATGTGAGTATCCTACCTTGGATCCTCGCCTACATTTTAGCCAATCACATGCATTTGGTAAATGTTCACTAACCAAAATCAAGCATTTAGCCGTACCATATAAGGTTGAGAAACTTCTCCACTCATTCACTTTGCGAATTACATTCCTTCCTCCCTACATGATAACATCAATTCTGTATGAGTAATACTACCTCTATCTTAAAATGAACCTCATAATGCTACACTTACAGAAAAACAGAATGCACTGATGTATTACACACTAAACACATCAATGAACCAGTGTCCTAACTTACCCACTTTCTTTTACACTAATTTAAAAGGAAAAACAGAATGCTTATCATGTTATTATAAACTACAACAACAAATGTATAAGTGGTTATACAATACAACAATGAAGTGGTACTGTGGTAGGGTAACTAAAAATATCACTCTTGAACAAAATGAATACAAAAGTGAAAAGACATACAAATGCAGCTACATTTGATTGGCGAAAGGAAGTTGCAATCAACCGCAAACGGAGCTTCTTTCTGTTCAAACACAACAATAATTTGAATTTCCAATGCTATAAATTGGAGGCAGATATATGGAATTGAATTGATATAATATGAAAGGTACGCTTTTAACTCAAATTCCAAGTTTTGCATTTGGGTTTTGAAGAAAAAAAGATAATATTTTGTAAAAATTGAAAATTGCACCCCAAAATCCAATTACACAGCTTAGAATTTAGTTGTGAAAAAAGAAGAAGGTGAAAGTGGGAATAAACTCACATTGACTTCAGCATAATTAGGGTCCTGAACAAAACCCTAAAAGTCAGAACATGTGAATGGACGACGGTGAGACGAATTGGGATCTGGTAGCCGGACGACGGATGTGAAGGTGAGGTTCGCCACCGCCGGTGCCGCTAAATGTCGTTTGATAGTAGGCCTATTGTCCGTCCTTTTTGAGGTACTAGCACTCAACCAAGTTTCTTCACATCAAAGCGCTGTGATGATGTGTTGCCTTTTTTGCGGGAAAAATTCGATTTTTGCGTTTCTTTGAAAAACCAAATAAAACCGGAAAAAACGGAGTCGCCACGCCATTTTAATTTTGAGGGCCAAAACTTTGAAAAAAGCCCGAGATCAGAGATTTAGGTTCGGAGGTCATGTTACGCGTCGGGAAGGACGTTAGTGTGCACCCGACGCGCCTCGTAAGAACGAGTCTTCCAAGCTGAAAATCATTTGTGTGTGTGTGTGTGTGTGTGTGTTTTGGCCAAAATAAGTTGAAACTGGAAAAAGTAAAAATTGGGATGTCTTTTTAAGACTTTAAATTGATCCCATGATTTTTTGGAGAATTTTTGGTTTGAGATTTGGTACTCAAAAAACCTTTTGAAGTTGAGAAGTCACTTCTGCCAGAAGGAAATGGCAGCAGACACCTGATTTTGAAATGGATTCAAGGGTCCTAAAACTTCATAATCTGGATGAACTCAGAGAATGAAAGTTTCTCTAGACTCCTTGAATGAACTTTGTGCGAAGGAATTTTCCATTTTGGAGAAGATTTGAGGGGTCAAAACCTTCTGGAAACCTCAGATATGAGATCTGGATTCCCAGAAGCTGATGAACTAGCCTCTGAAAGAAAATTTGAAAAGAGGATTTTTACTCACCCAAAAAATAAAGTAAAAATATGTCTGGAAAGCTCTGGATGTTGACTACAAAAAGTGTTTTGTAGTCAACACCAAATTCCAAGTTCATCTGTGTCCAAAAATTAAGACCATGGACTGAGGTTTGAGAAAATTGCTACTGGACAGCAACTTCTCAAGAAAGAAAATATGATTTTAAGGGGGGTTTTGCATCCATGCTTGTCCCCATTTCCCTAGGTTTTGGTTAGTGATCACTAGACATTTTAGTGGTGAATCAACTATACCAAACCATCCTTGGGGTACATTAGGACTAAGCATTTCATTTGCTTGGGGAGGGGGGATTTTACCCTTTGAAATCAAGATTTAGTGCTTGAAAATTGTTTTTTAGGGTTTTGAAAGTGCATTTTTGCAAGTAAGCAAGAAAATCTTAAAAATAATGTTGATCTTTGTAGAAGATCATCCATGGAGATGGTCTTCCATGGTGATCTTCTTAGATCTAGAGCAAGAAGATGAAGGAACTACATTTTGTAGTTAGAAGATGCATGCATGGATGAGATTTAGGGTTAGGAAGAGGAGGGTTTACCAATCTTCCTTGTGTTCTTGAGTGTTTGGCTTGAGTATATGAGTGTTTAGGGCTTTAATATGAGAGTGAGTGGATGAGTATGAGTTGGGAAAGATTGGAGAGAAAAAGGTGACAATTCTTGAAGAATTCTCACTGTTTTCTCTCTATATTTCGCCAGAGGTTCGGTGCAATTGTGTTTTTCCTTTTTCATTTTTGTGACTGGAGGGCTCAATTTATAGCCCTCTGAGATTGACAAAGATGTCCGCGCGGATGGGAATGCTTGGCGTGCACTGTTCATTAAATGCAGCTTCAGCTTTGGACAAGAAGAATATTTCTTTTTGAAATTCAAATTAGGCAGCCAGTTTATGTTTCCAGCATTGCTATATTTGGTTTTCTTCTTTTGTTTTTCTTTTTTAAGATTCTTTTTAAGGTTTAACCTTAAATAACAATGCCCATTTTACCCTCACTTTGTTAGAAATGTTAGGATAGTTAGGAATTGTTAGAAATGTTATAACTTTCATTAATTTTCTAACGAAAATTCTAACAAGCTCAAATTGGAGCACTTACAGTAGCCCCTCGGCGACGGCGCTTTCGAAGGAAGCGGGGTCGTCGATAAGAGTAAGGCTCCATATTTGGCGGGATGATCGAGTGATCGAGTGGCTGAACCTAGCGATAGGCTACCTACGTATCCCGAATGGGAATCAAGCCGGCCGTAGTTCGGGTCTTTGACCCTGGAGATGATGGCGTTTTAGGTGCCTCGAACCTGATGAGCGAGTTCTACAGTCGGTTGCTGGAAAGAAACTCTGCTGGGGATTATAGATGACCATTTTTGGTCCGATGGCTATCCGCTCTGCTGGGGATAAGAGATGACCATTTTCGGTCTGATGGCTATCCGCTCTGCTGGGGATAGGAATGACCATTTTCGGTCTGACGGGTATCCGCTCTGCTGGGGATTTTTGAGATGACCACTTTCGGTCTTGGCTGGGGATGATTGCGATTTATCGCTTTCCTAGTGATAGCGTCTTAGGTGCCTCGAACCTTGAAGATGGCGTTTTAGGTGCCTCGAACCTTGGAGATGGCGTTTTAGGTGCCTCGAACCTTGATGATGATGGCTTTTTAGGTGCCTCGGACCTTGATGATGATGGCTTTTTAGGCGCCTCGGACCTTGATTTGAAATGGCCTTTCGGTGGACTTTGTCTGCTGCCGAAGGATAGGGTGACCGTTTTGGTCGAGGGGCTGGACCTAATGATAGGCTACCTACGTATCCCTAGTGGGAATCAAGCCCTTTCGTAGTTCGAGTACTACTCGAGATTTCGTTGGCTTTTGGGATTCTGTTAACTTTGTTGGGGATTTCGTTAGCCTTTGCTGGGGAAAATCAGACGTATTTGTCTGGGAAATCGGTCTTACGTTTGACTGCCGTTGGATGATTTTTGATGAGAGATACGGGATCTCGTTATCTTTCTCGGGTCACTCGGTCTTACGTTTGACTGCCGGGGGCAATTTTGATGAAAGATACGGGATCTCGTTATCTTTCTCGAGGAAATCGGTCTTACGTTTGACTGCCGTTTGATTTTGATGAAAGATACGGGATCCGTTATCTTTCTCGAGGAGATCGGTCTTACGTTTGACTGCCGTTGGATGATTTTGATGAAAGATACGGGATCCGTTATCTTTCTCGGGTTACTCGGTCTTACGTTTGACTGCCGGGGTAATTTTGATGAAAGATACGGGATCTCGTTATCTTTCTCGGGGCACTCGGTCTTACGTTTCTTGCCGGGTAATTTTGATAAAAGATACGGGATCTCGTTATCTTTCTCGGGGCACTCGGTCTTACGTTTCTTTGCCGGGAATGATTTTGATGAAAGATACGGGATCTCGTTATCTTTCTCGGGGCACTCGGTCTTACGTTTTACTGCCGGGGTAATTTTGATGAAAGATACGGGATCTCGTTATCTTTCTCGGGGCACTCGGTCTTACGTTTTACTGCCGGGGTAATTTTGATGAAAGATACGGGATCTCGTTATCTTTCTCGGGGCACTCGGTCTTACGTTTCTTGCAAGGGTAATTTTGATGAAAGATACGGGATCTCGTTATCTTTCTCGGGGCACTCGGTCTTACGTTTTCTTTGCCGGGGTAATTTTGATGAAAGATACGGGATCTCGTTATCTTTCTCGGGGCACTCGGTCTTACGTTTTCTTTGCTGGGTAATTTTGATGAAAGATACGGGATCTCGTTATCTTTCTCGGGCACTAGGTCTTACGTTTCTTGCCGGGGGTAATTTTGATGAAAGATACGGGATCTCGTTATCTTTCTCGGGCACTCGGTCTTACGTTTTTCTGCCGGTAATTTTGATGAAAGATACGGGATCTCGTTATCTTTCTCGGGGCACTCGGTCTTACGTTTTACTGCCGGGGGTAATTTTGATGAAAGATACGGGATCTCGTTATCTTTCTCGGGGCACTCGGTCTTACGTTTTACTGCCGGAGATTGATTTTGATGAAAGATACGGGATCCGTTATCTTTCTCGGGGCACTCGGTCTTACGTTTGACTGCCGGGGATAATTTTGATGAAAGATACGGGATCTCGTTATCTTTCTTGGGGCACTCGGTCTTACGTTTGACTGCCGGGACAATTTTGATGAAAGATACGGGATCTCGTTATCTTTCTCGGGCACTCGGTCTTACGTTTGTCTGCCGGGGGTAATTTTGATGAAAGATATGGGATCTCGTTATCTTTCTCAGGGCACTCGGTCTTACGTTTGACTGCCGGGGGTAATTTTGATGAAAGATACGGGATCTCGTTATCTTTCTCGGGGCACTCGGTCTTACGTTTGACTGCCGGGGTAATTTTGATGAAAGATACGGGATCTCGTTATCTTTCTCGAGGCACTCGGTCTTACGTTTGACTAGGGGCAATTTTGATGAAAGATACGGGATCTCGTTATCTTTCTCGGGGCACTCGGTCTTACGTTTTACTGCCGGGGGTAATTTTGATGAAAGATACGGGATCCGTTATCTTTCTCGGGGCACTCGGTCTTACGTTTGACTCACGGGGTAATTTTGATGAAAGATACGGGATCTCGTTATCTTTCTCGGGTCACTCGGTCTTACGTTTTACTGCCGGGGGTAATTTTGATGAAAGATACGGGATCTCGTTATCTTTCTCGGGGCACTCGGTCTTACGTTTGATCAGGGGTAATTTTGATGAAAGATACGGGATCTCGTTATCTTTCTCGGGGCACTCGATCTACGTTTGATCGCCGGAGGCAATTTTGATGAAAGATACGGGATCTCGTTATCTTTCTCGGGGCACTCGGTCTTACGTTTGACTGCCGGGGATGATTTTGATGAAAGATACGGGATCCGTTATCTTTCTCGGGGAGATCGGACTTACGTTTGACTGCCGGGAATGATTTTGATGAAAGATACGGGATTCGTTATCTTTCTCGGGGCACTCGGTCTTACGTTTTACTGCCGGGGGTGATTTTGATGAAAGATACGGGATCCGTTATCTTTCTCGGGGCACTCGGTCTTACGTTTTACTAGGGGTAATTTTGATGAAAGATACGGGATCTCGTTATCTTTCTCGGGGCACCTTGGTCTTACGCTTTTACCGCCGGGGTAATTTTAATGAAAGATACGGGATCTCGATATCTTTCTCGGGGCACTCGGTCTTACGTTTGATCGCCGAGGCAATTTTGATGAAAGATACGGGATCTCGTTATCTTTCTCGGGGCACTCGGTCTTACGTTTGACTGCCGGGGATGATTTTGATGAAAGATACGGGATCTCGTTATCTTTCTCGGGGCACTCGGTCTTACGTTTGACTGTCGGGGATGATTTTGATGAAAGATACGGGATCTCGTTATCTTTCTCGGGGCACTCGGTCTTACGTTTGACTGCCGGGGATGATTTTGATGAAAGATACGGGATCTCGTTATCTTTCTCGGGGCACTCGGTCTTACGTTTGACTCGCCGGGATGATTTTGATGAAAGATACGGGATCTCGTTATCTTTCTCGGGCACTCGGTCTTACGTTTTTCTTTGCCGGGAGATTTTCTTGACAAGGGCCGACTTTGGTTAACTTTGGTAAACTTTGTCAAGTTTGGGAACCGAATTGCAGAGTCCTGAAATTTTAAGGGGCAAAAGGGTCATTTTGACCCTTGCAATCCTATCCGCGCGGATAGGGATGGAAAGTCAGGGGTATTAATTAGGGCCAACGCCCTTCTTCTTCCTCAGTCCAATTTTTGAATTGCCGAGAGAGAGGGAGACAGAAACGAGGAGAACAGCCATTTTTGGCCCTAGAAGCTTCAAAATTCGTCCGTTTTCTTCAATTTTTCAAGCAATGGAACACGGGGAAGGCGCTTTTCAAGGCCAAGGACGTGGTCCCATAGCGGAGAGGCGATTGGAGCTTGTCCGGATGAGGAGGCATTACAATCTTTCGCAATCGGTTGAGGAGGAGCATTACCCCGATGCTTGGCAACATTGGGCCTCGGATCCGCATCTCCGAACGGTATATTTCGAATTCTTTTGATTCTCTTGTTGATTTCTTGTTTGAAAATTGGATTTTGGGTGATTTTTTGAATTTTTTTTTTTTGAAATTGAATATTGCATGTTGATGATGATGATGATTTCTTTTTTTTTTTTTTGAATTTGAATTTTGATGTTGATGAATGATGATGATTTTTTTTTTTTGAAATTGAATTTTGATATTTGATGAAGGATGATGGTTTTTTTTTGAAATTGAATTTTGATATTGATGAATGATGATGCAATGCATGCATTTTGTTTGGAAAGAATGGGCATTTTGCCAATATGGGATGTATATATATTTTTTGAAAAGTGGGACGGATTTTTCCTCCCGTTGCATGTAAGATGGATGATATGCATGTATGCACATTTTTTTTTTGTTGAAAATGGGACGGAGTTTTTACTTCCGTAGGAATGCATCTTTTTTTTTTTTTTTGATGAATGCATTGGGACTTGCTGAAAATTGTTTTCTTTCATGCGAGAAAAATGGGACTATGCTCATTGTATGCGTGTTATCTTTGTCGAAAATTTTTTTTTTTAATGCAAATGCAATCTTTTTGACTTTTTCTCTTTTTTTTTTTTAGGGCGGAAACCGTTTTGTGACGGAGCAAACAACAAGATGAAGACTCGAGGATCGGTGGAGTCTCGTGATTGACTTGTGGGATCGGCTTCCGGATGCGGGCCGAGGAGCTTTGCCGAGTCCGAGACAGATTGTTGTCGAGACGGGGCTCTGGGAGTTTGTCGAGTGCTTGAGGGGACTGGTCAAGTTCCCTAAGAGCAAGGGCTTGATGTTCGCTCTGGCGCAGCACTGGTGGGATGCGACCCACACATTCCACTTTTTCTGGGGCGAGGCGACTGTCACGCCTTCTGACTATGCTGCTATCACGGGTCTGTCCTTTAATGGACGCAGCATCGAGTGGAGAGATGGCTACAGTGACGCGGACCTGCAGGACCTTCTTGGATTTTCCCCTATTCCCAAAAAGGGGATGGGGATGGAGTATGCCGTGGTCTACGGTAAGATTGTGGAGACCATCGCGAGTTACGAGGCCGGGAGGATAGGTTTAGCGCCGAGCGGTTGCTAGGTCCTTCCTGTGGTTTACTTTCTCGAGCACGCTCTTTGGTCATGCTGAGGGACGGCGGTCTTTGCCTTGCCGAGGTCCTTGGAGGACATGGAGACGGTTGGAGATATTTCTGGGGAGGCCGCATTTGGCCGAGTTATACTTCGCTCTTGATAGATAAGCCAGGAAAGGCTGTGAGCTCCTTGTCTTTGCTTCGAGTTTGCTCGAGGTATAAGCTCTCTTTTTGCTTTCCCTCTTTCCTTTGAGCACGCACTTTTTTTTTTTTTGCCCTTGGATTGATTCGATCTTTGCCTTTGGCGGTATGGGCGCCGGAGTTCTTCCACGTCACGGTGTGGAAGGCGGCTCGAGGCGTACGTCGGGCGTATCCGGCCATGCGATCTTGGTCCAAGCATGCCCGGGAGAAGATAAGCTCCAGGGGGCGTACGACTCTCGTGTACGCGGATTGCCTTCCTTTGACGGGAGGCCGAGACGGATGAGGGGATGATATTCTTCCCCGGGATCGCTTTGAGGTGGCGCACCGAAAGGCGCCGAGATCCGGACGGTGCGGCAATGGAGGATTTTGAGGGGTCCGACTGCGATGCCTATTATCGGGAGAGAGGGTGACGCGGCAAAGATGGCGTGAACTCGCCTTTGAGGACACCGGTGGAGCCTCCCGCCGATATGATGCACTCCGAGCGATCGGTCCGTGACCAGGATGATTAACCGAGCAGCGCACTTTTCGGACTTCGTGGCGATCGAGCCATATGCGACGTTCGTCTTGCGGAGGCTGAGGATGCCTCAGGTTTTGGAGAGGGAGGGGCTTGGGATCCCGCGGTACCCTCGGACGGATTTTTCCTACATCCAGGATGGGGTCCGATTGAGGGTGCAGATCCCTCAGCCCGAGCGGCTTCCACGAGCTTTCCGGCCTCGTCCGGGTATGAAGGTATGGTTTCGCCTTTTCCCCTTCTTTTCTTTCTTTTGTTTCATCATCTCTAGCATCATTTCTTTTTTTTTTTTTGACGCTTTTGCTTTTGTGCAGTTTTCGGAGGTGGTCGTTGAGACACTGACGAAGCAAGTGATCGGAGCCAAGAGGTTCATCAGGAGGATGGTCGCTTGCGGGGCTCCTCAGGCTAGAGCGAGGCGACCACGGCCGGCGCCCGTCAGACGGGAGGCTTCCCCTATTCGCTCGGAGACTTCCTCAGAGACTCCTTTGTCTCCTCTCCTTGATCCTCGTGCGGTGTTGCCTTCGGATCACGTCATTCTCGGGGATCCACACGGGCAGGGACACGTTTGGCAGCATGGCGGGTCGTCTTCGTACGTGCAGGAGTCCGACGCCTTCACCTTCGGATACGATTTTTTCGCAGATCTCGGCTTGCCCTATCAGAGCGTGCCGGTTGGTCCTGACGAGCCTCTCTCTGAGACGAGGACGATTCTGAGCCCGAGATTTTCGGGGCTCCTGAGGAGGCGGGCCCGAGTCGCAAGAGGCGAGGAGACATCGGGCGTCGCCGGAGACTCCGATTGATTTTTTTTTTTTGAGATTTAGATTTGTACAGATTATGCACATTTTTTTTTTTGGATGTAATAATTTAGGATTTTATTTATGTCTGTTTGTTTTTTTTTTTTTATGCACACTCTCTTTTTTTTTTGGAATGTAATAATTTAGGATTTTATTTTATGAATGCAATGCAATATGAATGCAGTGTTGCATGAGCCTTGTTTTTTTTTTTTTGCAAGGGTGTTTGGTATATGGGTGGTTTGGGGAGGTTTTTGCACGGGTTTTGAGCAACGGGACGGAATATTCCTCTTTTGGTGTAGCGGCTTGGACTTTGCAAAATTTTTTGGTAATGACACTTGTATCCGCGCGGATAGGGTCAGCTTCTGACATTGTCCTTTAATTCTGGTTCAGACCTGGTCTTGCTTTATTTCAAATTCAAATATCCTCTTCAACCTCCAGCCCAAACAGCCATTTTCGGGGAGAAAGAGAGAAAAACCATGGAAATGGCCAAAAATTCTCCAAAATTGTCCAAAGAAAGGCGAATGTTGTTCTTTGAAAAGTTCAAGGAGTGGTGTAGGGAGATCATGCATGAGAGAAGATCATTCTTTGAAGAAAGGTACAAGATACGATGCTTGTGGTCTCTCAAAGAATTGGTTCCGGATTATGACCTCTTAAGAGCTTCTTCTTCGTTTTGGGATACTAGAAGGCATGTCTTTTGCCTTTCCTTCAACGAGATTGTTCCGACGGTCGAAGAATTTCGGGCCTTGCTTGGAGGTCCAGGAGGTGGAAGAGATAGCGGTCCCTTTGCCCGGAGGGGCTTCTTTTGTTGACGGTTGTGCGTCCTCCTTCATCTTTCCCCGGAGGAAGCGCAAGGTATGATCCGCGGTCCCGATCATCTCGATATTTTCGGTCTTCCCGACAGCATTTAGGGGCCTAGGTTTGGTGGATGATGCTTATTGGGATGCCTTTGCACTTTGTATGTTTGGCACCCTGTTCATGGTCTATTCCTTTGGGATCTGCGCCATCGGTCTCTGCTGGATGTTGTCGTTCACCTGTCGCACAGGCGTAGATGTCGTTCCTTTGATTATTGGGGATACTTTTCATGCTCTCGACAGTTAGCTACCGGACGGCGGTACATGCACGGGGGCAGCCCGTTTCTCTTGACCCCGTGGGCGATGGAGCGTTTGGGGGTTCTTCGGGAAACCTCCGATATGATCGGAGCCTTGGACTTTTGCCGGGAGAGGTGTTGATGTAGATTTTGATGATCGGGGCTCGTGGGAGCGTTGGATGGCGGGTCGCCGCCCGAAGATATCAGATGGTTGGTGCCTCATTGGCGGGTGGAGACTCGCCGGGGTGCTTCGGGACGGGTCCCAGGTGGTTATGCTTAGGGGCTTTCTCGGTCCGGTTTCTACATTCCGGCTACGGAGTCTGAGACAGTTTGGCTTGGAAGCGAGAGTTCCTTTGGAGGGTTTTGATGATATAGCCACCGGGGTGGTGGCTCCTGTTTCCATGGACGATCCCTCGGTGTTTCCATTTCTTTCCCGAGCATGGAGGTATGATGCCTTTCCCCTCGGGTCATTCTCGAGCGTCCGAGACCGGTGTTCGACCACTTGGTACCTGGATTGGTATGAGAGGCATGCAGGAGAGACTCAGGTGGCTATTTTGAGACGGCGTGAGGCCATTGTAGGTGCGGAGGACCGGAGCATTTCGAGAGGAGGAGGGCCGAGGCAAGGGCCAACCCTCATGACAGGAGCGGAGACGCCGTGGCCGACTATGAGGCTTACGTCAAATGACGGGAGAGGAGGGCTCCTATGCTACCGGCTAGGCTACGGGAGATGAGGGATGACGCTAGGGCTACTAAGGCCCTGACGGAGGCTGGTTTGATAGACCCTGTTCCTATACCGAGCTTGGTAGGAGGAATACCGACATTTTTCCGGTTCGAGAGAAAGACTCGGAGGGGAAGAAGAAGGGAGAGGCCGATGCAGTGGCTTGGAGTGACTCGAGATTTCCAAGTATCCCTTTCTTGCCATGACGAGACACATTAGTTAGATTATGTATCTTAGTTTTCCTTTAGCGAGAGTTGCTAGTTGTAGGAATGAATCGGGCTTAGACTCATCAAAGAGCTTTTAACTTGTAATGAATATTTGAATTGCTTTAGAGTTTTTCGAGACGCTTTCTATGGTCGATCAATTGTATTGATGCCAAAGTATGGCATTTATTTGTGTTTTAGACCGAACCGTTTCCATTTGCCTACGTTCCCTCATTTTGAGGAGCTCGGGTCTTCGTAGTTCAACCTGGTGAACTCTCTTTTGTTTTTTTTTTGTTTTTTTTTTTGGTGCAACCTGTTTTTACCTAGGCCGCCCTTTTCGGGTTTCTAACCTAGTTGGGTATTACTCTTTTAGCACTCTTTTTTTGTTTTTTTTTGGTGCAACCCTGTTTTTTACCTAGGCCGCCCTTTTCGGGTTTTCAACCTAGTTGGGTATTACTCTTTTAGCACTCTTTTTTTTTTTTTTTTTGGTGCAACAACTCGTTTTTTACCTAGGCCGCCCTTTTCGGGTTTCTAACCTAGTTGGGTATTACTCTTTTAGCACTCTTCTTTTTTTTGTTTTTTTTTTTTTTTGTTGTTTTTTTTTTGTTTTTTTTTTTGTTCTTTTTTTTTTTTTTTTTTTTTGTTTTTTATTTTTACGCGTAGTATCTGCGCGGCTTGTCACCATTCACCGGGTGTACAAAGGGATTCCCGTCGAGGTCACGCAAGTTGCATGGCTCCTCCGGAGAAGATCTTCCGGACTACATATGGCCCGACCCATACGGGCTCCCATTTGCCGAGGGGGTTGATACGGATAGGGGCTTTTCTTTTTAGAACGAGATCACCTTCTCGGATTTCCCGATGCTTTACTTTCTTGTCGAAGGCTACGGCCATTCTTCCTTGGTAGGCCCGGATGTGTTCCATGGCCTTCAATCGGCGTTCGTCTAGTAGGGCCAATTCGTCATGGCGACTGCGGGAGCCATTCGACCTCGTTGATACTGGCTTTCCGGCGGTATACGGAGCGAGGGATCTCTAGCTCGATTGGGAGTACGGCTTCCATTCCGTATGTGAGGGCAAAAGGTGTTTCCCGGTTGCCGTCTCGACCGATGTCTGTAGCCCCGGAGTGCCGAGTGTAACTTCTCGGGCCAATCTACGCCTTGGACGGCCATTTTCCGGATGATATTTTCCGAGTCTTGTTTGCTTTGCCTCGACGGCTCCGTTGGTTTTGGGGCACTGTAGGGTGATGACTTGTGACGGGTTATTCGGAATTCTCGCCGGCAACTGTCACATTCCCCTTCGAAGTGGGATCCATTATACGAGATGATTTCGGTACAACCCGTATCGCACATGATGTTTTCTTTGATGAAGAGGGCAACTTTCTTTGAATTGAGGATTTTGTAGGACTTGGCTTCAACCCACTTGGTGAAATAGTCCACGGCTACCGGGGCGAACTCGTGGCCGTTCTTGCTTTCGATGGTGTGATTTTGCCTATGACATCAATTCCCCAGTGACGAAAGGCCGAGGGTTGTCATGCGGTATAACTCGTGAGGAGGCAAGTGATTAAGATTTGAGTATCGGCGACATTTGTCGCGGCTTTTGACAAAGCTGGATGCGGTCGGCTTCCATGGTGATCCAAAAATACCCCATTCTCGGTATGATTTGCATCGTAGCTCGAGCATTCATGTGAGGGCCGCGAGTACCACCATGTATTTCTTTCATGAGTTCGGTAGCCTCTTGTTTGCCGATACATCGTAGGAGGGGGCCTTGATAACGTTTTTGTATAACATGTTTCCCAAAAGAACATAATGGGAGGGCGAGCCGCTTCGAGTGAGAGACTTTTTGCTTTGATTCCTTCTTTATATTCCCCATCTTCGTTTTGAAAGAGGCCTCGCCATCCTTCGAGTCTTGGTAAATGCGAGTGTACCGGGGATCATTGATCGGTTCGGCTTCCGCTTCAATTTCGAAGCAATAGGCGGGGTTTTCTCTTCTCCGACTACGAATGGTTTAACGAGACTTTCCTTCGGGTATTTCGACAAGAGAGGCTAGTGTAGCCAGAGCATCTCTGCGAACCTGTTTCGGTCTCTTGGCAGGTAATGAAAGCCGATTTCTTTGAATTGAGTTACTAACTCTTCCATGTAAGCATGATACTTCTGCAAACCCGGATCCACGGTCTTCCATTTGTTAGAGACCTGATTGATGATGAGGGCGAGTCACCGTACACCTCCAATTCCTTGATATTTCTTTCAAGGGCGGCTTCCAACCCAGCTATGCAAGCTTCATATTCAAGAATACAGCGTTGTTGGTGACTTCGAAGTTCATCTTGCTATGGGGGTGTGTTCGTCAGCAGAGGATCGACCAGAAGCATTCCTATCCCGTTCCCCCTTTTGTTTGACGCCCGTCGAAGAAGAGTTGCCCGGCGATTTTCTCCTTCTAGAGCGAAGATTCCATCATCGGGAAATTGAGGTTCGAGTCCTCGGGACTCATCACTTGGGAAATCGGCCGAGATGTTCTGCCATTATGCGTCCTTTTACGGATTTCCTTGAAACATAAGCGATGTCATATTCGGCCAAAAGAACGACCATTTTGCCAATCTCATGGAGATGGAAGGCTTGTCGAACAGATATTTGATGGGGTCTATCCTTGAAACAAGATGTATCGAGGTGAGGCTGCATGTAGTGTTTCAACTTTCCCACTACCCGGACCAAACCTGCGCAAGTCTTCTCGCAAGCGAGTAATTGAGTTCGCTTCCTTGGAGCTTTACGCTTCTGAAATAGATGGCGTTTTCGACTTTGGAATCTTTTTCTCTTGAGCTAACATAGCCCCAAATTCTTTGTATCCGTGACAGTTAGATATAGCAAGAGTGGCTTTGCCGATGTGGTGGGCGAGAGAATCGGGATTCACAAGGTATGCCTTAATCTGTTCAAAGGCAAGCCGACATTCAAGGGTCCATTCTGTGTAGGCATTCTTTTTCATCAACTTGAAGATTGGCTCGCAGATCGAGGTCACCGATTTACAAAGCGGCTTATGTATTGCAGCCTTCCCATGAAGGATTTCACTTCGTCGTTGTCCGTGGTGGCTTCATTTCAACTATCGCCTTGATTTTCCGGGGATCTACTTCGATTCCCCGTTGTCACCATATATCCTAGTACCTTGCCTCGTCTTACACCGAAAGTGCACTTGGGCCGGGATTCAGTCTCATGCCGCGGTCTCGAGGCGGCCGAAGAATTTTCTCAAATCAACAAAGTGCTGGGCCATCTGATCCTCTGGAATGTATTATCATGTCGTCCACATAGACCTCAATTTCTTTGTGGATCATGTCATGGAACAGAGCCGTAGCCGCCCTCTCGGTACGTAGCCCCACATTCTTTAGTCCGAATGGCATGGCCGTGTAGCAGTATGTGCCCCAAGGGGTTGTGAAGGCCGTTTTGGCTTGATCTTCTTCGCCATTTTGATTTGGTTGTAGCCGGCAAAACCATCGACGAAAGATTTGACTTCGTGGTTGGCCGTGGAATCTACCAAAATGTCGATGTTTGGCAGGGAAATCGTCTTTTGGACCGGCTTTGTTCAAGTCTCCGAAGTCTACGCAAAGCATCGGATCTTTCCGTTGGCCTTGGTCACCGTCACTATGTTGGATAGCCATGTTGGGTATTCAATGACCCCGATGAACCCCGCCCGAGCATCTTTTCTATTTCCTCTTTCACTTGTAAGGACCATTCGGGCTTAATTCTTCTTAGCTTCGCTTTATCCGGCTTGACTTCCGGGTCGAGCGGTATTCGGTGCTCAACTATGGAAGGATCGAGGCCTCGGCATATCTTTATAGGACCATGCGAACACATCCACGAATTCTTTTAGCGGCTTGATTAGGGCAACCCTTTCACCCCTTCGAAGAAACTACCAATCCGCGTCTCTTTAGGCTCTTCCGCAGTTCCCAAATTCACACTTGTCAAAATCTCTTCGGCAGCTCTGGGCTCGATTTTCCTCTTCCTGACAACCTGCTTAAAGATTTCTTTGATATATTGTTCATTTAATGTGTCCGCTCTTCATCTAGTGAATCGTTATTAACTCGTTTTTAGATTATTAGTTAATTCATCATTAGTTAAAGTGGCAATTAAGGGATACTCGTAAAGGTTCATCATTTCATTGAAGACGAAGGGGAATACAACGTTCGCTACGTACTCGTAGTCTTCGGGCGTAAGGCCATCGGACGACTCGAGAGACTCGAACTCAACAATGAGAGACTCGGAGGATTTTACAAAGGTTGACACGAAAGGACGGGGACCAATCCAAGCTTGGTGATCATTTCCTCCTTGGTCGCGGACGGGCCCGAGAGAGTTTCCCAATTCTTTAAAGGCATCGCCGTCGGTGGCTTCAAAACCCGGGAAAGGCATGGTCTCTGTGCTCCCTCTTCGGCCGTTGCTATCATCTCTTTGTCTCGAACCGTAATCAACCGTGTTTGGCATCCGAAAGCCGAGCATGTGGATGTAGGGATCTTCCTCACTCAGGGACTTCCGTTTCGTCACAATCCGACCGCTCAATCCCAGATGTAAGGACGCATTGCGTCTCGGTGAGCCGCTAGAAAAATCTCATGTCCCATACTCGAGCGGAAAGGCTTGGCGAGGTAGTTCAAGCAGGAGGACGTCCCACACGACGTTCATAGATTCGAGCCGAGTCTGCTCGGTGTTTGCCGACTTTTATCATGAAAATCTCCTCGCCGGCGAGGCCAAAGAATGGGTTTGCGTAATACCGACAAATCTGTGATTGAGGACCGGGACTTGTGTGCTCAGTATCATGGCGGTGTTCGGCGTTTCCTTCCAAGACGCCTCCAAGTGTTGGAAATAGCAATTAAATTTGATGAATCGAACCCTCTGAGTCCGCTTGCTTGAGTGTGTCGACATAGTTGGCATTGCCGGATTCCAAAGGATGCCGCGAGACTTGCCTCTTGAAGGATGTAGCCCCGGTGTTTGACTTGTGGGCGTTCTTGGCTATTGTTTCAGCTTCGTTCCCTATGAGGAAACTGTCACCCCTTATGACTTCAAGGTCTCCCTGCCGGTTGATGAATTTGACGCATTGGTGGAGGGTGGAAGCTATGGCTTTCATGTGATGCAACCAAGGGCGCCCTAGTAGGGCTGTAAACTCGGAGGGGATATCCATTACATGGAACTTTGCGGGCACCATTTGGGTTTCGTACTGCAGTTCCGCAGTCACCGTCACTGCATGGGACGAGACGAACCGTCGTAGGCTTTGACAGTCCGGGTAGATGGGATCACGCGCCTTTCATTTATGCGGAGGGCCCTCATCATGCTGAGGGGAAGGACGTTTACCGATGATCCATTGTCCACTAATACCCCAGGGAGTGATATGGTGTTGAGCCGAATAGTGATGTATAAAGCTTCATTGTGTTGGGAGGCATCTCTTGGCAAATCTTCATCGCAGAAGGTGATCATGCTCCCATATAAGTGAGGATCATAGATTTGGTCCTTGTCTCGGGATAGAGAGTCATTAAACCTGTCGCTTCGTGCCTTTTTCTTGCGAGGTAGAGTCTTTGCCGAAGCCCCTGGGTTAGATTGATGCCTTTTGTGGCGGTTGCCATCTCCAGTCAACATGTTGATTGAGTGGGAGCGCCAGACTGGCGTCGGTTTTTCTTCATCGGTGTATACTTGAGAGCTGGACAAACTGAACCTTGGCTGACCCCGAGGGGGGTTGGAACTCTGTTCTGCAGTACTCTGGTATCCGAAAGTCTCAATTCTGTCGGTGGCAAAGGTTTTCTGCTCTTTCACCCCTTTTTGCTTTGGGGAAGACTGACTGGAGTAGAGTACATAACAATCAAATCCCCCAGATGGCTCCCCGAGCGTTCCCACACTGTTATCACCGGCCTCGGATCTCTCCTTCAATTTTTGCTGGGAGGAAATTTTCTTTTTCTTAGGAGGACGGTCCTCGTGTATCCAGTCCTGATAGTCCCTTTCAAGGCAATCGGGACAGTCACAAATATCCCACCAAATGTGTTCTACGGCCGTGGCGGATTTGGGACCTCGTGCTTGAGCGGTGCCGGAATGACTTTGAGTGGAACCGGTCCGGGGATCTCGCTGCTGGACTCATCGGTATCGAGTGATTGGACTCCGCCGGATAATGAGAGATATTGAGGTCCCTGGGAACGGGCACATGTTTGTCTTTCAAGGTAGCCCCGGCCGCTGGGATATTGTTAAGGTCCCAAAGCGGCGTGTGGCCTCTTCAATCCAGCTGCCGTCTCGTACATTCCGGCGTTCTTCCGTGGACTTTGATGGCCGACCATATTCCTTCAACTGTTCCCCGATTTTCATCACTCAGCTGATATTTGTGGGATCATCACCTTGAGAGGGGACAACCGACAGTATACCGAACTCTTTCGTCCCCGATCGTCGTTGGGGGCCAGTTGCCCTGTAAGTCGGCGGCAGGAGTCCCGGCGGTGGAAACATAGGAATCTTGGGGTAGCATCTTGATGTGTCCAGGACTGTTAAGAAGAGGAGGAGAACCCTCTTCTCGTCTTTGCGGTAAAAGTGCCATCGGAATTGAGACCGATAGTCAAACCATGACTTGCGACTACCCCCGCAGGTCATCAATTTGAGCCTCATGTCGAAGTCTCATTTGTTCTACCAACCGGATCCACACCGTCCGTCTCGAGGGATTTTGGAGGACGGAGCAACGTTATCCCCATCATTACTTCAAATGATGGTACATTCAAACCCGGAGTCGGACAAACGGCTAAGCCGATGACGCGCTTGACTCTTCCCCTAACCGGTTAAACGGCGACCCTAGTGCCCGAAACCAAGCTTTGTGCGGAGTCATGCGGGAAACGGACATGAAGGTTCGATGTCCTGGGAATGGAAGGAGGGTAGGTGTTTGGGCTTTTGGCTCATGCAACATGCGCTTATTTGTTCACGTTTACTTAAAACATGTTTTATTATCCTAATCGGTTGGAAAAGATTGCTCTTCTTTTTCGCAAACTACTGGATCCCGGATCGGGCCCCGTCACTACGTCTATAAGCCCCTCGTATTCCACCTCGTATTTCGACCTCCTGTGGTGGATGCCTGGGCGAGGGTCCTATAGGGCAAGCGGGTCCCACCGACCGAAAGAAAAACGATCCTAAAAGTCCGGCGGGTAATCGAGTCTTAACGAGCATTCGATGTAAATTACGGACAAAGGCGACGTCAAAGTCAAGATCATGTCCGAGGGCTCGACGAAAGTCGGCATGATTTGACCGATAGGCGTCCAAGATTGATCTTGACTTGTCGTCGCTAAGCCGTAATTAGGCATGGAATAGTCATTAATCCTTGATGACTCGGTGTCAATGCCGGAGTCGGTGTATAATTTGTGCCGCCGTAGCCGAAGTCAAGGCGCCGGTCAATATCTTGGTCAAAGTCCGGCGGAAAACCGGCGGAACTTCGACCGATTAGGGACCCGAAAGATATTGAGTCGGTATGCCGACAAAGGCTTGAAAGGAAAGGTCTATACACGGACAGGGCATGACACGTGGACCGGACTAAAAACCAACCGGGTCTCGGACAAAGTGTGTCACGGACAAGTGCATGGTCGACACGAGGCTCCATGGGATGTTTGGGTAGTCCTGTGCTCATCCGAGAGGCGTAATAAGACCAAACGGACCGCGACAAGGATTTCCCGGGTTAAGGACGTAGTGTGCGGTGTACGGTCACGTGCGCGTAGTGTGCAAGCAGTCTATATTCTTTTTCTCGAGTAAAATAGAAAATTTTTCATGTGTCTTAAAAATATGATGCATGATTTTTTTGGAAATTTTTTTTTTTTTTGAAAATCCTCTTTTTTTTTTGAATTTTTTTTTGAAAATTTTAATGAGCACATAAGCACGAAAATTCCGGCCAGTTTAGGGACATTATTCCGACAAAAAATTTTGACTTTCTCCGAGGCGGCCAAAACAACATGAAAATGCAAAAATCAACACACACACAAAAATGATTTTCAAAGCCGGGACGGAAGCTTGACCCTCAAAAGCTTTTTTTGAAAACGGTGATACCGGTGCGTGGGATTGTTAAACCACAATTTATCCCCGACTCGTGTTAGGAGGCGATAACGGGAAATTTAGTGGTTTCCACCAATATACCAAATACCATTTTTTTTTTTAAAAAAAAAGCTTAGTCCCCAGCAGAGTCGCCACTGTGATGATGTGTTGCCTTTTTTGCGGGAAAAATTCGATTTTTGCGTTTCTTTGAAAAACCAAATAAAACCGGAAAAAACGGAGTCGCCACGCCATTTTAATTTTGAGGGCCAAAACTTTGAAAAAAGCCCGAGATCAGAGATTTAGGTTCGGAGGTCATGTTACGCGTCGGGAAGGACGTTAGTGTGCACCCGACGCGCCTCGTAAGAACGAGTCTTCCAAGCTGAAAATCATCTTTGTTTGTGTGTGGGTGTGTGTGTTTTGGCCAAAATAAGTTGAAACTGGAAAAAGTAAAAATTGGGATGTCTTTTTAAGACTTTAAATTGATCCCATGATTTTTTGGAGAATTTTTGGTTTGATATTTGGTACTCAAAAAACCTTTTGAAGTTGAGAAGTCACTTCTGCCAGAAGGAAATGGCAGCAGACACCTGATTTTGAAATGGATTCAAGGGTCCTAAAACTTCATAATCTGGATGAACTCAGAGAATGAAAGTTTCTCTAGACTCCTTGAATGAACTTTGTGCGAAGGAATTTTCCATTTTGGAGAAGATTTGAGGGGTCAAAACCTTCTGGAAACCTCAGATATGAGATCTGGATTCCCAGAAGCTGATGAACTAGCCTCTGAAAGAAAATTTGAAAAGAGGAGTTTTACTCACCCAAAAAATAAAGTAAAAATATGTCTGGAAAGCTCTGGATGTTGGCTACAAAAAGTGTTTTGTAGTCAACACCAAATTCCAAGTTCATCTGTGTCCAAAAATTAAGACCATGGACTGAGGTCTGAGAAAATTGCTACTGGACAGCAACTTCTCAAGAAAGAAAATATGATTTTAAGGGGGGTTTTGCATCCATGCTTGTCCCCATTTCCCTAGGTTTTGGTTAGTGATCACTAGACATTTTAGTGGTGAATCAACTATACCAAACCATCCTTGGGGTACATTAGGACTAAGCATTTCATTTGCTTGGGGAGGGGGATTTTACCCTTTGAAATCAAGATTTAGTGCTTGAAAATGGTTTTTTAGGGTTTTGAAAGTGCATTTTTGCAAGTAAGCAAGAAAAGCTTAAAAATAATGTTGATCTTTGTAGAAGATCATCCATGGAGATGGTCTTCCATGGTGATCTTCTTAGATCTAGAGCAAGAAGATGAAGGAACTACATTTTGTAGTTAGAAGATGCATGCATGGATGAGATTTAGGGTTAGGAAGAGGAGGGTTTACCAATCTTCCTTGTGTTCTTGAGTGTTTGGCTTGAGTATATGAGTGTTTAGGGCTTTAATATGGGAGTGAGTGGATGAGTATGAGTTGGGAAAGATTGGAGAGAAAAAGGTGACAATTCTTGAAGAATTCTCACTGTTTTCTCTCTATATTTCGCCAGAGGTTCGGTGCAATTGTGTTTTTCCTTTTTCATTTTTGTGACTGGAGGGCTCAATTTATAGCCCTCTGAGATTGACAAAGATGTCCGCGCGGATGGGAATGCTTGGCGTGCACTGTTCATTAAATGCAGCTTCAGCTTTGGACAAGAAGAATATTTCTTTTTGAAATTCAAATTAGGCAGCCAGTTTATGTTTCCAGCATTGCTATATTTGGTTTTCTTCTTTTGTTTTTCTTTTTTAAGATTCTTTTTAAGGTTTAACCTTAAATAACAATGCCCATTTTACCCTCACTTTGTTAGAAATGTTAGGATAGTTAGGAATTGTTAGAAATGTTATAACTTTCGTTAATTTTCTAACGAAAATTCTAACAAGCTCAAATTGGAGCACTTACAAGCGCGCTTCATTCCATTTTTTTTTTTAATTAAAAAAATAATAATTTAAGGGCAAAATGGGAAAGGGACAAAATAGTGAGGTCAAAATGGAAAATTTGCCACATGCTACTGTTCATACCACTGTAGTAAACCCCTCCCTCATTTATACTATAGATTTTTTTTAGTTTTAAAAAAATCAATTTCTACGAATAAAAAATAATAATAATAAAATAAATAAATAAATAAATGATACGATTCCTTTCTCTAAGGTTCCTGGGGCCTAACTTAATGCTTTAAAAGGATATAAATTTTTCGAAATCCCTCTAAAGTCTCTCAAACAAAAATACCTCAGATTGCCTCATTATACTAGTTTGTGTTTTTCAGTGTTTGTGAGGTCCGGAGCGTTGAGGCCAAATTCCAGCACATCTACGAGAGTCAACTCTTATAAGTGAAAAAACTCTAAAAGAAGGCGGGAAAAAATTGGAAAAACTCGAATTAGACTTCAGATCAAACAAATTTGAATATGAAAGATCGAAATTTTCTGATAATTATTGATCAGCATTTTCTGCAACTGTCATTGACAATTCAATGATTACCAAGGGAATGATTACCACAAATGGACATCAAGAATAATTCATACACGGGTGAAGACTTCTTCACATACGGTCTCACTTTCTCTATTTTTTAACATGCTCCATCATAAATAAGTCTGACAATTATTTTGATGTCAGATTCGCATACAAGCCATTTTGTTGTGCCTATTTTTTTTTTCATCTGCAATAACTTTTGAGATGCAAATATGAACGTTCACACCATTAGAAAGACAACTGCATGTTATGCATATAATGCGGCCTTCAACTCTTCGAGGTTCATTTTGCCCAAATCCAATTGTCTCTCTAAACGCATATTAGCGTTGCTATTCTGGCAGTTCCGCAAATAATTTTTATTTTTATTTTTTTTTGAAATAACAAGCCCAAAATTTCCTTTTCCTATTACTGCACAAATTAGTTTGATCCGATTTTTACTGATCTGATACGATTTTATCGGTAAAGTTCGATTTCATAGATTTTTTGAACATCCCTAGTGGTCATTCATTTACCAATTTACTCTTGACTTTTAATTTTTAATTAAAGAATCCATTCCAACGTGGATAATCTTGAAAAATTCAAATATGACTATTAATTACTCTCTCCGTCCCACCTCAAGGTTCCACCTTTTCTTTTTGGGCCGTCCCATCTCAAGGTTCCCTTCCTTAAATGGAAAATTTTCCATATATTTATACCCTTATCATCTTCATATATTTACAAAAAAACCTTTCTCTCTCCTATTCCTACCACACATTCCATATAAACTTACTATTCCCCTCACTCATTCTCTCTCCTATTAAATATTTTTAACTTTTACATTCTCTCTCCTATTCCCTACCACACATTTAACTTTTACAATCTCTCTCCTCAAATTTTCTACACACTTTAATTAAATTTCTTAAAAAGCGTGTCCACCTCAAGGTGGAACCTTGAGGTGGGACGGAGGGAGTATTTATTAAACGTGACAACAGTCAAGAGAAGATTTCAATTTTAAAGTAGAACAAAACAAATTAGGCTTCATCTTGGTTGACTTGGAACACGCGTTGACTCAAGCCAAAAAATTTTATGGTCCCAAATTTTTCATATTTAGTAATTATATTTAGACCCTGGATATATTTTAAAGAAATGTATAGTAAATGTTGAATGCCCACACACACGAAAAAACAAATCATTCTTTTTTATTTTTCAACACCCTCAATTTTTTCAACACCCTTTAAAACACTCCACATCAGCTTCTCTCTCCTTCACCTAATTATTCAACATCCCATTCGATTTTTAACCTTACAATGGTTTCAACACCCACATTTTTTAAACACTCTTCCAACTCATCATCCTATATCTCACCACTTTTATTTTATTTTTTATTTTTATGATTAGTAAAATAATAATAATTATTATTATCATTTATAATTAAAAAATTACATCATACTTAATTAATTTTTTTAATTGCAATTAAATAAATACGAAAAATGACGATAATTATTATTAAAAAAAATACTTCATACTTAATTAAAAGTAATACATCATTGAAAAATACATTTCACTAAAAAAAGGTTTTTTTTTGGAAAATGAAGGACAATTGAGAAATTTATATTGAAAAAAGAGTTTTTTTTTTGTGTCCAAATCAAATGAAAAAGGACTCTATTTATAGAGAAAAAAAATTATGAATTTTGGTAAAAAAAAAAACAATTTTTTTTTTGATATAAGATAATTGCCTTTGAAAAATTCGGATGAAATTTGGAAAAAAAAAATCAGTGACCAATCAGAGGACGCCAAGTGTCCCAATCAGAAAAAAAAAATCATTCTTTTTTATTTTTCATTAATTCTGAAACAAAAACTTAAATGAATTTAATTTATACTCTCCGGTGTGAAGACTTCATCTCCTCCTACTTATCTTATACGCATCAAATCCAAATCTTGGTTGAATCTTGTAAAATTCTGGTCCTTCTCCACCGGTTCCGTCTTCCCCTCTGCAAATCAACCTCCTCTCGAATTCTTCTGGCATATCCCCGATCCATAACTCCTCGAGGGTTGAAATGAATTTCAGTTCCTCAGGAAGCATCTCTAACTTTAAGCATCCCGTAATACATACACGGTGGAGATTGGGCATGGCACCTTCTTTAACACACCACTTCTCCAATTTTTCCAGGCTAAATAAACCCAAATACTTAAGTTTGGGAAAACCAGTTGAAGAACAAGTCATTTCCTTTCCCTTCAATTTCCCATCTGCTAATAGGAGCTCCTCTAGGTTTGAGAGTTTCTCCAGTGTCGGCATAGGGTCTTCTTCTACCTCAAATTCATACAAATATAATGAAGTGAGGCAACTAAATTTTGAAAATTCAGGTAATAACTTACCTGTCACCCCTTTTATCCTCAACTTATGCAAAATTTCTTCACAACATTCAGGAATTTGTCCTCTTAAAACATCAGAGTACATCTCTACCTTTGGATTGACCAGTTCAATTGCAAGTGTTGACTGCCGTGACCGATCCAAATTCACTTTATTCATGAATTCCTTCATCTTCTTACCATCATCCTCACTTGAGATACGAATCGTCCATTCTAATCTTCTAAGATTGGTGATATGAATGACATCTTCCATCTCGCACATCATTGAATCAAGGTTTACTAGCGTCTCCAACTTGGTCAATCCATCAAGTCTCAGTCTGGAAAATTTTGGGGTCACCTTATAGTAATATTTATGAGGAAGAAATAGATGCTTCAATCCTTTCAATTTTCTTAGAGCAAGATTTGGTATCCTAAAGTCATCACCAAATTTATATGCTCGCATATCTAGAGTTTGCAAGTATATAAAGTCATATATGGATGATGGAAGGCATTCTATACGACACGACTTAAGGCTCAAGTATCTAAGGTGGATGAGCTCTTTGGTAATATCTTCCTCCCCAATTGAGGTACCATCAAAGCTTAGCACTCTCAGCAAATTCAACTTCTTCAACTTGGATAACTTCCTCGCACGTCCTTGTTTGAACATAAGCGACCTCACATGCCCAGTTGCATTATGTTTATCATCCTGAACAATGAAATCATGTACCTCGGGAAGATACAAGACTTGCCTAGGAGGTAACTTAGTATCACTCCTTGAAAAAGAGGAATGAAATACCAATACTTCATCTTTACGACCACGATAGTCATGGACCTCGAGATAATCTTCCTTTTTAACTATTGACAAACATAATTTTCTCATTAGATCATGAAGCCAACAAAACTTGTACCTCCTCTTAGTGTTAGGATGCGCCTCATCTAATTTTGCTTCAATCATGCATCTTCCCACTAATTCACCCAAATATCTCTCTGCTACATCCATATTTGTTTCTCCTACTTGTCTGTCCTTTGACAGTATCATGCCTTCAGCATCCCATAACATGTACAACGTCTCCACCTCTATCTTCTCGACCTCAACAAGACTTGCCATGTAAAGAAAGCATGGCCTTAGCTGGTATGGTAACTCCTTGTAACTAAATAATAACCCTTCCACCACTAAGTCATTGAATTGTTGATACTTCTCTCCGTCCCATGTTCTGCTTTCATAAAATCTTTCCCACTCACGTAGGCTGTATTTTGTAACTAAAACCCCCCGGAGAACACACACAGCTAGGGGATTACCTTTACACCAAGCAATCATTTTCCTTCCCAGCTCTTCCTTCTTTTTCTCTATTTCAGAATCTATAAGGAAAAAAGGAAAAAAAAAACATACATTAACAGAGATATAATTATGATTACATAATTTTATAAATAATAATGAGTACATACTTTATTAATGTAGGGAAAGTCATTATTTTCCTCCCATGTCAATTACCAGGTTCTATTTCTCACGCACAAGCAAGATGTCATATGGACCATGGTAAGATCAGTAAGGGCGCTTAAGTATTTAAGACACTAATAATTCTTAAAAGCTTTCTTAAATGTCTCTCAAACTATATTTTATTTAAAAAAAAAAATCATAGTTTGTATAAAGTAATAAATGTCATATATTTTATTTGTCCGCCCCAAAAATTTATCATCTTATAAATAAACAATACAAACAAATAAATCATAGTTTTTTTTTTTAAAAAAATCGATAATTTAAAAGTTATTATAAATATAGTACCATACTTTCTATTTTGATTACATAATTTTTTTTGATTACATAATTTTTTATTTGTCCTTTTTTTAAAAGTTATTATAAAATATAGTAATAACAGAGATATAATTATGATTACATAATTTTTTTATCATATGGACCATGGTAAGATCAGTAAGGGCGCTTAAGTATTTAAGACACTAATAATTCTTAAAAGCTTTCTTAAATGTCTCTCAAACTAAAGACAATCCAAAGTTGAAAAAAAAAAAAAAACTGGTGAAGCAACGTAACATTTATACTTGATTCTTATAATCATAATTAACTAACCTCTGTCTGTGCCTATTTTCTTTTGACATAGCTCCCAGCACTCATCTTCGCTTAAGCACTTCAAAGAGTAGCAAAATCCCTTATCTGCAACATCCTTGATCCGAGTGGTAAGCAGTACTTTGCTGCCTGTGCTTTCATCAACTAAGCCGCAATTCAAGCTTTCCCAATCAACTACCGACCAAACGTCGTCAATAATGATCAAACACCTTTTCTCTACTTGTACTCTTTTAAGTGATTCAATTACATCCCCCTGAGTCATGCTCTTCATCTCTTCCTCCTTCGCAAGAGAAAGTTGTTGTAGTATATGTTTCAAAATTTCTTCCGCTCGACATTGTTCGCTCACACAAACAAAAGCGAAACTTTGAAAATGGCTCAACACTTTCTTGTCTTTATACACTTTCCGAGCAAGTGTGGTCTTCCCTAAACCACCCATTCCATAAATGGAAATGACCCAAAACTCATTTTCTTCGTGATCAACCAGATATGACACCAATTTATTGATGTCTTCCTCCCTCCCAACGAAATCGTTTTCATGGAATAGACTAGAAAGATCTTGTACTTTGTACGGTCTTCTTGAATCCGAGGAGCTGGCGTCCGCATCTCCACTTTGGCTGTTGATAAAGTCACTGATTTTGATTGTGATCTTCTCAATAGCCTTGCAAACTTTTGGACGCAACAAACATTCTCTGATGCCAATTTGCTTGTTTACAACTCGGATGACATACTTTTCAATGGAATCGATCAGCTGATCAGCCAAATCTATGATTTCTTTGGTACGTTTATCCTTCCTAACGTGCGCGTATTCTAACAAATCCTCCATCTCTTTTAGCTTTTTTTCAAGCTCATCGACTACACCTTCCAGAGCCTGCAGATACTTCATTTCTTCGGCCAACAAATCATGAAGCCTTCCAATCACAAAGGAGTAAAGGGTTTCTCCTTCCATTTCAAAATACTTGAGATCTAGCAGATAGATGTGGAGAGAGGGATTTAAAGTAATTATAAAAGGACTGACGGGTGAAAGAAGAAAAAGGGTGAGATTTTTTGATTCAAAGATCAAATGGATACTAAGTAGATTGGAGTACTCTAGCATGGACCCAAATGAGATTTCAAGAAAATCACTCGCCTTTAACAACATAATCAAGAATAAACCCAGATGAGATTTCAAGAAAAGCATCTGCTTTCGTTGAGGTGATTTTGAAGCAGAGTGAAGCAAAGGATATGCTTTCGTTGAGGTGATTTTGAAGCATACATTTTCCCCTAATTTTCTGTCTCTTTCTCTCATATTCTTGAGGTGATCAAGAAAATCACTCGCCTTTAACAACATAATCAAGAATAAACCCAGATGAGATTTCAAGAAAAGCATCTGCTTTCGTTGAGGTGATTTTGAAGCAGAGTGAAGCAAAGGATATGCTTCTGTAATCGCCATGTGAATTTGAACTCTGGGGGCCTGTTCTGCTTAGTGACTTTCTTTTTCTGATTTATTGGTTTTAATTTTGGATTTATTCCCCTAAGCCCACCAAAACTATCCAGTTCTTAAAGAGGATAGACTATTCTCATTATTTCTTTCATGTCCATGCGTATGAATATATATTTTCCCAAGGCCCCGTTAATTCAAGGAAAACTTATATTCTCCAAACTACCCTTCCCCACTCAATCCCTAAAATACGCTCACCATCCCCTTCTACCATCTTCCCCCCTCCCTCTATCCCTACGAGACCAATATATTCTTTCGACAGCCTCCAATAACTGCCTCATTCCCCGCCCGCCTCCATGCCAGTTGTCACTTTTTCTCCCTGTTGGTCATCCTTCAAGCCCATCTCAACTTTAAACCCTATTGATGTCGGTCAAACTTCATTCATGAAAACCCATCCTTTACGAATGAACGACGTAACACCCCTTCCTTCTTCGAGTGAGTTGTAGTCTCCAACCTCCACGGTCGGTCCAGTGGAATTTGGGGCCTAAGGCAAGGCATATTATTTGGTCGAGGACCTTAAGTTACCTTCACGAGCAACAGTGCTAAATGCGTTCTCGAATATCAACTTCTCTCTATTTTTTTTCGTCTTTAGCGAAATTTTAATTCAATGTCTTTATTTCCTACTTTTCTTAAGTTTTAGTATTATTGAAAGTTGTTAAATCATAGAATAATAACGAGACTTGGAGATTTTTATTATTAAAAATATTGAGTTTTGGGCTTAGACAATTGGGTTTTGTATTTAGATTGTTTGAGATAATTGTAAAAAGCACCATTCCCTTCTTTTGCAGGTAAAGAGGCATATGCTGCCTTCCGTTCTCCTGTATTATTTTGTTGTTGTTACACATATAAGAGTTCAAGTTGTTAGGAAATTGTTCAGGCAGCCACAATGCCACCCATGTGAGAAATAAAAATCTTTGATTGAAATTAAAATTTTTGGGTGTGATCTAAGCTCGTATTTTTGCAGCTTCTTGCAAGCAGGGTTGGCTGCGAGCCTGATGACATTTGTGATTTTGAGTTGCAAGCATGTGATACTCAACCAAGTATAGTTGCTGGTGCCATGAAGGACTCTGTCAATGATAGTATTAAAAAGTGACAGTGCTTATATTGAAAAGTGTCGATCTTAGTATTGTAAAGTGCTAGTGTGTTGAATAAGTTCCATTTATTTACAAAAATATCATCATGCGTTTTAAAAGAGTATGTGTTTTAAAAGAGTGTTAGTGGTAGTGCTAAAAAGTGCTAGTGTTTGCCTATTTTAATAAGTTTCTATTATTTACAAAAATGTCATTCCGCATTTTCAAATCACGTTTTTTTTTTTTCAAAAATCTTAGAAAAAATGGTTTTAATAAGATTTTGACAAATGAAAAAGCGAAGGTATTTTTGTCCTCTACAGGCTACAATGTTTCGATCTTAGTATTGTAAAGTGCTAGTGTGTTGAATAAGTTCCATTTATTTACAAAAATATCATCATGCGTTTTAAAAGAGTATGTGTTTTAAAAGAGTGTTAGTGGTAGTGCTAAAAAGTGCTAGTGTTTGCCTATTTTAATAAGTTTCTATTATTTACAAAAATGCCATTCCGCATTTTCAAATCACGTTTTTTTTTTTTCAAAAATCTTAGAAAAAATGGTTTTAATAAGATTTTGACAAATGAAAAAGCGAAGGTATTTTTGTCCTCTACAGGCTACAATGTTTCACCTATATTAAAGTTATAGTGTTTCACCTTCATTAAAGTGTTTCACCTTCATATAAAGTAAAGTATTAATGCAACAACGTTAAAATTTTGTTGAAATAGCTTTGTTGCTCTTGTAGTCCTACCCCACTCGAACTAGAGTCATTGATTCCGATGTAATGTTCGGATGTATTAATGTTAAACTAAAGGCTCGTTTGGCTCACAAGAATGAGTGTGTGGGAATGAGAATGTCATATTCAGGTATCTGAAATTTGGGAATGATGAGAATTATTCTCATTCCCATGTCTGGTTTGTGCTAAGTCTAAGTTAAGGAATGGATTTTAGATTGTCATTCCTGCATTTGTTTCACATGCCTACTTAATGGGTATATATTTTTTCTTTTCATATATGAGGTAGTAGTTTAAAGTTTTCCTTCTTTTCATTAATTTAAATTTCTTCATACCTAATTAAAGGAAATATATACTACAGAATTAAGTTTGATATGTAATAAATTTCATTGATAAATTATGTCAAAATTCGTTAATCAATCAAATATGTGAATGCATAATAGATTAACTTAGAATCTAATTGATACTTTAATAAGACAAAAATGCAAAAAAAGTACCTCAACTATTTAGGTTGTGTGAATATAGTACCCAAAGTCATTTTTGCTGCATAATTAGTTTCTGAACTGCCTACTTTGTGCAGGTGTAATACCTATCACTAACATCATTAAAATTTTACCGTTAAATAGTCATGTACCATGCACATGACCTATTTAAAGGGGTAAAATGTCAAAATCAAACTTTCTCTTCAATTTGTTTACACCCCTCATCTTCCACCTTCTTGGACCTTCATACCCCCACCATGCCACAACCAGTTTCAAATCACACTCCCCCCGATTTTAATCTCCTCTCCTCTCCCTCTCCTCCCCCACCCCTCCCACCATGATAGCCCGTCCGCTCCCCTTCCCACCTCCCCCCTTCACCCACTCAAGCTCCACCTATACTCCGACTTACCCCATCCCATCATCTATTATCCTTCTCCCACCCCATTCCTTCTTCCCATCAAATTTCACATTACTTGCCACAAAAATATGGCAAGAAATTATAGGAAAATAAACGAAGAAGTAATTAGGATTCTGAAACTTGAATTTGATTTTGGATGATAACAATTTGACGGGTGGCGACTTGGTAAAATACCCAAAATCAATACATGAAATCGAATGGTAAGGTGTGGACGGAGTATGGGGAGGAGAGAGCAAGGGGAGGGTCAGATTTTAGAATGATAGGGAAAGAAACCGGTTTTTCCATGGAAGGAGGGAGAGGGACAAATTAAGGGAGGTAGGGAAGACATGGAGCTGGTGTATTTGTGTGTGTGTTTATCGTGTGTTAAATGGTGGGATTTTCTGGGGAAGGAGGAGCTTCCTGGCAATGGGGAAGGAGAAACCAAAGAAGAAGATGAAGGATTGACAAATTGGAGAGAATGTTTGATTTTGACAATTTTACCTATTTAAAAAAGGTCATGTGCATGGCACATGACTATTTAACGATGTTAGTGATAGGTATTAAACATGACAAGTGCGCAGTTTAGGTATTAAATATGCAATAAAAATGACTTTGGGTACTATATCCACACAACACAGACCGGTTGAGATACTTTTTTTTATATTTTTTCCCTTTAATAAAATATCAAGTTTATTTCAAACCAAAATTAAGCATTTAGACGTACCACACAAGGTTGAGAAACTTCTCCACTCGTTCACTTTGCGAATTACATTCCTTCCTCCCTACATGATAACATCAATTCTGTATGAGTAATACTACCTCTATCTTAAAATGAACCTCATAATGCTACACTTACGGAAAAAACAGAATGCACTGATGTATTACACACTAAACACATCAATGAACAGTGTCCTAACTTACCCACTTTCTTTTACAGTAATTTAAAAGGAAAAACAGAATGCTTATCATGTTAGTATAAACTACAACAACAAATGTATAAGTGTTATACAATACAACAATGAAGTGGTACTGTGGTAGGGTATATCGCATGTACATGCACAAGAGGGAGAGTACTTTTCCCACCCAAGATTGAGCGAGTACATTGGCCCCTCGACTAGTTAATTTCTGCATAAGATTCCAACCATGAACACCGCCTTTAACATAACGAGTTCCGGTGACAATGCTTGTACCTGTCTCCATCTGTTTCCTGGAACCACGAAACTTCGGTTAATAGGTGACATGCGTAGACCGAAGAAAATAAGCTCAACGGGAACATCTCTTACTTGATAAAACTGGCAGTACTTGGTGCGTGAAGCGAAATAACGAAACAAAGCATAAAGACAATTTTTCGTTATCATTACATGTCTCTGGCCTAGACATTGAGTTGATACTTCCTAATGTTGTCCCTAGGTTTCGGCATTCACTTGAAACTTCATGAATGTCGTCTCTAGGTATATAAATTCACTTCATATTTCCTGGATATTATATATCAACATGCACCACATCACATTATAATACTTGCATTGGCTTAGGAAATATACAATATCGGAGAACGGGAATACTTTAATCTTATGGCTCAAACATATGTGATACACATATCCATATTCCAATCTGTTTCTTTTCAGGAATATAATATGATTGATAATATACCTTCAAAGTTTACCATTTGAATACTTCAAATAATGTTCAAGAAAAGATTCCCCTAAATCAGGTTTCCAAGAAATATAATTAAAGTTGGATGATATATTCCAAATTAAACCACTTACATAGTGAGATAGATCAGCATCCATGATAACAACAAAGTTGCCCGAAGCATGCTTCAAGCCATGAACATATGCAGTCCCTGCAGAATATAACATCAACACCAAGTTGTAGCTCTAAACTAAAAGGTAACAATAATGGAAAAGAAAAAACCTGGTCCAAGCTTCTTAGGTCTAGCCTTAATAGTTGTCATAAGGAAGAACAACAGTTAGGTCTACACCATAAACCTGCTGCAACTGCTTGACAATATCTTGAGTTCCATCAGGACAACCATCATCCACAACTATTATTTCAAAATCAATATCCCTGATCGTAGAGCAGAAACATTAGGCTTACATATCCCACGCATACCGACAAAAGTTTATAACCCCGAAATCCGGGATAGTGTTCAAGGAGGGGGGTTTCCATAAGTACTCGTAAGAGAGTTGATACAATAAAATAAAGACTTGACAAACTGCTGTTAATAGGAGTAGGCTGATAGTTGAATACACGAGCTCTGAATCTGTTACATAGTGTTTATATTGCAATAAGAAGGCATACGTCCAGGCTTCACACTTAGTATATGGGCATAGTCAGTCCAGTGCCTTGTTACTTGGGATGAAAGCAGAAGAAGGCCCCTGCAAGCTCAAGCATGAGGTGCACGACTACAAGGTGACACACAGGCAGTAATGAAGTAATATGTCCATCTGAAGTTGGGTCGCATTTGGAGGTCAGCAGAGATTGATTAATAGGGGTGCATAGACTAATTGATAAGAACTGAAAAGCTGAGGACCTCAAGCTGTCATTGAGATGGCACCAAACAACTGGATCAATTTTTTATCACGAAGCTTGATCCATAATACCCCAAAGAGAGAGACGGAGATAAACAGAGAAGGTCAACCTCTAAATGAATCTACTGGGTTCACTACTAAAAAAAATAATCGTTAGAGACCCCAAAATCTGTGACACGCTTTGAAGCGGTCTCTGATTGCCAAATTAAAGGACAGCTCAATTTTGAGACAACCCAGTACAAAAGTACTGAACTCCAAGGACAGTAAATTTTTACCCATCTCACTTTTTCTTCAATGTAGGATCAAAACCACGTTATAGTCACGAAATAAATCTCAGTGGGAAAAATCGGGCCATAAAATCCCATGACTCAATTCTGCTTTTGCCTCAGTCTTCACTATTTCCTGCTTAATACTACCCATCTCACCTTTTTCAATCCACAAAAAGTCCCCATCTTGCTTAATACTCCTTCCACCCTACTCAAGAAGACGTACTTCATACTCTATGACATTCCACTCGCAGATCCTTCTATAGAAACTTAAAGGGGACAATATGGTGCTGCAAGAGCTCCCACTATGTGAGAGGTCCAGGGAAACGCCTTAAAACTTGAGCTAATCATTTTCCAACTTGTTCATATCAATTAAAATTCAAAGAGAAATACTATCATAATTTGCAGGGATTTACTGGCAAACTACTTGGCACTTATAGTGTTCGATTTTCATCAGTATATTAATATATCCAGTTCACATCTTAAATCTGCAAAGTAACAGCACACAACAAACAGACCCGCCTTTTCAATTATCCCAATAAGCATAAAACCATCCATGATCCATTTCATTTCAATCAAAAGTGATCAATTGTAGAAAAAAACAAGTACTCCGTAATTTAAATTAGGTTTCACAAACTCTTCTCGAGGGACAATTAGAGTTAGATGATAACAGCAATTAACATGTGCTAATGCAATTAGGCGTGCGGGTCGATTTTCAACAAATTGACGTAACAAATTCACAATTCAGATTCATTCAAAAATTAAGAAAATAGTGAAGAATGCATTCAATGACTGTAGTGTAAAAATATTAATAATAGAAGGAATCAGAGAGGGAGAAGAAGGAAGAATTTACGGGATGTGTTTGAAGACGAGTAAAACGACGAGAGCGATGTTGAGACGTTCGTTGTAGGTGGGCACTATAATACTGTACTTGTTCCTCGTCATTTGATTCTGACCTTCCTCCATTTTCTAGATTGAATTAGCAAAGCCCTAGACGAGCCATTTCAAATTTCTTAGCTGACAAACTGAGACAATTGTTAATTTGATCAAGCCTTGTGGAGCGGAGTGCATCTGCCACCGGTACCGGAGATGGCCATATTTTCCGATGGAGACAAAGATTCACTTATTGTTGATACACCATTATAGATACTATCAGTAACAGTTTTTAGATGTTCATTAGGATAATTAAATTAACCTAAATTTACAACTTAAAGTACTTTTTCATAATTTCCGATGGAGACAAAGATTCACTATTATTTGGCTTGGGAATATGATGGAATAAAGCAAAATGGCTCACTAAACTGTTTGCGCTTCTTTGTTTTGAAGCGGCAGTCGGTCCATGCAATTTTCGACGCAATTTTCGTCCTGGTCATCCAAAAACATCCTCTTTGTGCTTTAATACAAGGGCAATGTTGCGTACATCCGACCCCCCTTACCCCAACGTAGATGGAAGCCTTTGCGTCGCTGGGGTAATGTTGTTATTGTTACCGCTTAAAGTGCCGTTGACACCATAAAAAAAAAAAAGGGAAGATCATTTTAGGACATAGGGAGTATTACCTTACTCTACACAATACTCTCTTTTTCTCTCTCCCTATCTCTCTTTCCCTCTCTCATAGAAACAGAGATGTTAATCTATAAATAAGTGTTCACAAGTTTTTTAGTTTCAAGAAATTGATATATCTAAATACACTAGCTTTATATTATTGCAAGTGCACATCAGGACATTGGTTATTAAGGCCACATTACATTTATTCCCCAAAGTATCCCCCAAATCTCACTTTGCAACCTAATTTGAAAAATGGGTTTGTTTGGTACTTATATTTCCAGATCGTCTCACTTTACCCCTGTCACCTTCCAAATTGTCCCAAATTTACCCTTGGTCAAGTCATGTCAGGGGGCAAAGTGGGACGATTTCAAAATTAAAGTCCCAAACAAACCCATTTTTCAAAGGTGCAAAATGAGATTTGGTGGATACTTTGGGAGGCTAAACGTAACTTGGTTGGTTATTAACATTGGTGAAAGTAGGGAGGTCAATAGAAAATTGATATTCAATTTGAAAAAGAGGGAGTATATGGAAACAAGATCCTTCAATTCCTTTACCTGGTCATGACTCTCAGCATAAGCAATACACTTCTCGGTATCTCCTATTTGTAAGACTCCACCATATTTCACCCACAGACCACTCTTCATCTCTCTTAAACTTCATATGGTACCACATGTTAGGAATAGACATTGCCAGACGGAAGTCAAACTATTAGAATTGGATCCTCATCCCCTTAAAAGGCCTTGTTAAGGGGTGAGGTTTAGCCAATCTATATAGTTGATTAATTTTATTCTCCAAGTTGATGTGGGATACATGGGACTTTAACACGCCCCCTCACTTGTAGGCCGGTAACTTGGCTCTACAAGTGGACCATTTATACGCCGGCATGATCAATTTAAACCCAACACGGGCACCCAACACGGGTTAACTCAATCCCAACATCAACTTGGGCCGGCTCTGATACCATATTAGAATTGGATCCTCATCCCCTTAAAAGGCCTTGTTAAGGGGTGAGGTTTAGCCAATCTATATAGTTGATTAATTTTATTCTCCAAGTTGATGTGGGATACATGGGACTTTAACACAAACCCAATTCCTCCATCAGAGACGGGCCTACCAAGTCCAGGAATACCAGACACATCTTCAGCTATCACAGTTGCATCAGGCAAGATAGAATGAATCAGACGGTTAGCAAGCATCATATAAACTACAGCATCCTCATCAGCTGACTCATTGAAGTAATCATCATAACCTGCAACAACAACAATAACAAAGTCTTAGTCCCCGAATGATTTGGGGTTGGCTAACATGAATCTCTTATATTGTCTTTATGATAAAGATTTTAATTTTTCACATGTTACATCTGAAGGGACTTGTCAGCCACAAGTATTATTAATCTCTTATATTGTCTTTCACTGATGTGGGGCTTTATGTCTCAACATTTCCGATTCTCTTTCACAATAAAAGTAAAACGGAAACGCGAATAATCTTTTTTGTTGTTTTTATAAGATTACCTTGTGAAAATCCTCAATGCTTTTCATATTCTTCAATAAGCATTTTCTGTTCCGCATATCTTTTCATTCTTATACCTTGGATGTGGTCTTTATACGGTTCCAAACCAGGATCCATAGCCAAGATACCAATATTTTCTGGATCATTTTTGATAGCCTTCATGGCTGGATTCTTATCGATCTGAACAGCTGAGATCATAAAACTGTTCCCTGCCTGGTGGAATATCAAAAATTTACATTAGTTTATAGATTGCACCACATACATGTGCTTCCCCACACGATAATTTTTATCAAATGGTTACACGTTAAATTATTAAAGTTCACCGAACTTCTTTATTCCCTTCCAACAACCCCCTGTTATAAATATTCATCACAGAAACATACCCTCACATGCGTTGAGAATCTTGATCGCGGAAAAATCCGGAGAACTTTGAGGAACTTTTCTGGTTGAACTATAAGTCTAGCCTGTCGCTTTGAAGGACCAAACAAGTTACACTCAGGGGACTGTAATGAAATTAGTTGAGAGGTTATTTTCATATAGTTTAATAACTTATTTGAGAACGCAAGCAAGCACTAACATAACCAAGAAAAAAGAGGACATACTAGGCGCAAATATGCCATATTTCGTTATGCATGTATTGATTGGCATCAACAATAGAGCTAACACATTCCCTTGCCCGCATAAAGAAATGTCGTCTTATATCTCTCTCTACCCCAATCTTAGATGCACAGGTACAATAAGAATTTCAAATAGCACATTAAAAAGGATCTCAATCATTAAAATGGATGGTTTAACAAAGGCGTCAAGTGTGAGTTTGACACCTCTGTGAATTTGATAAAAGACTAATTACTCATAGATTCTGAGATTCAGGTGTAATAATTGATGGGCAAAGCGTAAAAACCTACACCAAAAAACAAATTGTAGTATCTATACCATTATCTCTTAGTTGGGGAAAACTGCAGTAGCATATAGCATGGTCGTACTAGTACATCCGTGATGCAAGTCATGGTGGCTTCTCACTTTGAATCAGTAAATAGCTAATAAGAGTATGTGCTTACTGCCTAACACATACTCCCTCTGTTCAGAATAAATGTCGCACTTTCCATTTTGGTTAGTCCCAAAATTAACGTCGCGTTTCTAAATAAGGAAAGTGACTTGGTGCAATTTTATCATTGTACAAGTAATGTACAAACTAGTAAGCAACTTTCTTAAAAAAACGTTGACAAGTCAAGCTATGACGAGAGTCTTTGAAAGGAAAAAAAAAAAGATGTGGAATTCTGGGGCGGAGGGAGTACATTTAGTTAAAAATGGTAAAGCTACAACAGAGAGCATGGAACCCCCTATCATATAGTGAGAACCACAGATTTGTAGCAATTTATTAAGCACCCTAGTCACCTGAATGGAGATGGTAACTTGTTTATCAAAAAGAATAATGATAAGCGAAAAAGAATAAAGAAATCTTTGAATTTTTGCCATTTTGCTGGTTATTAAAGAACTACAACTGTGGTACTCGAGACGTGAAGTAATTCTTTAAGCCTAAGCCTAAGCCTAATCCTATAAGAGTATGTACATTTATGTGTGTGTGTCCTTCTGAAGGTTCTCTATCACAACTGAACAATACCTACATTACTCGTTACAATTTACAAATAACAAACACACAAACTTGTATCAATTCCTTCTGAAAGTTCATATTTTCATCTTAAACAATACCAATTCACAAGAACTTATGATAGATGATAAAATAAAAAGCTGCAAGTGCTCATTTATTACACAATAAATCATAATCATGATTATATTCCATGTTATTTTGAAATATCATGAATTTTTTTGAAACTAAAATAAAACAAAATTATCATTGTTTTGTACCAAACAAGCACTAAATAGAACTGGAATAGACAGATTATCTACTTACCACTGTCAAATCTTGATTTGGGAAATATTTAAACAATCCATTTGTAAGATTTCCCAAAGAAGCATACATTTCCCCCTAATTTTCTGTCTCTTTCTCTCTTATGCTTGAGGTGATCGAGAAAATCACTCGCCTTTAACAACATAATCAAGAATAAACCCAGATGGGACTTCAAGAAAAGCATCCGCTTTTGTTGAGGTGATTTTGAAGCAGAGTGAAGCAAAGGATATGCTTACGTAATCGCCATGTGAATTTGAACTACAGGGGGCTGTTCGGTGACTTTCTTTTTCGATTTATTGGTTTTAATTTTGGATTTATTCCCTAAGCCCACCAAAACTATCCAATTCTTAAAGAGGATAGGCTATTCTCATTATTTCTTTCGTGTCCATGCGTATGAATATATATTTTCCCAAGGCCCCGTTAATTCAAGGAAAACTTAAATTCTCCAAACTACCCTTCCCCACTCAATCCCTAAAATACTCTCACCATCCCCTTCTACCATCTTCCCCTTCCCTCTACCCCTACGAGACCACTATATTCTTCGACAGCCTCCGATAACCGCCTCATTTCCCGTCCGCCTCCATGCCAGTTGTCCCTTTTTCTCCCTGTTGGTCCTACTTCAAGCCCATCTCAACTTTAACCCTATTGATGTCGGTCAAACTCCGTTCATGAAAAACCCTCTCTTACGAATGAACAGTGTAACACCCCTTCCTTCTTCGAGTTAGTTGTAGTCTCCAACCTCCACGGTCGGTCCAGTGGAATTTGGGGCCTAAAGCAAGGCATATTATTTGGTCGAGGACCTTAAGTTACCTTCACGAGCAATAATGCTAAAGGCGTTCTCGAATATCGACTTCTCTCTAATTTTTTTCGTCTTTCGTCGTTCTTTTCATTCAATGTCTTTATTTCCTACTTTTCTTAAGGTTTAGTATTATTGAAAGTTGTTGAATCATAGAAAAATAACGAGACTTGGAGAATTTTATTATTAAAAATATTGAGTTTTGGGCTTAGACAATTGGATTTTGTATTTAGATTGTTTGAGATAATTGTAAAAAAAAATGCAATAAATCTATTACTAAATAAAGGGTGAAGTGATTTTGGCACTTTCCTGCTCAAATTCTCACCTGGACAGCCCTTGACTACATTCATTTGTTTCAGCTTTATTTATCAAGAGCACCTTATAACTGTTCAAATATCAATATATACGATTATTACAACTAATTAAAAACAAAATAATATATAATTAATTTGATTTGTTAACAGAATTTGTAAGCCTAACTAAATTCAAATAATAAACTGACATAATAGAGTCCAGTTTATAACAAATTTTGCATAAAAAATAATATCAGCCCCAAAATTAAAAAAGTCAGTAATGGTATGTGAAAGTTTACTCTGCAACTATTTAAAAGGTCCGCTTCCTTTAATTTGAAGGTTTACTCCATTCCAAAATATGTACCACCATTGGGCATTGTAGTAATAGAGCACAATGACAATTTCTCACTCTTTTTCGGTGACTTCAAGAAAGGAAGATCGAATTAGTTTTTGAAGGTTATGATTGCACGTAAGTGGTTCATACCATTATAAAATATCATGAGTTTGTCTGCAACTGTTGAGCTAATTGATAAAGAGGTAAGAAAGCAATCAATTGTTTTTTTTTATTTTTTTCTGAATTATCTTATTTTGTAGTTTTTTCTGAAACTAATGTATTTTTTCCTTTTTAGGGTGGTCGAATACAAGCAACAATACCCACCACTTTTCCTAGATCTTTAAACCTTTTTAAAAAATTGAGTTCGAAAAGATTTATTTTAAAAACACTAATTTTTTTAATCCGGCAAAGAAATCATTATATGTTAACTTTTTACAAATTTGAGTTCAAAAATATTCATTTTAAAAAAAAAATGCTTCTTTCAAAATCTAAATATAGTAGCTTTGATTAAAATTATTTATCATTTTTATTTGATAAAAAAATATTTATTGATTCAAATTAGACTAATACATTGCTGAAATTACCGAGACCCAAGATTCCATAATCCTGATCAACCTTTGTCAGCCCCGCCCCTAAGGTAACTCCACTCCTACAAAATTTTAAGAATGTCATATTTTCAATTTATAATTTTTTTACCACTTTAAATAATTTAAAATATCTTCAGATTGGGTACCTTGCCATGATCCCAAAGGAGATTTTTATTGTAGTCATGCTTATGCAAGTAAGTAACCACACTACAACAAAATGAGGATTTAGCTACAAATTTTTTAGCTACAAAAATATTTTGTAGTTCAAAGATTTACATTAGCGATGAATTATTTATTCGTAGACAATTCTCTTTGTTTTTGCGACAATATTAGTTTTGTAGCCAAATGCTAGACTAAGAAAACAAAACAAAAATATTTGTCGTTGAATGAATTGCTAAAATTTTGGTTCCAGACAAATTTTTTGGCGCACTAAATTTCCCGCGCGAGTCAAAATGTAAATAAGATTTGGCTACAAAAATATAAATCATTTGCTATGAAATTATTGCATAGCCAAAATCACCCATAACATTATGCTAAAATCACCCCGAAAATTTAAGTATATTTCATAATGCATATATTACAATTTATTTAATGAATATATTACAATTTATTTAATGAATATGTTGGGTTAGCTTATCAAATATAGAAGGTGCCATTAGTCTCCCTCAATTTAAAATCCACATCAGCAGCGGCAACCGGCCGCAACCTAATTCCCAGGTACGCTCTCAATCAATTCAACGGGTATGATAAATCTCAATTCTTGTCTTGTACTCCCTCTGTCCCACCTCAAATTCACATATTGTCTTTTTTACGTAAATTTCGATTGTCTTTGCTGTTTATTGTTTTTAATCTAATCTTATCGAGGTCTGATTTTCCCCTAATTTGTATGGGTTTATTTGGTTTATATCTTGCGTTGATCTTAATTTGTGTAAATGCAGTTTGATCGAGTTGTTGGTAGACTCTGATATTATGGTATTTGATTTTGATCCTGTTGTGAAGTCGTGCTATTGATCGAGTTGTATGCTGGTTTTGAGTTTACATATTACACTATTTGGGTCTGAATTAACTTTCATAGTTCATGTCATTGATGTCTATTTGGTTCAATAAAACTGTCTCCGAGAATGATCCTGTTGAATGTGAAATTCCAAATGATGTAAAGAAGAACAATGAAAGACCCAGCACTCATAAACAAAAGCACCATTCCCTTCTTTTGCAGGTAAAGAGGCATATGCTGCCTTCTGTTCTCCTGTATAATTTTGTTGTTGTTACACATATAAGAGTTCAAGTTGTTAGGCAATTGTTCAGGCAGCCACAATGCCACCCATGTGAGAAATAAGAATCTTTGATTGAAATTAGAATTTTTGGGTGTGATCTAAGCTCGTATTTTTGCAGCTTCTTGCAAGCAGGGTTGGCTGCGAGCCTGATGACATTTGTGATTTTGAGTTGCTAGCATGTGATACTCAACCAAGTATAGTTGCTAGTGCCATGAAGGTTTATATATTCTGGAAGACTTGATAATCTCTGCATGTCCTTTTGCTCATTAAAGGTAACAGTTGTGTCTAAAATCAGATAGTTATTGAGATGTTCAGGTTGTGTGTATAGATGTATACTCCTAAGGAAAAGTTTGTAAACCATGAAGAGAAAAAGTCTCAACTGAAGCACTCTTGTGATACTATAAAAAAAAAAAAACATCTATAATTGTAGCACATAAAACTTTACTTTTAATTGTTCACTGAATAAAGTGAACAACTAAATTGATTAGTTTCTATACATTAATTATGAAAATTGATACTAGAATCTTTGAATAGTTGGAGTGTGTGTGAGTTGTTGTGTTGTTGTGAAATTGCGTTGGGGAATGTAACAGGCTAAAACCGAATTGAAGAGATCTGCTGTTGCTGATAATCTTTCTGGAAAGAGCAAGCTTAGCGAAGTTCGAACTAGCTCTGGGATGTTTATCCGTAAGGCTAAGGTTTGTTCTCTATACCATTGGTGCATAAACATGGTTTTTTATGTGCCTTAACACTTAATTGTCACAAGCTTCGTCTTTTTCTATATTCAATGGTAATCGCTTTACATTTATACATGCATCAAGCACAACTTCTTGTGACCTTTGAATGGTTTCATGTGCTACAATTATAGGTGCTCTGTTTTAATGCTTTAGGATCTCAACACCTTGTGTTTTCCATTCAACATTAGATTGAATGTTGACCAAATATTTGTGAAAATCTAATGATTTTCAAAGAAGTTCTAAAAAATTGTAATTAATGCACCATTAAGGCTATTTTCAATAACATTTTTAGAATTTTATGAGGCTTTGTAGGTTTGTATAAATATGTAGTCAAAGTTCAATTGAGTTGAACATAGAAGTTAAAGAATGACCCTTTTTGGAGACAGATGGAGTATATGATTTGCTTCGAACTTTGATAATGAAATCTGGAAAAGAATGATATACTCTAATCCATAAATGGTTTCTAGATTATAAGTGATCTCTTTCTCTCTGGTTGATGGTCTTATATTTGGTGTCAGGGGCGGATTTAATGTATTAGATGGGGGTGCACGTGCACCCAGTCAAGTTCTATTTCTAGTTTTAAAAAATTATAAAAAATTGTACACTACTTATTAAGTGCACCCGCAGATAAGATTAGTTAATTTTCTCATTTGTTATTGATAGAACTTATGATTAGTTCAGTTTGTAAGTTGTTGTAGTTTATCACTAATGACCAGGTTTCAATTCCTACTATCTAAAGAAGATTTCACATTATTTTTTAGCCTCTAATATTCTTTTATCATCATAACAAGTTTTTATTTATTATTCTAGTTAAAAAATTTACCCCTATTATGACAAATGGTTTTTTGTTTTAAATATTCTTCTTTTGGATTCTTTTGCTCATAATTTAACTAATATAAATGAATTTTATTTATTATTTATTAATTTTTTCATCGTTTATTGTTTGTAAAAATAAGTAAGTTCGAAACATATAAGAAAAAAATTACAATATTAACTTCAAGAAATGCTTCAAAAAATGATGTCATCATTAAAATAACAATAATGTAAATATCATTTTTTTTTTTTTACTTTTTCATGACATAAACTTACCCTTTCCAAGTAAATAATAAGAAGAAAATGGTAGGTTAAAAATTAGCATATGTTAATAATTAACTTATATTTTCAGTTATGTATTATAATTTACTCGCGGTTGAAAAAAAATAGTTCGTACTTTTATAGTGTAAATTGTCCACCCGCTGTCAAAACATCCTAGATCCGCCATTCGTGTAGGATTCAATTGTTGAAGGCATAGAGGACAAAATTGCAACTTGAACTTTTCTACCTAAAGGTACGTTATAATCTGGAGGGGGGGGGGGGTTTCCTGATATTTATTTGTTTAGTTATTCTTTCTTAATGTAACATTACCATAATTTCACTTTATTCAATGAATCTAAGCAATGTTTTTAACTTTACTTTTGATAGTTTTTCACAAGAGTACTTCAGTTAAGACTTTTTTCTCTTCAGATAGTTATTGAGGTGTTCAGGTTGTGTGTATAGATGTATACTCCTATGTAACTTTACTTTTAATTGTTCACCCATCATGATAACACCAACTCCCTTGCCCTTATACCTGCAAAACGAGCTCAAGAAGAAAAGGAACCAATACAAGCCTATGATGCTTAGTAACTGCATCTGTTACATCTTATCAAAAAAAAAAAAAAACTGCATCTGTTACATAAATAACATGGGTAATCCCCATCCATTGAAAACTTGAGCTCCCTTTGGTTCTGGTTTGTTATTATAGTTTATGATTCTTGAAGTCCTAAAACACACGATTTTGTTGCTGTCTAGAAAAGAGATAATTTTTTTGATAAACAACTGCCATTATTTTCTCTAATATGGTCTCCAATTTCAGGCACTGGTAGATGCTACATTTTCTGATAGTAGCTTCGAGGATGAGACTGGTGTGAGAATGGTAGCATTATTTGATGATGAGGAGGTCGGGTCTAATTCAGCACAGGGAGCTGGATTTCCTGCTATGTTGGATGCTCTAGCTCGAATTACAAGTTACTTTTCCCCAGATTCTAAGGTAACAGTAGCTTCATGCTTCTTTATGCATAGCAGCTCTGGGTATGAAAGTGTCCTTTTCCACGCTGAATGCCCCATTGAAAAGCACTTTGAATATTTAAGTAATATAGGATTTATCCGGAACATCCCACTCGAAAGTAATTCTGGTCTTTGTATAAAAAAATCCTTGAATTTTGCAATAATGGCTGTCTTAAAGTAATTCTGACCAATGGGTATACCCATCAAGATTTATTATGCTTTTAACTATTGTGCATTGTATACTAGTGTAAAGCATGATACTTTTAATGGATAACACCCATTTTACCACCCCTAACATGGACCATTAGACTGTCTATTATCTGCAGTTGTCCACCAGAATTGGTTATGAGCATGGAATATGTCATGGCCCTTAGGCAGACAGGCAGAGATCCTTTAATTTCTCATAGGAGCTGAAGGTAGAGAAGTTACTATGGCAGGGATTGCTTTTGTTAAATGGAAAAAGAGAAACTCTCCATTTACCTAAATCCATTGAGTTTTAAGTACTTCCCGGTCCCATTTTACCACCCCTAACATGGACCATTAGAAGAAGTTACATTTTGGACTTCACTGTATATCTTTTATTATTTAAAGTTTATTGTTTGGATTTGTGGAAAAAACATATAAAGAGCTATATACTCAATTTTTTCTCTTTTTGTGTATCATATAGGTGCAGGTGAATCTTAGTGGGTACGTTGAACGAAGTCTATGGAGCAAAATATTACAAGTTTTATATGTTAGGATAGGAGGATAATTTATTTATTTATTTATTTTTCTCTACAATCAATAATAAAAAAAGGATAGGGAGGAGAAAAGGGCTCTACGGGAGAAAGAAAATAAAACAAAGAGAAATGTGCTTCCACTTAGGCTCGAACTCAGGTGGGTTGTGAGACGCATTATCATTAATATATAATCCTTGACCACTAAGACATAATCACATTTTGGTATAAATGTTAAAATTTAGGGGCCCTAAAATCTATTAAAATTTTGGGAGCCAAGGCGACCGCCTTGATCGCCTTAGATACTTGGTCGGGCCAGCCAACCTCTGCGGCATGTTCATCTCCAGCTTTATCTATAACGTGAAAACCCATCACCGCTGCTTCAAATGCACGCCACCAATCACCTGCCACCACCATTGACCAGTGCCCCCTCAAATTCATATTCAAGGTCATCTTTGTCTCATAAACGAGTGGGTACAGTGATCTTATTTTTATTTATTTTTGACTATGAAAATTGATGCTTATTGTACTGTAATAGTAATGTTTTAGAATACCAATACCTTTAATTCGTATGACTAGTGTAATGGATGTTTATCTTTTGGATTTGATTGAATTGTGCTCAACTGCAAACATTTAGTTTTGAGTTCGTGTTTTTGTTTTTAATTAGAATATTATTTATTTATTTTCTGTTTTTGTGGACATTTCGTACATTTTAACTTTGAGAAACAACTTTTAGATTTTTCTTTTTTGCGCCGATAGTTGGCTAACGGAATTCTTTTACACTAATAGGTGGTTATGAGAGTCAACGCTATAGTCTTTCTCTTGAAAAGCGCACAAATGATGTTAGCATGCATGAATAGAAAAAAGTTGATCTCTTGAAAAATCACTTTTTTCGAGCAATAGGATAAATGGATTTCTCGTGAGTGACATTGCTTGTATTATAAAGTGCTAGTGATAGTGTTAAAAATTGTTATTTTGAAGGTCTAACACTTTGTAACATTATCACTGACACTTTATAATGACACTTTGAAAAAATGTGTTTTATATAGTGCTTGTGTAAGTGTTTAATACTTTAATAGTGCCAGTGTGAGTGTTTAATACTTTGATAGTGCCCGTATATGCTTAATGAGTGCCGGTGTGAGTATTTGAACTTTGATAGTGCCCATATATGCTTAATGAGTGCCTGTGAGTGTTTAATAGTGTTAATGTATGTGTTAAAAGTTATCATTTCGAAGGACTAGAACTTTGTAACATAGCACGGACACTTTTTAATGACACTTTGAAATATGCCTTTTAAAGAGTGCATGTGAGTGTTTAATACTTTAATAGTGCTAGTGTGAGTGTTTAATACTTTGATAGTGACGGCCGGTATATGCTTAATGAGTGTTCGTGCGAGTGTTTAATAATGTCGGTGTGTGTCTTAAAGTGTGTCGGTTGTTGTATTAAAAAGTGTCATTGTTAGTGCTAGAAATAGTGTCGGACTCTGTCAATGATAGTATTAAAAAGTGACAGTGCTTAGGCTCTGTTTGTTTAGCGTAAAACATTTTTCGGAAAATGATTTCCAGCAAAATGTTTTCCGGAAAATGAAAATGTTTTCCGTAAAATAAGATAAACATGTTTTTGACTAACATTTTCCGGTGCGAAACAAACAGCGGAAAATGGGGAAAATGTTTTCCGGAAAATATTTTCCCCCAACAAACGGAGCCTTATATAGAAAAGAGTCGATCTTAGTATTGTAAAGTGCTAGCGTGTTGAATAAGTTCCATTTATTTACAAAAATGTCATCATGCGTTTTAAAAGAGTGTTAGTGGTAGTGCTAAGAAGAAGTTCTAGTGTTTGCATATTTTAATAAGTTTCTATTATTTACAAAAATGACATTCCGCATTTTCAAATCACGTTTTTTTTTTCAAAAATCTTAGAAAAAATGGTTTTAATAAGATTTTGACAAATGAAAAAGTCGAAGGTATTTTTGTCCTACAGGCTACAATGTTTCACCTTCATTAAAGTTAGTGTTTCACCTTCATATAAAGTAAAGTATTAATGCAACAACGTTAAAATTTTGTTGAAATAGCTTTGTTGCTCTTATAGTCCTACCCCACTCAAACTAGAGTCATTGATTCCGATGTGTAATGTTCGGATGTATTAATGCTAAACTAAAGGCTCGTTTGGCTCACAAGATTGAGTGTGTGGGAATGAGAATGTCATATTCAGGTATCTCTAAAATTTGGGAATGATGAGAATTTAAAATTCTCATTCCCATGTTTGGTATGTGCCAAGTCTAAGTTAAGGAATGGATTTTAGATAGTCATTCCTGCATTTGTTTCACATGCCTACTTAATGGGTACATTTTTTTCTTTTCATATATGAGGTAGTAGTTTAAAGTTTTCCTTCTTTTCATTAATTTAAATTTCTTCATACCTAATTAAAGGAAATATGTACTATAGATTTAAGTTTGATTTCTAATAAATTTCATTGATAAATTATGTCAAAATTAGATAATCAATCAAATATGTGAATGCATAATAGATTAACTTAGAATCTAATTGATACTTTAATAAGACAAAAATGTAAAAAAAAGTACCTCAACTATCTAGGTTGTGTGAATATAGTAACCAAAGTTATTTTTGGTGCATAATTAGTTTCTGAATGGCCTACTTTGTGCAGGTGTAATACCTATCACTAACATCGTTAAAATTATACCGTTAAATAGTCATGTACCATGCACATGACCTTTTTAAAGGGGTAAAATTGTCAAAATCAAACTTTCTCGTCAATTTGTTTACACTCCTCATCTTCCACCTTCTTGGACCTTAATCACCCCCACCATGCCACAACCAGATTACGAAATCACACCCCCCTCCGATTTCAATCTCCTCTCCTCCCCAACCCTCCCACCATGATAGCCCTTCCGCTCCCCTTCCCACCTCCCCCCTTCACCCACTCAAGCTCCACCTATACTCCGGCTTACCCCATCCCATCATCTCATATCATCCTCCACCCCATTTCTTCTTCCCATCAATTTTCACATTACTTACCACAAAAATATGGCAAGAGATTATAGGAAAATAAACCTAGAAGTAAATAGAATTTTGAAACTTGAATTTGATTTTGGATGTTAACAATTTGACGGGCGGCGACTTCGTAAAATACCCAAAATCAAAACATGAAATCGAATGGTAAGGTGTGGACGGAGTATAGGGAGGAGAGAGCAAGGGGAGGGTCAGATTTTAGAATGATAGGGAAAGAAACCGTGAAACGGTTTTTCCATGGAAGGGGGGAGAGGGACAAATTAAGGTAGGTAGGGAAGACATAGAGCTGGTGTATTTGTGTGTGTGTTTATCGTGTGTTAAAATGGTGGGACCAATGTCCTAACTTACCCACTTTCTTTTACAGTAATTTAAAAGGAAAAACAGAATGCTTATCATGTTAATATAAACTACAACAACAAATGTATAAGTGTTATACAATACAACAATGAAGTGGTACTGTGGTAGGGTAACTAAATTTTTAGGGCTCGTTTGGTAGCAAGATAAGAATAAGCATGGTTATTCATCCCCATACTAATAATCCCCGTATTAATAACACCACCCCCTTTCAAGGGATAAATAATAAGGGGATAAGCCCCTTATTGGCCCCTCGACTAGTTAATTTCCGCATAAGATTCCAACCATGAACACCACCGCCTTTAACATAGCGAGTTCCGGTGACAATGCTTGTACCTGTCTCCATCTGTTTCCTGGAACCACGGAACTTCAGTTAATAGGTGACATGTGTAGACTGAAGAAAATAAGCTCAACGGGAACATCTCTTACTTTATAAAACCTGGCAGGTACTTCGGCTGCATGAGCAGAATAACAAAAACAAAGCATAAAGACACTTAATTAGATAGAAAACAAGCAGAGAAGTGCAATGAAAAGAGCTATGCAACTACATACTCCCTCTGTCAAATAAATGTCGCACCTTGAATTTTTGGTCAAATTGATTGATCTTTGACCAAGAAGGTATGCAAATCTAATTATCTTCATGTTGATCTAAAAGTGGTTATTGATGCACCAACATAAACAATATTAGTAACTATTTTATAGAATTTCGTGAAGATAAGCAATTTTTCATAAAATAATGGTCAAAGTTCGATCAAGTTGACCAAAAAAGTCTAATATAGTCTCTAGAAAGTCCAAGCATGACTTAGTTTTTAGGGCCTGAAACAGCCATCCTCACTTTCAACCCACAATTTTTTCGTTATCATTACTTGTCTCTGGCCTAGACATTGAGTTGATACTTCCTAATATTGTCCCTAGGTTTCAACATTCACTTGAAACTTCATGGATGTTGTCTCTGGGTATATAAATTCACTTCATATTTCCTGGATATTATATATCAGCACGGGAAAACTTTAATCTTATGGCTCAAACATGTGTGATTCACATATCCATATTCCAATCTGTTTCTTTTCAGGAATATAATATGATTGATAATATACCTCCAAAGTTTACCATTTGAATACTTCAACTAATGTTCTAGAAAAGATTTCCCAATATCAGGTTTCCAAGAAATATAATTAAAGTTGGATGATATATTCCAAATTAAACCACTTACATGGTGAGATAGATCAGCATCTATAATAACAACAAAGTTGCCCGAAGCATGCTTCAAGCCATGAACATATGCGGTCCTTGCAGAATATAACATCAACACCAAGTTGTAGCTCTAAACTAAAAGGTAACAATAATGGAAAAGAAAATACCTAGTCCAAGTTGTAGCTCTTAATAGCTGTCATAAGGAAAGAACAACAGTTAGTGTACAAGGAAAAGAAAGGAAAAATACATGATTCCAATACATGTTGTCACGTCAATTATTATACTCACAATGCGGTCTTCACCATAAGCCTGCTGCAACTGCTTGACAATATCTTGAGTTCCACCAGGACTACCATCATCCCACAACTATTATTTCAAAATCAACATCCCTGATCAGAGAGTAGATGGGAATGAATCAAGTTGACTAAGTAGATGGGAATGAATCAAGTTGACTACATATACAAAGTCTTTTTTTTACTTTTCCTTTTCCTGTGCTGTGTTCCACTTTGGAGTACTCTTTGTTGAATTCTACAACATGTGCTCATGCCAGCCTACTCCAACTGGCACTCAGATAATCATTAAAAGTGTATCATATAGGTGCAGGTGAATCTTAGTGGGTACGTTGAACGAAGTCTTTCAGCAAAAATTATAAGTTTTATATGTTAGGATAGGAGGATAATTTATTTATTTATTTATTTATTTATTTATTTATTTTTCTCTACAATCAATAATAAAAAAAGGATAGGGAGGAGAAAAGGGCTTTACGGGAGAAAGAAAATAAAACGAAGAGAAATGTGCTTCCACTTAGGCTCGAACTCAGGTGGGTTGTGAGACGCATTATCATTAATATATAATCCTTGAACCACTAAGACATAATCACATTTTTGTATAAAACTCTGATATATTTTATACTGTAAATGTTAAAATTTAGGGGCCCTAAAATCTATTAAAATTTTGGGGGCCAAGGCGACCACCTTGATCGCCTTAGATACTTGGTCGGGCCAGCCAACCTCTGCGGCATGTTCATCTCCAGCTTTATCTATAACGTGAAAACCCATCACCGCTGCTTCAAATGCACGCCACCAATCACCTGCCACCACCATTGACCAGTGCCCCCACAAATTCATATTCAAGGTCGTCTTTGTCTCATAAACGAGTGGGTACAATGATCTTATTTTTTATTTTATTTTTGGCTATGAAAATTGTTACTTATTGTACTGCAATAGTAATGTTTTAGAATAACAATACCTTTAATTCGTATGACTAGTGTAATGGATGTTTATCTTTTGGATTTGATTGAATTATGCTCAACTGCAAACATTTAGTGTTGAGTTCGTGTTTTTGTTTTTAATTAGAATATTATTTTTTTTCTTTTTTTTTGTTGACATTTCGTACATTTTAACTTTGAGAAACAACTTTTAGATTTTTCTTTTTTTGCGTCGATAGTTGGCTAACAAAATTCTTTTACACTAATAGGTGGTTATGAGAGTCAACGCTAAAGTCTTTCTCTCAAAAAACGCACAAATGATTTAGCATGCATGAATACAAAAAAGTTGATCCTTTGAAAAATCACTTTTTTCGAGCAATAGGATAAATAGATTTCTCGTGAGTGACATTACTTGTATTATAAAGTGCTAGTGATAGTATTAAAAATTGTTATTTTGAAGGTCTAACACTTTGTAACATTAGCACCGACACTTTATAATGACACTTTGAAAAAGTGTGTTTTATATAGTGCATGTGTAAGTGTTTAATACTTTAATAGTGTTAGTGTGAGTGTTTAGTACTTTGATAGTGCCCGTATACGCTTAATGAGTGCCGGTGTGAGTATTTGAACTTTGATAGTGCCCATATATGCTTAATGGGTGCCTGTGAGTGTTTAATAGTGTTAATGTATTTGTTAAAAATTATCATTTCGAAGGACTAGAACTTTGTAACATTAGCACAGACACTTTTTAATGACACTTTGAAAATGCATTTTAAAGAGTGCGTGTGTGAGTGTTTAATACTTTAATAGTGCTAGTGTGAGTGTTTAATACTTTGATAGTGTCGGCCGGTATATGCTTAATGAGTGTAAGTGCGAGTGTTTAATAATGTCGGAGTGTGATAAGTATCGGTGTATGCCTTACAGAGTGTTAAGTGTGTGCCTTAAAGTGTGTTGGTTGTAGTATTAAAAAGTGTCATTGTTAGTGCTAGAAATAGTGTCGGACTCTGTCAATGATAGTATTAAAAAGTGACAGTGCTTATATAGAAAAGTGTCGATCTTAGTATTGTAAAGTGCTAGCGTGTTGAATAAGTTCCATTTATTTACAAAAATGTCACATGCATTTTAAAAGAGTGTTAGTGGTAGTGCTAAAAAGTTCTAGTGTTTGCATATTTTAATAAGTTTCTATTATTTACAAAATGACATTCCGCATTTTCAAATCACGTTTTTTTTTTCAAAAATCTTAGAAAAAAAATGGTTTTAATAAGATTTTGACAATCGAAGGGATTTTTGTCCTACAGGCTACAATGCTTCACCTTCTTAATTAAAGTTATAGTGTTTCACCTTCATTAAACTGTTTCACCTTCTTATAAAGTAAAGTATTAATGCAACAACGTTAAAATTTTGTTGGAATAGCTTTGTTGCTCTTGTAGTCCTACCCCACTAGAACTAGAGTCATTGATTCCGATGTAATGTTCGGATGTATTAATGCTAAACTAAAGGCACGTTTGGCTCACAAGAATGAGTGTGTGGGAATGAGAATGTCATATTCAGGTATCTCTGAAATTTGGGAATGATGATAATGTAAAATTCTCATTCCCATGTTTGGTATGTGCTAACTTACCCACTTTCTTTTACAGTAATTTAAAAGGAAAAACAGAATGCTTATCATGTTAGTATAAACTACAACAAATGTTTAAGTGTTATACAATACAACAATGAAGTGGTACTGTGGTAGGGTAACTAAATTTTTAGGGTTCGTTTGGTAGCAAGATAAAGAATAAGCATGGTTATTCATCCCCATACTAATAATCCCCGTATTAATAACACCACCCCCTTTCAAGAGATAAATAATAAGGGGATAAGCCCCTTATCGGCCACACCCTTTTAATTAATCAAAAATATTAAAATCGTACGAAACAACCCTATCCTGTATTATTTATCATATCCGGTCTTTTATCGGGTTACCAAACGGCCCCTTAGAATTTTCTATATCCCATGTACAGGCTTCCAATGGAGAGATAAAGTGCTGACAATCAGTACAACTTGCTTGGATTTTTGCGAAATCAAGGGCCATATCTGGCTTATAGTAACCCTGTCTTTGAATTCGCCTGTAGAGAGGCAGATCTAAGTCACCACAAGTTTGCTCGTGTATCTGTCCCAGCCTAAACTTTGCTTCTTTCGGCCCCACACAGCGGGAAAGCGGTCCTCCTGGGTTGCAGAAATAAAGTACCCCATTCTTCAGGTAGTATTTTTGTAATTCAAGCAAATCTTTGCGGTCTTCATTGCTTTTCAACTGCTGCACTATTGGCCCACGCCAGTCTATCATCTCCTTCTCCCCAAAGAATTCATTCAAGATTGTTGGGGATCTTTGCTTTAGCACCGCAATTTGCGCTTCATCCCCTTTCAAGACTATCTTGGATCCCAGGGTTGCTAGAGCATCTGGGTGTCTATTACTGGTGCGGGGTTGTTTTTCGATTGTTACTTCCTCAAAATAATCGATCAACTGTTGCACTATGGTGCGATATGGGGCTAAGTTGATGTGCTGTAAGCTAAATTCCCCACTAACTTGCTTAACTATTAAGTTGGAATCTCCCTTAATGGTTAACTTACATGCTCCCCTTTTCCTTGCTTCGATCAACCCCAAAACCAATGCTTCATACTCGGCTTCAATATTTGAACAGGGAAAGGCTAACTTATAAGCTTTTGTATAAACTAGTCCCTCAGGGGAAGTGAGGACTATGCCCGCACCTCCATCTCTTGCGGTAGCCGATCCATCAAATTCCAATATCCACGACCCTTATTCGACATGGACTTCCGCACTCTCGCTTTCCCATGGCAATTCCTGAGTTGGGGGTTCATAGCTTCCGCTTGGAAAAAAGGATAGCAGGTCAGCTAGGGCTTGGCTCTTTACCGCTTTTGGGGTGGTGCACCTGATATCATATTCTGATAGAATTAGGAACCATTTTGCTGCCCTTCCAACCAATACTGATTTAGACAAGAGAAAACGGATAGAATCGCAGCTTGTGATTATTTCTACCGGAAAAGCCAAGAAATAGTGCCGCAACTTCTGAACCACAAAGATTAATGCCAAGCAATGTCTTTCCAATTGGTTATATCGAACTTTCGCACCTGTAACTACTCTGCAGATAGTAAACTGGTTTCTCTCCCTTTTGATCTTGTGCTAAGAGGGCTCCAATGGCCCTTGTAGTGGAAGCTAAGTAAAGTAGAAGCGGGGAACCCGACTGCGGTGCTACCATGGTGTTGACAGAACTAAGAGCTTGTTTGATCCTTTCAAAAGCCTCATGATGCCGCCTTTCCCATCTAAAACTCGTCCGAGCCTTTAACAATTTCATCAAGGGATGCCCTACCTCCGCAAGTGCGGGAATGAATCGCCTCATGTAGGACACCTTGCCCAAAAAACTTTTAAGCTGCTTTTGAGTTTTTGGTGCTGGCATTGAGAGAACTGCTTTCTGCTTTTCCGCATCTACTTGGATACCACTGCGATCAACAATGTGACCCAAAAATTTCCCTTTAGTGACCCCAAAAACACATTTCCTTGGGTTTAAATTCAATCGATACTTCTTGCATCTAGTGAAACTTTCCGCAAATCTGCTAAATGCGAGGACTCTTTCTGGGATTTTACCAAGTCATCCATATAAAACTCTACTATGCTGTGACGCATATCGTGGAAGATAGTCGTCATTGTTCGTTGATACGTGGCGCCCTCAATTTTTAACCCGAACGGCATGACCGTAAAGTAGAAGTTGCCAAATGGAGTCCTAAAAGCCGTCTTTTCAGCATCCGCAGGATCCATTTTGATTTGATTATAACCTTTGTAGCCCTCACACATTGAATACATCTCATGCCCCGCCGTGGCATCAATCAAGGCGTCAATTGAGGGAAGCGGGAATTCATCCTTAGGGCAAGCCTTGCAGAGGTCACGAAAATCTTGGCATATACGAATTTCTTCTGCTTGTCTTTTGTTGACTATAACCATGTTGCACAGCCAGGTTGGATGCTCGATTGGCCTAATGATTCCCGCAGTGATCATGTGTTCCAACTCCGCTTTAATTTTGGTCTCCAACTCAGGTTTATAGATGCGAGATTGCTGCCTTATAGGTTTCGCCATTGGATGCACATGAAGCTTGTGCGTTACTACCGATGTATCCAAACCAGTCATTTCATCATAACTCCAAGCAAAAACATCTTTGAATTCAGTCAGCAGGTAATGAATTGCTCCTGTTGCAACAAACTCAGGTCATCTAATATTAAAACCAGCCGGTAGGCATCTTTTCCCAGGTTTACTTCTTTCAACTTTTGGGCTTGAGGGCGAGGTTCATCTCTTAATTCAATAGGCTCATCTTTGATTACATTAAAACTTTCATCATTCCCTTAATCATCAAGTAACATTCGTGGGGGTCATCCCCCGCAAACGTAGGGAATTCCCCCGCACACCGTCATAAGTTAACAGTATACATCACTCGACCATCTGGCATGCAAACCCGCTTACCGGTTCCTACCATTGACTGGTCTACTTTTCTCTTTGCAGCATTAGACTTTGCGGTTATCTGGAGGGAATTAAAATCTGCGAAGCAACCTTCCGCAAATTCTTCATAGAATAAGGCGTCTGCTAAGTGGGCTTCCATTCATGAAAAAGGCCGAAGAGAAGGCTCCAAGGTGATTTGCTTACCCCCAACAATTCCTTTCGCACACCGGTGAAGAGTTGATGGGACGATTTTGTGTTGATGAAGCCAAGCTCTCCCGATCAACACATGATAAGTAGTGTCCGCATCAATAACGTGAACCTTTGTTGAAGTCCGCAAGCTCCCCATGTTTAAAGGGATAACAACAGACCCAGGAGTATTGACCACATTTGCCCTAAAACATGTTATGGCTATGCTATTCCTTTGTAGATCTTCTTCCCCAAATCCAGCTCTCTTAAAAGTGGAGTACAATATAACATTCACTGTGGACCCGTTATCGATAAGCACCCGCTTGAATTCTACCCCATGAATCTCTGCAGTAACATGAAGGGGTTTGTTATGAGGGTGATCGACTCTCATGTCAGCGTCTGTGAAAACAATTTCGGAAGCCAACTTCTTCCATTTCCTGTTCAGGGAACCTCCTTCTCGCAAACATGGCTGATTGTTATCTCTGGCTATCTTAATCAAAGCTTTCGTTGCCTCAAAGTGGGTTGCGGCATCAAACCCTAGCTGGTCAAAGAAAATGCGGAACTTTGGGGTAAGCTGCAATGACTCTGCTACGACCACGTCATCTAATGATTGAACGAGCGGGTTGGGAATATTTGGCAAGAGGGCAGCTTCATGAGTGACGGTTGGCAACTCAAACACAGATGTCATGTTAATAGACTTTTGCTTTCCATTATCGTGAGAGGGTAAGGGGTTGGCTCTAACATTATTACTCCCATCTTCTATGATCAGAACTCCTTTTTCCACGAATCTGTTAATCATTTATTTCAGCTGATTACAATCTTTAGAGGGGTGGGTAACCCGTCTATGATAATGACAGTAGTCTTTATGCTTCAACATTGCTACGGTAGGTTCATGGTTTACCGGAGGCAACTTTACATCTCCACTATGCACCATATTTCGCAACGTATCTAATACTTGCGGCATCGGAAAAGGGAAATTGGGGGCTTCTTGGAACCGCGGTTTGATCATTCTTTCCTCCGCCGAGGGAGTCTTTTGCCTAGGAGATTCCACTACCACTTCCGCTGGCCTTTTATTAAACGTTTGGAATTTGAAGTTGTCTCCTCTATACTGCCCCGCGGTAGACCAAGAGGTACGCGGCTCCACTACAGCTTTGACTACCAAATTGCTTGCGACATCTGCCAGCTCCTGGTATGTTTTGAACTTGTGAATAGCTAAAAACTGACGGTAAGTCTCGTCCATTGCTTGGACACAATGTTGAACAAGTTCTTCTTCGGGTGCGGGGCGGACTAGGTCAAGAGACCTTGCGGAAAATCTTTTGACGAAATCCACGGGCTTTTCTCCTGGCTTTTGAATTTCACAGGCAAGCTTAAACATCGTGAGCTCTTCCTGTGCATAAAAGAATTTGGCATAGAAATGTCGGGTCAACTCATTAAAATCATAGATGTCATCCTTGTGCAGACAGTAGACATGGGCAACTGGTTCCCGGTTCCGGTTCCGAACCGCCGGTTCCGGCTCCGGTTCCGGGAAAGGGGGGAACCGAGATGGAACCGCTAAATACCGGTTCCGGGTTCCGATTCCGGTTCCACGGTTTTCCGGTTCTATAGAAACTTTTTTTTTTTTTTTTTAAATCATATACTCCGTAGTATTTACTAATATGTAGTAACCAAATCAATATCAAACCCTAAGCCACAGCTAAATCCAATTATCATAGGCGCATAGGCAATCTTATTATTTTCCAGTTAAAAGTAATGGACATAATCATAAAATGAAATAGATTGCAAAAAGTGCCTTGATTTGAACAACTTACAGAAAAGCATAATTCTTTGATGAAGAAAAAGCCCAAACCTGAATACTGAAATACCCGTCCATGGACACGTTGTGAGACTCCTCGGAAAGGAAAGCACCGGAACCAGTGCCGAAACCTTCGAGCATCATCTGTTGCTCAGTCTGATCGAGATCGGAAGCCAAAGCAGCCAAAACGAACTCAGAGAAGAAGGGGCCCTGTAAGACGGTGTTGACGCAATGTACGGCGCAGAGCTTTGACTCTTGTACCTCGTGGTACAACATTCCTCCATTGCTCGGTCCATCCATCTTGATAAAATTTCGGCAAATTTGCAAAACCCTAACTTTTTTTTTCTTTTGTTGTTGAGGATAACTGAATGAGATATATAGAAAGGATTTATTGTTTTTTTAAATATCTATCAAAACCGCCGGTTCAAGCCGGTTCCGAACCGCCGGTTCTCCGGTTCCGGTTCTAAAACCAGTGGTTCACGGTTTTTAGGAATGGCGAACCGAGAGCCGGATGGTTTCGGTTCTTGCCGGTTCCGGTTCCGGTTCGGTTCTCCGGTTCTTCCCGGTTCCGGTTCCGGTTTGCCCATGTCTAGCACACGGTAGAACCAGGTGTAAGCTTTTCATGTGAGGGAAGTGGGGAACTCCCGCAATCATAGGCTGTTGTTGCTGGCATGTGGCCCCAGGGTCTCTAAATACCGCTGAACATGTTCATGTGGATTGGATTCTTCTCTTGTATACTTGGTAAATTCGCGGTGCTTGTATTTTTCAGGGTAAGGTTGACAAGTAATGCATGCTGGGTATGGTCTTCCCACGGAATGATCAGATGACACAGCCGTGTTGCTGCGGGAAGAGAAAAGTGTTCTTGCTTGCTCAAACGTCAATAACCCAGATGACGGAGTGTTTCCTTGCTGAGGATAGTACGGTTTTCCAATGAGTCTCTGCTTTGACTTTTTGTAACTCCCGCGGCATCATCATCGTCAATGAAAATGGGGTTAGGACCGAGCTTAGCTTTTCCTTTTGCGGCCTCCCTTGCGTGTGTGGCTTCCTTTGTAGCTTGGGCTTTCTCCCGTTCCAGGGTTTCGATCCGCTCTAGAAGCACTTTTTGGTTATCATAAAGTAGCTGAAAGTCAGCTTGGGTGATAATGGGATTAGGTTGGGCTTGGGGAGTGCTTTCGTCTGATTCTGTTTCAACGATGGGTGCATTTCCATGGGTTGGTTCTATTTGCGGTTCTGGGGGAGGTTGAGTTGCTCTGGAGGTGTCACCTACTTCCGCATTCATGGCTGCGGTTCTCTTTGATGGTGCCATGTGAATACCTCCCACTGTGGCCACCAAATGTAAGATGTGGGTCCTTAAAAGGGTTTAAAAGGTAAAACTTGTAATAGGCGTTACACACGAATCACCAAAGAGGAATATGAGAAGGAGGAGCAAAAATAGGGACAAGTTAGGAAGGAGAGAACAAGTATTGCGGGAGCAACAGAGTACGTGAATTACTGTAGCTGACATCGACATCTGAGTCGGGTATTTATAGTAGTCAGAACTTGGCAGCTCCGTACTACGCACGTGACGAATCACGTGCATTCCGTACCGCAAGGTGTCGAACCCCTATTCGTTGGACTTGTACGGATCTGTGGAATGATGCCGCGTGTCCCTTGTGGGGACCAGTCCCGCAATTCTCCTTTTTGTCCTAACTAGGCCACGTGTAGTCCCTCAATTGGGCCACGTGGCTAATTCCGCTATTTTATCCTCCAATCCATAGCTCCTTGATGATTTCCATAAAATGCGGTAAGAGAGTTCCCTTTGACCCTGTTCAATCATGGGAACTAGATTCCGCTATATTAGCGGAAGAGGATGTTACATTTGTATAACATTTATTTATAGAAGTCTACGAGTTGTTCCGCATATTTGCTTATGTGGAGACGAGCCTCACGTGCGGTAGCACGTGCATAGAAACTGCGGTATACATCCTACATATGAAAAGGAAATGTTGGCCATTATCATGGCAATAACCAAATGGAAAGCCTATTTGCAAGGAAATCACTTTGTAATTAGGACAGATCACCAAAGCCTTAAGTATTTCTTAGAACAAAGGGTGTCAACCTTTTCTAGCAGAAATGGCTAGCCAAGCTAATGGGCATGGATTATGAGATAGCTTATAAAAGGGGTACTGAGAATAGAGTGGCTGATGCTTTATCCAAGTTACCCACAGATAATGGTTCTTGTAACACAAGAATCGCCATTTCACCATTATCTCAAATAGCACTCGGCCATGAGAATGATGTCTTTGCACTCGCAGAGTTCTTACTATTAGCCACTGATAAGGCCACTAATGGGGGATGGACTCTTCATCAAGGGCTCCTTAAGAGGGAAGGGAGGATTTTTGTAGGTGCTAATGGAAATCTCAGAGAAGAAATCATTAAGGAATTACATGGTGGAAGTGCAGGTGATCATTCTGGCAGGGAAGTGACAATAAGAAGGGTGCCCAATTCTTCTATTGGCCTACAATGAGGAAGGAGGTTCAGAAATGGGTAAAGGAATGTATTATATGCCAGTTAAACAAAAGTGAACATTGCCATCCACCTGGCCTTCTTCAACCATTGCCTATACCTAATCAAATCTGGGAGGATATATCTATGGATTTTATTGAAGGGCTTCCGAAGTCTCAAGGCAAGGATATTATCTTAGTGGTAGTGGACAGGTTCTATAAGTATGCCCACTTTATTGCACTATCACACCTCATTTCTGCTGCTACAAACTTAGTTCAAGTGCTTTTGGATCAAATTTACAAACTACATGGGCTTCCAAAAACAATAGTGAGTGACAGGGACAAGATATTCCTAAGCCATTTTTGGCAGGAGTTATTCAAGGGAATGGGAACTAAGTTGTGCTTTAGTAGTGCCTACCACCGCTAGTCGAGAGGGTCAACCAGTGTGTAGAGAATTACTTGAGATTGATGACTAGCCAGAGGCCCCACCAGTGGAGTAAATGGTTACCCCTAGCTGAGTGGTGGTACAACACCACTACCCACTCAGCAATTGGGATGTCACCCTTCCAAGCCTTTTATGGGATAGAGCCTAAACAGTTCACATTACCTGTTAGTTCAACTACTGTAGCTGTTGGGGAGAGTTCTATAAAATCAGGGTGACATTGAACAACATATTAAAGGAAGCTCTAGCACAGGCCCAAGCAAGGTACAAGCAGTTTGCTGATAGGCACAGGACAGAAAGAGAATTCAACATTGGAGATTGGGTGTTTTTGTAACTCCAGCCCTACAGACAGAGTTTTGTGATTATGAGGAAGAACCTGAAACTTTCTTCCAAATACTTTGGACCCTACCAAATATTAGAGAAAATTGGGAAGGTAGCCTATAAACTTGCCTTACCCACGGGTTCCCTCATTCATCCTGTTTTCCATGTGGCTTTACTTGAAAAGAAGATTGGTGAGCAACAAATAGTGAGTGGAGAATTACCTAAGGTGGGGGATGATGGTCAATTCCTCCTTCAACCAGTCAAATTCATAGAAAGGAGGATGATAAAGAGGAACAATGTAGCTGTGCCACAAGTGCTCATCCAATGGTCAAGCTCCCTACCTGAGGATTCGACATGGGAAGATGCAGCTGTAATCGATGCCCAATTTCCCAACTTTTTGCCTTGAGGACAAGTCAAAGGTAAGATGGAGGGAGTTGTCATGAGTTGTATTATCAATTTACAGAAAGGGAAAAGGCAGTGGTAATCAAATGTAGCCGTTAGAAATCGATTGAGGATAAGGGTACTTTAGTCCTATCACCAGATGAGGGATAAAGTAGTAAATTGACAGAATGAGCTCGTGCCCTTGACGTGAGTTTTTTACAGCGCTTGGAGGGGAGGAATCTGGCTCGACAAACGCACATGGCAGTGAGTATAAGAGCATGGAGGGCAGCACATTTAGAGTTGTCGATGAATTTGTGTTATTTTGTTATTGTTAATTTCTTTCCAGTATTTTCCTTTAATTCCTTTCCAGTAATTCCATTTCAGCTGTAGTTCTTCTATAGTGAAATAAACCCAGAAAATCGCCCAAAAATTATTGTCTCTGTTTGATTATCGATTCATTTCCAATTGATTTTGAGTGAAGCCCGTTACATTTTGACGATCCATATCTCTATTCAGAATTCTCATTTGACAAGCATAACTCAAATCATAAATCTCATTTGAAAACCCTAAATTAAAAATCCTAAATTAAAAACCCTAAATTGAAATCCAAAAATTGAAACTTACAGCTTGACTGCTTGCTTGAGTGATTAAAATCGAAATTCGAAGATGAAGTTGGAGGTGGACTGGTGGAAGCAGAGCTTGGTGGTTGGGACGTGCGTAGTAGTCGCTTTTCTCTCTCTTTCCGTCTTTGTGGTGAATTTTATTTGCAAGGCATAGGCATGAAAAATGAAAATGAAAGGCAAGTGGAAATGACGAAAATGCCCATTTATATATAATTTTTTTTTTCATTCTCTCATTTCCTCCAACACCGTTCACGCTTCTCTTCTCTCTCTCGTACACGAACGACGAACGACGAACACGAACGACGAACGACGCTACAATGGTGAGAATGAAAATTCCGGCAGTTAAGTCCGGCGCTTCCGCCGCCGCTACCGCCGCTGCCATGGCCGCCGGATCATCGTCTACCACCGTGCCTGTAAAGACGGTAATCCCTCCCTCCCCGGCCTCGATTTTCTGGAGTTTAGGTCAAAAAGAGTATCATTATTATTCAAAAATTAGTTTGATGAACTGGGTTTTAAAATGAGATGTTATGAACTGGGTTTCAATTTGTTGTTTAGAATTCCATTGATGAACTGGTTTTGAAAACTGATTGTTTCGTGTAATTTTAGACGAACTGGTTCCAAACATTTCGCCAAAAAATATACGAACTGGTTCCAAACATTTCGCCAAAAAATTTACGAACTGGTTCCAAAAATTTCGTGTATAGGCACATGAAACACAATGGAACAATGTTTAGGTGTTTCGTATGCCTATACACGAAAATGGTCCTTCTATTTCGTATGAAAATATACGAAATTGTTCTTAGCATTTCGTTGAATTGTCCAAAATTTTACACGAAACTGGTCCTTCTTCCAAAACTTTTACACTGTTGATTTGTTGAATTGTCCAAATTTACTAGACTTGCGGCTTATTTATTGTTTGTTATATTTAACTATCTTATTAAAAAAAAATGTAGGGACGTGAACGTATGACTGCGTCTAACAGGAAGAGGAAGGCCGATAATGCAAATGACGAAATTTCCCGGACGCACCAAAAAGAAACATGACAGGCATGTTTCGGTTGATGAGAGTTCTGAGGATGATGCGGAGGTGTTAGTTTCTGACTCTGATGAGAGTGAGGAGGAGGAGGAGGCGGAGGAGGAGGAGGAGGAGGGGGAGGAGGAGGAGGCGGCGGCGGCGGAGGAGGAGGCGGCGGCGGCGGAGGAGGAGGAGGAGGAGGCAGAGGCGGAGATACGTGATGTTAGACCATTGAGGCATGGGAGGAGGAGGGGTCAGGATGTGGCTAGAGGGCAGGGACGGAGGAGGAGGCAGGGTCCGGGTGCGGGTGCGGTTGAGGAGGAGCCACCATCATGGCAGATTGTGAGCGACCCAGGTGGCGGCCCTGAGGTTTGTGATTTGTTATACGGGTTCGGTCATCACCGAGCCCGAGAGATTTGGGGCAACCCCACTAGCCAGTCGGTGGTGAAGTTCCATACCGCAGACAAAATCTCGATAGGTAAGCTATTTGTTTACAAAAATAAACTTTGACGAAACATTGATTTTAATGTAATCATTATTGTGAAATTCTAAAAATTGTTATTGATAAATCTTTAAACAGGTTCTCGCGTGATAGACTGGACGAGGATGATCGAGCATGGTTGACTGCAGTCGATGCTACGGGTATCCATCACCTGCATGATACCACCATTCGCCGGACTAGCTCGGCGCTGCTGACGGCATTTGTGGAACGGTGGTCTCCTGAGACTAACACGTTTCACATGCCGTGGGGGGAGATGACGATTACGATGCATGACGTCACTCATATTCTAGGTATATTGTTGTTATATTTTTCATTTTCAATATATAGAGCTTTGGTTGACTGCATTTGACATATTCTTCATTTACAATTTATAGGTGTCAGCTGTATGGGTTTTCCTGTTAGGACGGCGGATCCAGAGCCTGACCTACGCTAGATACAGAGACACCTCATCGGGCCGTCCGAGGGCACGTCCTACACATTACGTGAGCTCCGTCTTGCCTTTGAGGCCCCTTCAGACATGTCAGATGACCAGCGTGCATCCACTTATCTCCTGTTCCTCTTGGGTTGCACGCTGTTTGTGGACAAGAGTCAGGATAAGATGCCTGCAGCTTATCTTTCCCTGTGCATGGATCTTCAGAGATTTGGGCGTCTCGCCTGGGGATCAGCTGCTTTGGCGTACATCTATCGCGAGTTGGGGAAGGCGTCCAGATCCGGATGCGCTCAGATGGGAGGCTGTTCGACTCTCCTAGAGGTAATATTTAATATTTATTTAATACTCCTTTTTTTCCCTAAACAAATGTCTTTTTTGACATATTTCTAAAATACTTTTCAGGCCTGGATATACGAGTACTTCCCGGACTTCCGGCGACTTTTGAGCCCGGATTGGCGGGAGGGGCAGCCGAGAGCCCGGAGATGGTCACGCACTGATAGAGCTGGCAGGGAGATGGAGCATCTGCTCGTGTTTCGGCGCACCCTAGACAGGATGCCTGTTGAGAGGGTGAGCTTTTTATATTTAAATTGTTATACTCCCTCCGTCCCATTGAAAGTATTCTGTTCATGTTTGCTAACAAAGTGAGTTATAGGTATGTTGGACGCCTTATGGTACCGGGGTGGATGCGCTTTTACCGGTTTCATACTTCAGAGGTGTTATATGCTTCTTAGACATCACTGAGGCGTATATGCCTGACCGGGTGACCAGGCAGTTCGCGATCCAGCAGAGGATCCCTAGGATGTCCCCCTTGCCTATCTTGACGTGCATTTTGATGGCCAGTCAGAAGGGGTACAAGAAGGATTATGGCGATCGTGATGATGTTTGGGACGAGTGGACGGAGTACAACATGGAGGCTTACGATCCAGTTCGTCGTTTGGGGCCATCAATGACTACATCTCCTCCAGTGACTCCAGACTATATGGAGTGGTTTCGAGCTAGGAGTCATGTTCGGATTAGTAATCCGATACATGAGCCCGCAGCTGACATTCCACATCATCATGGTCATCCAGAGCCACTACCCGCGATCAGAGATAGGCTACTTCCATTGCTCACGGATGACCGGCTACCTGATGACGTCAGAGCTACCATTGCGCAGGTGCACGAGAGGTTAGGAGATCACCTTTAGTGTCTATCGGTTTAGGATGAGTTTGGGATGATGTGTGGATTATGTACACTGTATTTTTGGATTATATATTTTGATGTATTTTTGGATTATATTTTTTTATGTATGGATTGTGTACAGTGTATGGATTATATATTTTGATGTATTTTTTGTGAATTTATTTTCACAACTGCTTTCCATATGTTGTCCAAGGTAAATTTTTGTGAATTTTTTTTCAATGTATTTTTTACTCTGTTCAGTACATACACAGTCTGTTCAGACTTCATTTCGTGCGGTTATACACGAAATGATTTCTAGGATTTCGTGTATTTTCATACGAACAATATGTTAATATTTTGTAACTCAATTTCCATTTGGATTTTGAGGAAACTCATGTAGATGAAAAACACTTTAAATGTCATCTAGAATGTAGAAAAAAATTAAAAAAAAAATAAACGAGGTATCCGTATACCATTTTTCACAAGATCGCGACACGTAAAACCCTAAAAACCCTAAATAATGGCAAATATTTGTAACTCAATTTCCATTTGGATTTTGAGGAAACTCATGTAGATGAAAAACACTTTAAATGTCATCTAGAATGTAGAAAAAAGTTAAAAAAAAATAAACGAGGTAGCCGTATACCATTTTTCACAAGATCGGGACACGTAAAACCCTAAAAACCCTAAATAATGGCAAATATTTGTAACTCAATTTCCATTTGGATTTTGAGGAAACTCATGTAGATGAAAAACACTTTAAATGTCATCTAGAATGTAGAAAAAAATTAAAAAAAAATAAAAGAGGTAGCCGTATACCATTTTTTACAAGATCGGGACACGTAAAACCCTAAAAACCCTAAATAATGGCAAATATTTGTAACTCAATTTCCATTTGGATTTTGAGGAAACTCATGTAGATGAAAAACACTTTAAATGTCATCTAGAATGTAGAAAAAAATTAAAAAAAATAAACGAGGTAGCCGTATACCATTTTTCACAAGATCGGGACACGTAAAACCCTAAAAACCCTAAATAATGGCAAATATTTGTAACTCAATTTCCATTTGGATTTTGAGGAAACTCATGTAGATGAAAAACACTTTAAATGTCATCTAGAATGTAGAAAAAAATTAAAAAAAAATAAACGAGGTAGCCGTATACCATTTTTCACAAGATATTGCTTCATATTTCGTGTGTTATTATACGAAAACCTTGTTAGTATTTCGTGTATTATGACACGACTATTCGGAGTTTATTTCGTGTATTTATACACGAAACGAGTTAAACCAGGAGCTATTAAACGTCGTCAATCATATTTTCGTCCCAGCAGCTATTACGAAACGCAACCAGCAGCGTTAAACCAGCAACCCCATTCACCATTCAATAACACACATTATCCAAGTTCTTACAATCATATTATGGATTCCTCACATTGTTACGATGATATTAACCTTGATGATATAGAATTTATCTTTGAAGAAGAAGACGAAAGGGCACCAAATCAAGATTCTCCACAACCTTCATCACCTTCTCCGCATCAAAATCAAAATCCAAGCTCCAATGAAGTAAGTTCATATGCTACTATCTTATCTTTGTCATATGTGGATTCTATTGGCAATGTTCCATATACACATTAGAATAAAAATGCAATCTTGAAATACACATTCGAATAAAAATCCAATCTTGAAATTTTTGCTTGATTAGTTATTTATGCAACTATAATTTGCAGGGTCAATATCCGGATTTGAGTGATCAATTCACGACATCACAATTATTTATAAATAGAGATAAACTTCTAAAACACGTACGGAGTATTGCGGCCCTTCAAAATATAACACTTGTTATACAAGATTCGAGAAAGACTAGTGGGAATATCCAAGGCTACGCAGAGATTATATGTCATTTTGGTGGCAAGTATAGGCCTGGCAAATCTTAAAATCAGAGGCTAACTAGCAGCAAGAGGATTGGGTGCAAGTTTGAACTTCGGGCCAAAGATATGGGTGCTGGGTTATGGGGTTATGTTGTCAAGCATGGTTCTCATAATCATGACTTTCCAACGTATCCGGAAGGTCATCCGCTCGGGAAATTGTCACAAGATGAGTATGAGGAGGTGTGTACCGCAAGTCAATCATCCATGCGTCCGAATAACATTCTCACAATGTTAAAGAAGAAGGATAAGAAGAATGTGAGTACTCAGTCACACGTCCATAATACCATCGTGAAGTTCAAAGCACAAGAACGACAAGGGAGATCACCGCTGCAACAATTCATGAAATTACTCGACGATAAGCAATATATTGTATTCACGAGGAAAGCCAAGGACAGTGACATCATCGGCGACGTATTCTTCTCTCACCCACTAGCATCGCATATGCTCAACTGCTTTCCATACGTAGTCCAAGGTAAATTTTTGTGAATTTTTTTTCAATGTGTTTTTTACTCTGTTCTGTACATACAGTCTGTTCAGACTTCATTTCATGTGGTTATACACGAAATTATCTCTACAATTTCATGTATTTTTATACGAAACATATGTTCATAATTCGTATAAAACTACATGAAAAGTGATATATAATTTTAAGACTATATTTCATGTGGTTATACACGAAATGGTATCATATATGTCGTGTAAAAATACACGATATAAAATGTACAATTTCGTATATAAATACACGAAATGTAATTCTGTGACTGTTGTCTGACTCTGTTTCTCTTTAAATCCTACTAGGTGATTGCACTTACAACACCAACTGCTATGGACTGCCATTCCTACATATTTTGGGATTTACTTCCACGGGGAAGAATTTCACAATTGCATATGCGTTTCTCCAAAATGAGAAGACCGATAATTTTGCATGGGCACTCAAGAATTTGCGTAGTCTTTTTCATCCTCCCAACATGCCAACAGTTTTCTTCACTGATCGAGACTTGGCTTTCATTAATGCTGTCCAAGTAGAATTTCCCGAGACCGCACATCATTTGTGTCGAAGGCATATAGAAGTCAATGTTCGAAAGAGGGCGTTGGCTCATACTGGGAACCCGGAATTCGCAAAAGCATTCATGAATAAATTCAATGCAGCAATATCAGCCGCTACTTCCGGAGAATGGAACACCCGTTGGCAACGGTTTTCTAAACGTTTTGCTGCTTATCCTGCTTTATTGAGCTATCTCCGCGATACATGGATTACTCCATACTCTCAAAATATTCTGTCCATGCATACGGATACGTTGCTACACTCCGGAACCCACACCACGAACAGATCTGAGAGTGAGCATAGCAGGTTGAAGCATGCGTTGGGAAGTACTTCTTCTACTTTTGACACAATTTTCAAAGTTGCTCACGAGATCATGGAAATTCAAATAATAAAAATCAAAGCTAGCATGGAGATGGCAAAGAGCGAGAATTCCGGTTGATATGAAGACTTGTAATCGTATCACGACATATTGGGGCGAGTGTCAAATGTAGCCTTGGACATCATCAAAAAGAGCGGTCTCGTAGTGGGGATAATGTCATGGATCCCTCGGAATGTGGGTGTTATGTCGGGCGAACACATGGACTTCCATGCGATCACGAGATTGCACGCATACGTAGCTCGGGGACGGATTGGGTTGTCTTCGATTCATGCTTTTTGGAAGAAGTTGGACATTGAGCCGAGTACCGTCCAACTAGGTCTTCGATCAATGAAAATTCTTTTGTAGCCGTGTGGAACGAAGTACGAACGCACCTGAACCGATCAAGAGAAAGTTATTCCAAACGATAAATGAAGAGCTACATCCACAAACCAGATGCTTCGAGCCACCTCATATTTCAAAGGCAAATAAACCCCGGACCGCCGGTTCGAGAATACTTTCAGATTGGAAGCATACGAGACGAGATATTTTGGAGTCCCCACTACACCACCCTCCACCGGCAAGCAGGTCTAGAGCTTCATTCATTGCATCAACCCAATCGGGTATGATGTCGTGGGACTCAAACTCTTTGAAGTCCACGCCCAATCCGAAAGTAGCTTCAAACACTACACCATCTAGCCCTACTACTCCTACGTCTCTTCCACCACTAGCTGCTTCAACTCGTGGGAGAGGACGAGGTCGGGGACGAGGACGGGGACGGGGTCGGAGTCAGGATCGGGGTCGTGGAAAGGGAAATGGACAAGTCAAAGTCACTAGTCTACATACTTCTGGGTATACTATGTCATTAATGCCTTTCATGGTCCCATTTATTGAAGGCATCACAGATGTGAGGGGTGATGGACATTGTGGCTATAGAGCCGTAGCTGCGCAGATATACGGAGATGAGGACATGTGGCCTCAAGTCCGCACAGATTGTTGCCTTGAGCTGCATAGTCGACGCGAGCTTTATCAGAGAGTTATATCTTGGACTAGTATGGACGAGCTCTACAGTCGCATTGCTTACTATTCCTCCCCGGCTCCCGAGTATTATTATATGACCCTCCCAGAGCTAGGGCACATCATTGCCACGAGGTATAATGTGGTGTTCATCTCGTACACGCTAACCAGTGGCTTCACATGCCTTTCGGTGACTGTACCACAAGGAGTAGGACCACCCACAGACACACTTGTGCTTGGACACATTGGAAACCATTTTATATTGCTGCACATGTTAGATAATGATTACCCAATGCCATCGCCAGCGTTATATTGGGAGGCTCATCGTGATGCAAGCGCAAGTAACTTGGTCATGCCATACAGAGCTCGGATAGAGACATTCAACCGACTCTCAATTGCGTCGAACGAAGAAAGAGTTTCAAGAAATAGGCCATAGTATGAGTGTATCATTTGACTTATTGAGCCTTTTTTATTTGTATGTATGAATCATTAAAAACTGTTTGGAAGTTTGGATGTGTGATGTGAAATATGGCAAAGTATACCATTTTTTATGATTTTTTTTTCAAGAAAGCTGTATTGGTCTTTTAATTTTCCAGTTTTTATGTTTGGAAGTATGAATTATGCAGACTGTTTATTTCGTGTGATTATACACGACTTTGTCAGATATGTTTCGTATTAAAATACACGAAATATTTGTTATTATTTCGTGTGAATATACACGAAATAACTCAATACATTTCGTGTATTTTTATACGAAACATATCTGACAACGTCGTGTATAATCACACGAAACGTCCGCGTACGGGAGGGCAATTTTGTCCATTTTCCGTGCCTTGCAAATAGCGTGCCTTGCAAATAACCACGCCCGTCTTTCGCCTTTAGCGGAAATACAATATCGGGAACGGCGGGATTGGGGAAAAGAATTTTTTAATTGCAGAAAACGTTTGGTGTTCTTTGAATTCAATCATATACTCCCTCCGTCCCAGTTCAATTGATACTTATTTCATTTTTGATCCGTCCCACATCAATTGATACTTACCCAAAATGGAAAGGAATCTTCATTATTTACCCCACTCATTCTCTCTCCTATTTTACTTTTTCACTCACAACATTCTCTCTCCTAACTATTCCTCCCACTCATTCTCTTTCCTATTTAATTCTTCATACTCACAACATTTAACCTTTTTCTCTTTCTTACCTCACTTTCCTTAATTCCCACACCCAAAAAGTTGGTATCTATTGAACTGGGACGGAAGGAGTATTTCATTAAGGGTAAAAATGTCAATAGCTCATAACGTTTTAAAATAAAAATGAAAAATAGTTCATCCTTTCTTCACCATTCTCTTCTCCACCAAGCCAATGCCCACGACCACCACCATCCGACCACCGCCTCTACCATCCGACCGCCGCCTCCACCAGCACCATCCAACCACCACTCCCGCCGCCACCACAAATAACAATATAAAATCAACAGAAAACAAAGTAAATTAAAATTATCTAAATTCAAAGAAATATTAGTAAAAATGTCAAAAATATTTAGGAAATTACTAAAATGATTTTATGGTTCCATGTGTTTAAAATTAACAAATCTATAATTAATAATTATTTTATGATTCCAATAAAAATAATGAAGAATTATTTGTTAAAAAAATATAGACAGTGTTTGAATATAAAAAATACTTATAAAATTAATTTTTTAAAAAGTCATTATAGATATAAGCTATGTATTTAATTTTTTTGAAAAAGGAGTGTTTTTATCTCATGCATTGATAATTTCCCTTTTTTGCATTCTTTCTATCTTAGTGTTTTTTTTTTTTTTTTAGTTTGGTAAAAAAATTAGTTGATTTTTTTTATAATTAGATTTTTATATTAAATTAAATTAGATAAAATTAGATTTTTATATTAAATTAAATTAGATAAAATCTTAACATATAATCAATATATTTGCTAATGGAGAGACTTAAACCTGCTCAGGATGACGCTTTGACACAAGTCCTTTTGCAGAAAAAATCATATCATTACAATGGAGAAACTTAAACCTGCTTAAGATGCCGCTTGAACACAAGTTTTTTGGCAGAAAAAAGGTAGAATTTACTCATAAAATATTAATCATCAACGGTAGGAGTCTTGCTTTGAAAGTTTTGCATTTGCAATGTCTCAAAAAAAAGTCCATTTAATTTTCTTGTAGTGAATCATCAATGGTAGGAGTCTTCTGTTGAAAGTTTTTTATTTGAAAAAATTATATAAAAAAAACATTTGATAATTATTGTGACACTGGCGACAAAGGGATAGAGAGGAAAATGTTGATTTTACATGATATTTTAATTTTTTTTTGGGTTATTGTTTGTTTGTTCTTTTAATATTCATTAAATATACATTACCTGTCAAAATCTCATATCATATATTTTTTTAATCAATACAGCTGAATTTTGATTAAAAAAATAATTATCTTCATAAAATATTCTATCTTTTATTTATCAATCTATCTATACATTTATAAAAACAAGATGGTTGGATATATTTATAATTTTATTGCCCCAATGTGTCTCTTAGTTGACAATTTGGTCTAGGTATGTCGAAAAAGTCAGTCTGACCTCGTCCTGGCTCAGGTATCGTGTGAGCCGGTGGATCAATCAGTCTGGTAGCTCTCAGTACTGCTCTTTCCTGCCTCAAGGCCTCCCTGCGAGCTATCACTTCGGGATCATTTCTCAAAGCAGCTCTCCGAAGCTCCCGTCTCTCATAATCTGCTGCAATGTCGCCAGTGATTTCATCAGGGTTGCTCTTGGCCTCTATGTCTCTTAATGTCCGGCTGGAAGAATAGTCTGCCCCAAAATACTCTCGGCGTCGAGCCTCTATCATCAGCTGTACAGGACCTTGCTGCTCCTCGTACCATATCAGATACTCGGTGGTCAAAAATGTGCTACCTCTAGTCTGACGGAGTAGTGGTCGTATCGGAAGAAAGCCCTCTAGAAATGCTCTGCCAAAGAAATGTGTAGTCTGAGGCTCAATCATAATCATCGGCATGGTATTAGTCGTCAACTGCTCTCTCAAAGTTCGAATGGTCTGCTGCGGGTATCCGTACTGTCTGCTCACTAGAGATGGAATGCAAAAGGATGATACATGTAGTCCCAGAAGTCGGACAATCACTGACTCGTCCTGAATATCTCTCATAGTCTGCAATCCCCACGCCGGAATCCAATAGTACAGGTTTGCGGTCTCATATCGTGCCAAGGCCAACCTCCTATGCCAACTCTCAGTAGCGGCATCCCTCAATATCCTGCGCTGTCCAGTCACCCAAGGTAAAGCCGTCTGCCCCTCTGGCAGTGGCGAGATCAAGCGCAATCTCTCATACAGCCACAATGATAGTAATCTGGGGCTGCCTGAACCCATGTACTCGGATCCTCCGGCTAATCTATCAATTCCGTGGTATGTCTCCGCTAGCAACAAAGTGGAATGATGTCCATCGCTCCTGTCCGGATTGAATATGCCGGATGTCAACTCCTCGATCACCTCTCGGCTACACGATGATCTCTAACGGCGTAGCTGGACACACTCCGATGTAGCCGCGAAGTAGTGCGGCGACGGAATGAGCAACATGAATATATCTAAGGAAGTGGATAGATCAAACGATCAGGGTGGTCCGACTCAATACGGCTATATGAGTCAAGTCTATGAATCTATCGTCAACGACAATGCCCGATACCCGGTCTGCGATAATCCCAAGAATTCGAGATAGTTGCTCAGTAAATGATCATCTGTCTCGAGAAAATACCACGATCCTCGACTCGGCCACACCGATCGGTGCTCGAAAATCCTCCATCGTTGGCATCAGATCGTTGTACGATAGGGTGAACACAAGTCGCTCCGAATCCCAAAAGCACGAAGCAGCTCGGAGCAGATCCCAATCAATCTTCCAATCTTTTAGAGACCAGATGCATGGCATGCTATACCTCCTGTCAATAAGTTTCCGGTGTTGTTTTTGGTTAAAGTGCGAGAGTTCAAGAATGTCTTGTTGAAATTGATACTCTCGGGAAACAATTTCTCCATTTTAATGCTCCATGTTGCCTTAAATTGGGGCTGCTGGGATTTTTTACCTATTAATATTGTGAATAATTGTAAATTGTTAATATTTAAACTAAACTAAAGGATAATGGTGTCCCTACCTAACCACCTACTCTATCCTTTAAGTGCCTATTTGATAAACCTATCCCATCCCGAAATACACGATTATATGAAATGCAAATATCACTTTGTCTACTTGCTTTAAAATCAAAAATAAAGAAATTTCGGCTTTTGGATAGACCTAAATTATTACTATTTTGAATAATTTTAAATATTAATATTTAATTCTTTGTTGTAAAATATATAATTTTAGAATGATGAATTAAATTAACATTTATAAACAAAATGAGAGTCGTTCTCATCCACAACTATCAAAACCCTATCTCACCTTTGATAAAAAAAGATAGAGCAAATAAGTTCTCTACTGTTTGAGCAAAGGATTTTTTGTTTAATAAGAGTTTTTCCAGTTTCATTGTCCTCTTCTCTCTAAGGATCTCAAACATCACAGCCATGTTTGTGACAGTGACTGTTTTACTCTTCACTGCCGTTATACGGTCACAAGTAAAAACAAGGTAACAGTATAACACCAGTGAAGAGAAAACAAAACTTTCCTCCAATTTTTTCAATCTCCACCTTCCATTTACTCAAGATCCTGATTGCAGAATCTTCCTCATGTTTGTGATAACAGTGACTGTTTTACTCTTCACTGGCGTTAGGGTTTAGGGGTTAGGGGTTATGGTTTATGGTTTATGGTTTAGGGGTTATGGTTTAGGGGTTAGGGTTTAGGGTTTAGGGGTTAGGGGTTATGGTTTAGGGTTTAGGGGTTAGGGGTTATGGTTTAGGGTCTAGGGGTTAGGGGTTATGGTTTAGGGGTTAGGGGTTATGGTTTATGGGTTATGGGTTATGGTTTAGGGTTTAGGGGTTAGGGGTTAGGGTTTAGGGGTTAGGGTTTAGGGTTTAGGGGTTAGGGGTTATGGTTTAGGGTTTAGGGGTTAGGGGTTATGGTTTAGGGTTTAGGGGTTAGGGGTTATGGTTTAGGGTTTAGGGTTAGGGGTTAGGGTTTAGGGTTTAGGGGTTTGGGGTTATGGTTTAGGGTTTAGGGGTTAGGGTATAGGGTATATAATATATATGGTATAACGTTTTCAGTTAGTTTTTTGAAATTTCAGTCAGTTTTTTAACGTTTTCAGTTAGTTTTTTAGAATTTCAGTCAGTTTTTTAACGTTTTCAGTTAGTTTTCAAAATTTCATTTAGTTTTTTGAAAATTCAGTCAATTTTCTAATGTTTCACTTAAATATTTTAATGTTTTTCAGTTAGTTATTTTGTTATTTAGTTCAAAAAATAATTAAAAATTAAATTTTATAATCACCGACGGAATATTCCGTCGCTGAAAAATTAAAAAATATTAATAAATCAGCGGCGGAAATATTCCGTCGTTGTAATATTTCAAAAAAAATAAAATAAAAAACATTTTATTTTCACCGACGGAATCTTTCCGCCGCTGATTTATTAAAAAAAATTATTTAATCAGCGACGGAATATTCCGTCGTTGTAATATTTCAAAAAAAAATAAAAAATATTTTATTTTCACCGACGGAATATTTCCGCCGCTGATTAATTAATATTTTTTATTTATCAGCGACGGAATATTCCGTCGTTGTAATATTTCAAAAAAAAATAAAAAATATTTTATTTTCACCGAAGGAATAATTCTGTCGCTGATAAATAAAAAAATAAAAAAAAATTAACTATTCACCGGCGGAATAATTTCGTCGCTAGGTATGAACTAGCGACGGAATATTCCGTCGGTAAATCTTGCGCCAAAATAGTGGCGGTAATAAAAGGAATATTTGAGGAATATTCGTTTTAGCGACGGAATATAGCGGCGGAGTTTTATTCCGTCGGTAAATTTGACGCCAAAATATTTCCGTCGCTAAAGCTTAATTTTCGCCGCTAAATAGCGACGGAATGAGTCCGTCGCTGTTTATTCCGTCGCTAAATTACCTGTTTCTGGTAGTGTATCCAAATTTTCCACAAAGGAAAAAAATGGTGCAGTAATGTGAATACTTGTGTTGCCGAAGAACAAGGTTGACATAACAAATAGAGTCAACAGTCTGACAACATCTTCAACATCAACTTTCACGTCACTCTCACAGAGATCATCTAAAACCTCCTTAACACTATTGACAGTTCTTGGAATATCCTTGAATCTTCTTTTAACTAAATCATATTTTTCCGCCACACATCCTTTATTTTTAAAAACCAAAGGTTTTTTTCCCAGACTTAATGCCAAATATGACCTTGACATCATTAGCAGTCAACTATACATATTTTTTCCCAAGCTTAAACTTCCCTTTCTTAGGATCAAAGCACCTAATTATGTCATGACTGGTCATATCAGATTTCCTAATTGGCATGTCATTGTTAATTGTTAGGGAATTTAACATATTGTAGAAGGGAGATTTCTTCAGCATCTGCAGCTAATTATCCCTTAACTCTAACTTCTTTATGAGCTTAAGGGTACCTTCAATGTTTGATAGATAGACAAGGCTTTTCCCAGATCTCTGTTTCTTAATTTTCTTCTTCCCTTTAACATCGTTCTTTACAACCTGTTTCTTAACCATCTAAATGAGAAATAACATTTATCAGTTTTATATTTCAAAAATATGAGAACAAAAACACTTAATCAAATAACTGATATTCACTCTTATCAGTTGTACTTTCATAATATGTTACACAAATGAAAATGCACAACAACTGATAAGAGTGACTATGAGTTGTTTATTTCACAAATTCTAAAACAAAAATCGTAAAATCTAGGGAGAAACGCGTTTCTCCATAAGTTATGGAGAAACGGGTTACGGGTATCCAGAAGCTATTGAAAGGATATCCAGAAACTTTTTGTATTGGCCATGACCTTGTCCCATGGTTACTCGATATCAGTCTGAAGGTTCTCTGGATATCCAGACCCTTTGAAAGGATATCCGTAAGCTTATGAAAGTGATATCCAGAACCTTCAAAATGATATCCGAAACTTTCAAAATGTTTCTGGATATTCATTTGATGGTTTCTGGATATACATTTGAAGGTTTCTGGATATCCAGAAACCTTCAATAAGCATTTTCTGGTCTTGGCCTTGGATTTGGCTTCAAATATGTTTCTGGATATTCATTTGATGGTTTCTGGATATACATTTGAAGGTTTCTGGATATCCAGAAACCTTCAATAAGCAATTTGTGGTCTTGGCCTTGAATTTGGCTTCAAATATGTTTATGGATATCCGCCCAAAGGCTTCTGGATATCCGGTCCAAAGCTTCTGGATATCCAGAACCCTTTGAGACTGATATCCAGAAATTTTCTTCTGGTTATCAAACGTATAGTTTCTGGCTATTAAAAACGCGTTTCTCCATAGTTATGAAGAAACGCGTTTCTCAGCAGACCTACTCAACAAAAATACTTAATCAAACAAGTGATATTCACTATTATCAATTGTACTTTTCATAACATGTTATACAAATGAAAATGCACAACAACTGATAAGAGTGACTATCAGTTGTTTATTTCACAAGTTATAAAACAAAAACACTTAATCAAACAAGTGATATTCACTCGTATCAGTTGTACTTTTCATAACATGTTACACAAATGAAAATGCACAACGACTGATAAGAGTGACTATCAGTTGTTTATTTCACAAGTTATAAAACAAAAACACTTAATCGAACAAGTGATATTCACTCATATCAGTTGTACTTTTCATAACATAATACACAAATGAAAATGCACAACAACCGATAAAAGTGACTATCAGTTGTTTATTTCACAAATATGAGAACAATAACACTTAATCGAACAACTGATATTCACTCTTATCATCAGTTGTACTTTTCATAACATGTTACACAAATGAATATGCACAAAGTTGTTTATTTCACAAATTCTAAAACAAACAACTGATATTCACTCTTATCAAACAACTGATAGTCACTAAATAAACAAGTGATATTCATGTCAAAATTTTGCGATTAAACATTTCAAAACAACTGATAATTACATATATCAGTTATTTATATGAAACTATTTGCAAAATGTGCAAAAAACATAATCATTACCTAGGTCAAAAATCGAAACACAAACAACAGAAATTGAACAAAATAACTGATAAATTACATATATCAGTTGTTTATATGAACTGTTTGTAGAAATCGAAACACATCTATCAGATGTTTGTAGAAATTAAATCGAAACACAATCAATCGAACATTTACACAAATCTAGTTCAAAATCAATTCAAACGACGAATAGCGAAGAAATTTCAAAAAAAAAAAAAAAAATCAAAAACCACATTTATCAGTTGAAAATAGAAGCATTACCTTAGATTTCGTTGGAGTACTCTTAGATTTGAGATTTTTCCGGCGATTTAATCCGTAGTTATCATTGGGAAAAATGGCGATGGAGAGTGGGATAGAGAGAAATTTCTTCGGGCCGTTAATTTGATGGAGTATGTGCGTTGTGTGAGTTTTGCGTTTTGGGGAGGGAGTGATTAATGGCGGTTACCAGAGAGAAAGGACTTAATAGTAAAACCGAAAATATGAGTGTAGTTTATGGAAAATAAAGTGTAGTTTTTTGTAAAATTAAACTTATGTGTTTTTTTTTGTAATATTGAACTTATAAAATGAGTTTTTTGTAAATGCCTCAAAAAATTAATAATAAAATAAATAAATGAAACGATTCCTTTCTCTAAGGTTCCTGGGGCCTAACTTAATGCTTTAAAAGGATATGAATTTTTCGAAATCCCACTAAAGCCTCTCAAACAAAAATACCCCAGATTGCCTCATTACACTAGTTTGTGTTTTTCAGTGTTTGTGAGGTTCGGAGCGTTGAGGCCAAATTCCAACACATCTACGAGAGTCAACTCTTATAAGTGAAAAAACTCTAAAAGAAGATGGGAAAAAACCGGAAAAACTCGGATTAGACTTCAGATCAAACAAATTTGAATATGAAAGATCGAAATTTTCTGATAATTATTGATCAGCATTTTCTGCAACCGTCGTTGACAATTCAATGATTAGGAAATGTTTACCACAAATGGACATCAAGAATAATTCATACATGGATGAAGACTCTTCTTCACATACGGTCTCATTTTCTCTATTTTTTAACATGATCCACCATAAATAAGTCTGACAATTATTTTGATGTCAGATTCGCATACAAGCCATTTTGTTGTGCCTATTTTTTTTTCATCCGCAATAACTTTTGAGATGCAAATATGAACGTTCATACTATTGTAAAGACAACTGCATGTTATGCATCGAATGCGGCCTTCAACTCTTCGAGGTTCATTTTGCCCAAATCCAATTGTCTCTCTAAACGCATATTAGCGTTGCTATTCTGGCAGTTCCGCAAATAATTTTTTTTAATTTTTTTTTTGAAATAACAAGCCCAAAATTTCCTTTTCCTATTACTGTACAAATTAGTTTGATCCAATTTTTACTGATTTGATACGATTTTATCGGTAAAGTTCGGTTTCACGGATTTTTTGAACATCCCTAGTGGTCATTCATTTACCAATTTACTCTTGACTTTTAATTTTTAATTAAAGAATCCATTCCAACGTGGATAATCTTGGAAAATTCAAATATGACTATTAATTATTTATTAAACGTGACAACAGTCAAGAGAAGATTCCAATTTTAAAGTAGAACAAAACAAATTAGGCTTCATCTTGGTTGACTTGGAACACGCGTTGACTCGAGCCAAAAAAATTTATGGTCCCAAATTTTTCATATTTAGTATATAAAGAAAAAATGTATAGTAAATGTTGAATGCCCATACACACGAAGAAATGTATAGTAAATGTATAGTAAATGTTGAATGCCCACAAACACGAAGAAAAAAAATCATTCTTTTTTATTTTTCATTAATTCTGAAACAAAAACTTATATGAATTTAATGTATACTCTCCGGTGTAAAGACTAGTATTGACTTCATCTCCTCCTTCTTATCTTATACCTATCCACTCCAAACATTGGTTGAATCTTGTAAAATTCTGGTCCTTCTCCAGTTCCGTCTTCCTCTCTGCAAATCAACCTCCTCTCGAATTCTTCTGGCATATCCCTGATCCTTAACTCCTCGAAGGTTGAAATGAATTTCAGTTCCTCAGGAAGCATCTCTAACTTTGAGCATCCCGAAATCCATACATGGAGGAGATTGGGCATGGCACCTTCTTTAACACACCACTTCTCCAAGTTTTTCAGGTTGTCTAAAATCAAACCCTTAAGTTTGGGAAAACCAATTGAAGAACAAGTCATTTCCTTTCCCTTCAATTTCCCATCTACTAATTTGAGGACCTCTAGGTTTGAGAGTTTCTCCAGTGTCGGCATAGGGTCTTCTTCTACCTCAAATTTTGCCAAGATTAACGCAGTGAGGCGACTAAATTTGGAAAATTCAGGTAATAACTTACCTATCACCCCTGCTATCTTCAACTCATGCAAAATTTCTTCACAACATTCAGGAATTTGTCCTCTTAAAACATCCGAGTACATCTCTACCTTTGGATTGTCCAGTTCAATTGCAAGTGATGAGTGCCGCAACCGATCCAAATTCACTTTATTCATGAATTCCTTCATCTTCTTACCATCATCCTCACTTGAGATACAAATCATCCATTCTAATCTTCTAAGATTGGTGATATGAATGACATCTTCCATCTCGCACATCGTTGAATCAAGGTTTACTAGCGTCTCCAACTTGGTCAATCCATCAAGTCTCAGTCTGGAAAATTTTGGGGTCACCTTATAGAAAGGTTTATGAGGAAGAAATAGATGCTTTAATCCTTTCAATTTTCTTAGAGCAAGATTTGGTATCCTAAAGTCAACACTTAAATTATAATATACTCGCATATCTAGAGTTTGCAAGTATATAAAGTCATATATGGATGATGGAAGGCATACTATACGACACCAGTAAAGGCTCAAGTATCTAAGGTGGATGAGCTCATTGGTAATATCTTCCTTCCCAATTAAGGTATTATCAAAGCTTAGTACTCTCAGCAAATTCAACTTCTTCAACTTGGATAATTTCTTCGCACGTCCATGTTTGAACATAAGAGACCTCACATGCCCAGTTGCATTGTGTTTATCATCCTGAACAATGAAATCATGTTCCTCGGGAAGATACAAGACTTGCCTAGGGAGATAACTTAGTATCATTCCTTGAAAAAGAGGAATGAAATCCCAAGACTTCATCTTTACGACCACGATAGTCATGGACCTCGAGATAATCTTCCTTTTTAACTATTGACAAACATAATTTTCTCATTAGATCATGAAGCCAACAAAACTTGTACCTCCTCTTAGTGTTAGGATGCGCCTCATCAGCTAATTCAGCTTCAATCATGCATCTTCCCACTAATTCACCCAAATATCTCTTTGCTACATCCATATTTGTTTCTCCTACTTGTCTGTCCTTTGACAATATCATGCCTTCAGCATCCCATAACATGTACAACGTCTCCACCTCTATCTTCTCGTCCTCAACAAGACTTGCCATGTAAAGAAAGCATGGCCTTAGCTGGTATGGTAACTCCTTGTAACTAAATAATAACCCTTCCACCACTAAGTCATTGAATTGTTGATACTTCTCTCCGTCCCATGTTCTGCTTTCATAAAATCTTTCCCACTCACGTAGGCTGTATTTTGTAACTAAAACCCCCCGGAGAACACACACAGCTAGGGGATTACCTTTACACCAAGCAATCATTTTCCTTCCCAGCTCTTCCTTCTTTTTCTCTATTTCAGAATCTATAAGGAAAAAAGGAAAAAAAAACATACATTAACAGAGATATAATTATGATTACATAATTTTATAAATAATAATGAGTACATACTTTATTAATGTAGGGAAAGTCATTATTTTCCTCCCATGTCAATTACCAGGTTCTATTTCTCACGCACAAGCAAGATGTCATATGGACCATGGTAAGATCAGTAAGGGCGCTTAAGTATTTAAGACACTAATAATTCTTAAAAGCTTTCTTAAATGTCTCTCAAACTATATTTTATTTAAAAAAAAAAATCATAGTTTGTATAAAGTAATAAATGTCATATATTTTATTTGTCCGCCCCAAAAATTTATCATCTTATAAATAAACAATACAAACAAATAAATCATAGTTTTTAAAAAAAAATTGATAATTTAAAAGTTATTATAAAATATAGTACCATACTTGCTATTTTGATTACATAATTTTTTGATTACATAATTTTTTTTTGTCCTTTTTTAAAAGTTATTATAAAATATAGTAATAACAGAGATATAATTATGATTACATAATTTTTTTTTATCATATGGACCATGGTAAGATCAGTAAGGGCGCTTAAGTATTTAAGACACTAATAATCCAAAGTTGACGAATTGAAAAAAAAAAAAAAAAAGAAAACCGGTGAAGCAACGTAACATTTATACTTGATTCTTATAATCATAATTAACTAACCTCTGTCTGTGCCTATTTTCTTTTGACATAGCTCCCAGCACTCATCTTCGCTTAAGCAGTCCAAAGAGTAGCAAAATCCCTTATCTGCAACATCCTTGATCCGAGTGGTAAGCAGTACTTTGCTGCCCCTTTTTGTGCTTTCATCAACTAAGCCGCAATTCAGGCTTTCCCAATCAACTACCGACCAAACGTCGTCAATAATGATCAAACACCTTTTCTCAACTTGTACTCTTTGAAGTGATTCAATTACATCCCCCTGAGTCATGCTCTTCATCTCTTCCTCCTTCGCATGAGAAAGTTGTTGTAGGATATGTTTCAAAATTTCTTCCGCTTGACATTGTTCGCTCACACAAACAAAAGCGAAACTTTGAAAATGGCTCAACACTTTCTTCGATAGCTTTATACACTTTCCGAGCAAGTGTGGTCTTCCCTAAACCACCCATTCCATAAATGGAAATGACCCGAAACTCATTTTCTTCGTGATCAACCAGATATGACACCAATTTATTGATGTCTTCCTCCCTCCCAACGAAATCGTTTTCATTGAATAGACTAGAAAGATGGTTTGGACAGGAGGTATTGACTCCAATGATCCAAAGCTCGGACAATTGCATAAAATTCTTTATCATAAGTTGAGTAATTCCTTCGAGAATCACATAACTTCTCACTAAAGAACGCAATGGGTCTGCCCTCTTGACTTAGCACAGCACCGGTGCCAACATTAGAAGCATCACACTCAACTTCAAAAAGCTTATTAAAATCTGGAAGTGAAAGAACAGGAGCTTCGTTACCTTTTATTTATGAGTTCAAAGCTTTTCTTCTCGCTTCTTTGCTCCATTTGAAAGTACCTCCTTTGAGACATTCTGTGATAGGAGCAATAATTGTGCTAAACCCCTTGATAAAACGACGGTAAAATGAAGCGAGTCCATGAAAACTCCGGATTTCGTGGATTGATTTGGGCTGTGGCCAACTAAGAATTGTTTCAACTTTACTTGAATCCATCTTCACACCATCGCAGGAAACCACATAGCCTAAGAAGACAAGGCTATTTGAGAAAAACTCACATTTTTTTGAATTTGCATAAAGCTTTTGCTCCCTTAAAGTGTTGAAAATTTCACGAAGATGATGAAAAGACAAATCTATTATATCTTGAGGATACTCATCGAAGATCGGAGGTAGAGACCAATCAACATTTGGTTGTGGTGTAATGGTACTAGTAAAAGGCCAAAAAAGACTATCCATGATGAATTGGGAAAGGAAAATATTTTTTTGATTTTTTATTTTTTTTAATAAGAAAATAGGAGATGAAGAATAAGGATCGGGGAAATGATATATAAGCTGAAACAAAAAAAACACCCACGGACTAAACAACGCTAAGAAGGTTGTTTATAACCGAGCTCTGATACCAACTGATACGGGGCTGGACTAATGAAATGAACAAACTAAGAAACTTGGATAGGTGCTCACCACTTCAAGGAATCCACCAAGAAGATACAGAGCAATAACAACTCACCACTCGTAGGAATCCACCAACGAGATACAGAATTGTGGTTCACCACTCAATGGAAAATAAAACCAAAGAGATACAGAACAAAGAAAAGCTCAAACTTGAACTTTATTGATGAATATCAATCAAAAACATCGACTGCCTCCCCAAGAGAAAATGGAGGGTATTTATAGGATACTTGGAACATCCTTCCAAGCTAGGAATACTATAAGGTTACATGAACCACTTATTAAATAGAAATACCAAAAGATTTTCTAACTATTATGACTATAACTCAAAATTCGGATGAATCTGCCACAGAAACCACCCTTCACTAAAGCAGTCATAACTCTCTCCATACTTGTCCAAATGACAAACCGTAAAATTCTCTAGAAACTAGATTCACAGAGATTTCCAAGCATAGGTCACACATAATTTTTGGTTCAGCCAATCAGTACAGACTTGCAAGTTAAGTTGACCCATTTCTGGACTGTTAAGCTGCCCTGTTTGTGCCTCTTCAATAGGAAGACCTTTTGCTACTGCATCAATAAAATCTTTCCCACTCACGTAGGCTGTATTTTGTAACTAAAACCCCCCGGAGAACACACACAGCTAGGGGATTACCTTTACACCAAGCAATCATTTTCCTTCCCAGCTCTTCCTTCTTTTTCTCTATTTCAGAATCTATAAGGAAAAAAGGAAAAAAAAACATACATTAACAGAGATATAATTATGATTACATAATTTTATAAATAATAATGAGTACATACTTTATTAATGTAGGGAAAGTCATTATTTTCCTCCCATGTCAATTACCAGGTTCTATTTCTCACGCACAAGCAAGATGTCATATGGACCATGGTAAGATCAGTAAGGGCGCTTAAGTATTTAAGACACTAATAATTCTTAAAAGCTTTCTTAAATGTCTCTCAAACTATATTTTATTTTTTAAAAAAAATCATAGTTTGTATAAAGTAATAAATGTCATATATTTTATTTGTCCGCCCCAAAAATTTATCATCTTATAAATAAACAATACAAACAAATAAATCATAGTTTTTTTTAAAAAAAAAAAATTGATAATTTAAAAGTTATTATAAAATATAGTACCATACTTTCTATTTTGATTACATAATTTTTTTTGATTACATAATTTTTTTTGTCCTTTTTTAAAAGTTATTATAAAATATAGTAATAACAGAGATATAATTATGATTACATAATTTTTTTATCATATGGACCATGGTAAGATCAGTAAGGGCGCTTAAGTATTTAAGACACTAATAATCCAAAGTTGACGAATTGAAAAAAAAAAAAAGAAAACCGGTGAAGCAACGTAACATTTATACTTGATTCTTATAATCATAATTAACTAACCTCTGTCTGTGCCTATTTTCTTTTGACATAGCTCCCAGCACTCATCTTCGCTTAAGCAGTCCAAAGAGTAGCAAAATCCCTTATCTGCAACATCCTTGATCCGAGTGGTAAGCAGTACTTTGCTGCCCGTGCTTTCATCAACTAAGCCGCAATTCAGGCTTTCCCAATCAACTACCGACCAAACGTCGTCAATAATGATCAAACACCTTTTCTCTACTTGTACTCTTTTAAGTGATTCAATTACATTCCCCTGAGTCATGCTCTTCATCTCTTCCTCCTTCGCATGAGAAAGTTGTTGTAGTATATGTTTCAAAATTTCTTCCGCTCGACATTGTTCGCTCACACAAACAAAAGCGAAACTTTGAAAATGGCTCAACACTTTCTTGTCTTTATACACTTTCCGAGCAAGTGTGGTCTTCCCTAAACCACCCATTCCATAAATGGAAGTGACCCGAAACTCATTTTCTTCGTGATCAACCAGATATGACACCAATTTATTGATGTCTTCCTCCCTCCCAACGAAATCGTTTTCATGGAATAGACTAGAAAGATCTTGTACTTTGTACGGTCTTCTTGAATCCGAGGAGCTGGCGTCCGCATCTCCACTTTGGCTGTTGATAAAGTCACTGATTTTGATTGTGATCTTCTCAATAGCCTTGCAAACTTTTGGACGCAACAAACATTCTCTGATGCCAATTTGCTTGTTTACAACTCGGATGACATACTTTTCAATGGAATCGATCAGCTGATCAGCCAAATCTATGATTTCTTTGGTACGTTTATCCTTCCTAACGTGCGCGTATTCTAACAAATCCTCCATCTCTTTTAGCTTTTTTGCAAGCTCATCGACTACACCTTCCAGAGCCTGCAGATACTTCATTTCTTCGGCCAACAAATCATGAAGCCTTCCAATCACAAAGGAGTAAAGGGTTTCTCCTTCCATTTCAAAAATACTTGAGATCTAGCAGATAGATGTGGAGAGAGGGATTTAAAGTAATTATAAAAGGACTGACGGGTGAAAGAAGAAAAAGGGTGAGATTTTTTGATTCAAAGATCAAATGGATACTAAGTAGATTAGAGTACTCTAGCATGGACCCAGATGAGATTTCAAGAAAATCACTCGCCTTTAACAACATAATCAAGAATAAACCCAGATGAGATTTCAAGAAAAGCATATGCTTTCGTTGAGGTGATTTTGAAGCAGAGTGAAGCAAAGGATATGCTTCTGTAATCGCCATGTGAATTTGAACTCTGGGGCCTATTCAGTGACTTTGGGGGCCTGTTCAGTGACTTTCTTTTTTTGATTTATTGGTTTTAATTTTGGATTTATTCCCCTAAGCCCACCAAAACTATCCAATTCTTAAAGAGGATAGGCTATTCTCATTATTTCTTTCGTGTCCATGCGTATGAATATATATTTTCCCAAGGCCCCGTTAATTCAAGGAAAACTTATATTCTCCAAACTACCCTTCCCCACTCAATCCCTAAAATACGCCCACCATCCCCTTCTACCATCTTCCCCCCTCCCTCTATCCCTACGAGACCAATATATTCTTTCGACAGCCTCCAATAACTGCCTCATTCCCCGCCCGCCTCCATGCCAGTTGTCACTTTTTCTCCCTGTTGGTCATCCTTCAAGCCATCTCAACTTTAAACCCTATTGATGTCGGTCAAACTTCATTCATGAAAACCCCTCCTTTACGAATGAACGACGTAACACCCCTTCCTTCTTCGAGTGAGTTGTAGTCTCCAACCTCCACGGTCGGTCCAGTGGAATTTGGGACCTAAGGCAAGGCATATTATTTGGTCGAGGACCTTAAGTTACCTTCACGAGCAACAGTGCTAAATGCGTTCTCGAATATCGACTTCTCTCTATTTTTTTCGTCGTTCTTATAATTCAATGTCTTTATTTCCTACTTTTCTTAAGTTTTAGTATTATTGAAAGTTGTTGAATCATAGAATAATAACGAGACTTGGAGAATTTTATTATTAAAAATATTGAGTTTTGGGCTTAGACAATTGGGTTTTGTATTTAGATTGTTTGAGATAATTGTAAAAAAGCACCATTCCCTTCTTTTGCAGGTAAAGAGGCATATGCTGCCTTCTGTTCTCCTGTATTATTTTGTTGTTGTTACACATATAAGAGTTCAAGTTGTTAGGCAATTGTTCAGGCAGCCACAATGCCACCCATGTGAGAAATAAGAATCTTTGATTGAAATTAGAATTTTTGGGTGTGATCTAAGCTCGTATTTTTGCAGCTTCTCGCAAGCAGGGTTGGCTGCGAGCCTGATGACATTTGTGATTTTGAGTTGCAAGCATGTGATACTCAACCAAGTATAGTTGCTGGTGCCATGAAGGAGATTATATATTCTGGAAGACTTGATAATCTCTGCATGTCCTTTTGCTCATTAAAGGTAACAGTTGTGTCTAAAATCAGATAGTTATTGAGATGTTCAGGTTGTGTGTATAGATGTATACTCCTATGTAACTTTACTTTTAATTGTTCACTCATGAAGTCCTAAAACACACGATTTTCTTGCTGTCTAGAAAAGAGATCATTTTTTTTGATAAACAACTGCCATTATTTTCTCTAATATGGTCTCCAATTTCAGGCACTGGTAGATGCTACATTTTCTGATAGTAGCCTCGAGGATGAGACTGGTGTGAGAATGGTAGTATTATTTGATCATGAGGAGGTCGGGTCTAATTCAGCACAGGGAGCTGGATTTCCTGCTGTGTTGGATGCTCTAGCTCTAATTACAGTAGCTTCATGCTTCTTTATGCATAGCAGCTCTGGGTATGAAAGTGTCCTTTTCCATGCTGAATGCCCCATTGAAAAGCACTTTGAATATTTAAGTAATATAGGATTTATCCGGAACATCCCACTCGAAAGTAACTCTGGTCTTTGTATAAAAAAATCCTTGAATTTTGCAATAATGGCTGTCTTAAAGTAATTACTTCACTGCTGTTACATGGACTAGGGGTGGCAATTTCTGGCCAATGGGTATACCCATTAAGATTTTATTATGCTTTTAACTATTGTGCATTGTATACTAGTGTAAAGCATGGTATTTTTAATGGATAACACCCATTGGGTAACCGAAACACCCATTTTACCACCCCTAACATGGACCATTAGATTGTCTAAGTTGTCCACCAGAATTGTATTGGAATGTGGAGTCAAAACCATGAATGAAGGAAAAATCCGGAGGAGAGACTGTCGGGATGGGCGACCGCCCATGATGGTGGTGGGCGACCGCCCATGCGTACAGAAGGTTGGGCTCGTGGGAAATTTATCTTGGGCGACCGTCCATGGGGCGATGGGCGACCGCCCACGTGACGGAGTGGATATTTCTACAGCAGATTTGTTTCCTATCTTGACCAGATCTCTTCTTGCTTGGTGATTCCTTTTGGTAGTAATATTTGGTAGGACTTGTGAAGAAAGAAGATTACTTTCTTGAATAGGAATTCTTTTATTACTAGGATTTGATTTCATGTTCCCTATAAATACATGTGATAGCCTAGAGACAAATTGTAACATTTGAAAATATTAGAGAGAATATTTTGGCTTGGTAGCGCCCCCGGACGTAGTTGTTGTTGCAACGAACCGGGTTAACAATTCTTGTGTGTTCCTTTGTGTGTGATTTACTTTTCGTGTGTGTTGTTCTTATTATTACTCCTTGGCTTGGATCCGTTCCGCTGCGGTAATTCACAACAACTGGTATCAGAGCCTTTGGTTTTGTCGAATCATTGGTTGGCTGGTCTTTTGCTATGGATTTCTTGGGAGCTTTGGAGGATGGTAATAAGGTGTTGATCGAAAAGTTTGATGGGACGGATTTCAATTTTTGGAAGACACAAATCGAGGATGTTCTGTGGAATAAGGATTTGTATCTACCATTAAAAGAAAAGCCGGCGGACATAGAGGAAGCAAAATTCGAAATCTTGGATCGGAAAGCGTTAGGGCTTGTTAGGCAAACGTTGACCAAGGATGTGGCGAAGAATGTTTTGGAGGCGAAGACTACCATGGAGATGTTACAGATGTTGGCGAGCATGTACGAGGCACCATCGGCGGCGAATAAAGCTCATCTAATGAGGAAGCTGTTGAACGTAAGGATGGTGGAGGGCATGTCGGCAACAAAGCATATAAGTGAATTCAAATCTACTGCGACCCAACTGTCTTCCGTGGCTGTTACTCTTGATGATGAGGTACTAGCATTGATTTTACTTTCTTCTTTGCCGGAAAGTTGGGATACGACTGCGATAGCAGTTAACGTTTCAACAGGAAAAGTGAAGCTGAAGTTTTCGGATGTCGTTGATGTGATTCTTGGCGAAGAAATTCGTAGGAAGAGCAAGGGTGGGACATCGGGGCTAGCACTAAATGTCGGTGAAAAGAGTAAGGGTGGCAAGAAGGTGATTACTTGCTACGATTGTGGGGAGAAGGGGCACTTTAGGAGAAGTTGTCCGAAGCGGTCGAGGCGGAAGCGAAGGAATTGAATGTTGCTGAAGAGATGGCGGACGTATTAATCTTGGGTGGGAGCAGTTCAACTGATTCGTGGGTTTTGGATTCGGGCTCGACGTTTCATTCATGCACTAGTGCAGAAAGAATGGAGCAGTACTGTAAGTGCTCCAATTTGAGCTTGTTAGAATTTTCGTTAGAAAATTAACGAAAGTTATAACATTTCTAACAATTCCTAACAATCCTAACTTTTCTAACAAAGTGAGGGTAAAATGGGCATTGTTATTTAAGGTTAAACCTCAAAAAGAATCTTAAAAAGTAAAACAAAAGGAATAAAACCACAAATAGAAATGGCTGGGAACAATAAACTGGCTGTTAATTTGAAATTTCAAAAAGAAATATTCCTCTTGTCCAAAGCTGGAGCAACATTTAATGAACAGTGCACGCTGAAGGGTCCTGTCCGCGCGGATGACTTTGTCATTTCAGGAGGGCTATAAATTGAGCCCTCCAGTCACAAAAATGAGGAGCCACAACACCAATTGCACCGAACCTCTGGCGAAATATAGAGAGAAAACAGTGAGAATTCTTCAAGAATTGTCACCTTTTTCTCTCCAATCTTTCCCAACTCACACTCATCCACTCACTCTCATATTCAAGCCTTAAACACTCATACACTCAAGCCAAAAACTCAAGAACACAAAGAAGATTGGTAAACCCTCCTTCTCCTTACCCTAAACTCCAACCATGCATGCATTTGCAAACTACAAAATGTAGTTCCTTCATCTTCTTGCTTTAGATCTAAGAAGATCACCATGGAAGACCATCTCCATGGATGATCTTCTACAAAAGATCAAAATTATTTTCAAGTTCTCTTACTTTCTTGCAAAGAAAACTCATTTTCAAAATCCTAAAAACCATTTTCAAGCATCAAATCTCATTTTCAAAGGGTAAAATCCCCCTCCCCAAGCAAATGAAATGCTTAGTCCTAATGTACCCCAAGGATGGTTTGGTATAGTTGATTCACCACTAAAATTTCTAGTGATCACTAACCAAAACCTAGGGAAATGGGAACAAGCATGGATGCAAAACCCCCCTTAAAATCATACTTTTTCTCTTGGGAAGTTGCTGTCCAGTAGCAATTTTCCCAGACCTCAGTCCATTGTCTTAATTTTTGGACACAGATGAACTTGGAATTTAGTGTTGACTACAAATCACTTTTTGTAGCCAACATCCAGAGCTTTCCAGAAATATTTTTACTTTATTTTTTGGGTGAGTAAAACTCCTCTTTTCAAATTTTCTTTCAGAGGCTAGTTCATCAGCTTCTGGGAATCCAGATCTCATATCTAAGGTTTCCAGAAGGTTTTGACCCCTCAAATCTTCTCCAAAATGGAAAATTCCTTCGCAAAAATCTTATTTAAGGTGTCTGGAACAACTTTCATTCTCTGAGTTTATCCAGATTATGAAGTTTTAAGACCCTTGAATCCATTTCAAAATCAAAGGTCCACTGCCTTTTTCATTCTGGCAGAAATGGCTCTCAACTTCAAAAGGTCTTTTGAGTACCAAATCTCAATCCAAAAATCTTCCAAATATTCATGGGATCAGTTTAAAGTCTTAAAAAGATATCCCAATTTTTACTAATTTGAGTTTCAAATTATTTTGTCCAAAACACACACACCCCCACACACCCACATTATTTTCAGCTTGGAAGACTCGTTTTACGAGGCATTCCGGGTGCACACTAACGTCCTTCCCGGCGTGTAACATGACCTCCGAACCTAAATCTATGATCTCGGGCTTTTTTCAAAGTTTTGGCCCTCAAAATAAAAATGGCGTGGCGACTCCGTTTCGTTGATTTTTTCAAATAAAAAATGGGAAAATTTTCGGATACACATTCATCACAGTGGCGACTCCGCTGGGGACTAAGCTTTTTTTTTAAAAAAAAAAATGATACTTGGTATATTGGTGGAAACCATTAAACTTCCCGTTATCGCCTCCTAACACGAGTCGGGGATAAATTGTGGTTTAACAATCCCACGTACCGGTATCACCGTTTTAAAAAAAAAGCTTTTGAGGGTCAAGCTTCCGTCCCGGCTTTGAAAATCATTTTTGTGTGTGTGTTGATTTTTGCACGGTTTTCGTATTGTTTTGGCCGCCTCGGAGAAAGTCAAAATTTTGACTGTCGGAATAATGTCCCTAACTGTCGGAATTTTCGTGCTTACGTGCTTATGTGCTCATTAAATTTCAAAAAAAAAAGATTTTCAAAAAAAAAAAGAAAATTTTCAAAAAAAAATCATGCATCATATTTTTAAGACACATAAAAAATTTTCTATTTTACTCAGAAAAAGAATATAGACTGCTTGCACACTACGCGCACGTGACCGTACACTGCACACTACGTCCTTAACCCGGGGAAATCCTTGTCGCGGTCCGTTTGGTCTTATTACGCCTCTCGGATGAGCACAGGACTACCCAAACATCCCATGGAGCCTCGTGTCGACCATGCACTTGTCCGTGACACACTTTGTCCGAGACCCGGTTGGTTTTTAGTCTGGTCTGTGTCATGCCCCCGTCCGTGTATAGACCTTTCCTTTCAAGCCTTTGTCGGCATACCGACTCAATATCTTTCGGGGTCCCTAATCAGTCGAAGTTCTGCCGGTTTTCCGCCGCAGACTTTGACCAAGATATTGACCGGCGCCTTGACTTCGGCTCTGACTGGCACAAATTATACACTGACTCCCAGCATTGACACTGAGTCATCAAGGATTAATGATTATTCCATGCCTAATTACGGCTTAACTGACGACAAGTCAAGATTAATTGTGGCGCTTATCAGTCCAAACCATGCCGACTTTTCGTCGAGCCCTCGGACATGATCTTGACTTTTGACGTCAGCTTTGTCCGTAATTTACATCGAATGCTCGTTAAGACTCGATTACCCGCCAGGCTTTTAGGATCGTTTTTCTTTCGGTCGGTGGGACCCGCTTGCCCTATAGGACCCTCGCCCGGGGCTGTCCACCCTGGGAGGTCGAAATACAGGTGGAATACGAGGGGCTTATAGACGTAGTGACGGGGCCCACCGATCCAGATCCGTGAGTAGTTTGCGAAAAGAAGAGCAATCTTCTCCAACCGATTAGGTTAATAAAGCATGTTTTAAGTAAACGTGAACAAATAACCGCATGTTGCATGAGCCCAATGCCCAAACACCTACCCTCCTTCCATTCCCGAGACATCGAACCTTCGTGTCCTTTCCCCACGGCTCCGCACAAAGCTTGGTTTCGGGCACCGGGTCACCGTTTGATCGGTTGGGAAGAGTCAAGCGCATCGTCGCCTTCACCGTTTGTTCCGACTCCGGGTTTCAGCATGTCTGCATCAGCCGGTAATGATGGGGATAACGTCACTCCGCCTCCCGGACCCCTCGCACGCAGCAACAGTGGAATCGGTTAGCGAACGTATGAGGTTACGACAGGAAGCACAACTAAACGGCCTTATGGAGGCTATTAAGAGTCACGGTTTGGCCGCCGGCCTCAATCCCGATGGCACCTTCACCGTGGAAGAAGACGAGGATGCCAACCCCACTCTCGGTCGCCCGATTACACCGGGATGCCGCCACCCACCTCCTATGGTGCCACTACGAGAACCCATGCTCCTCGATTTTCGGGTCGGCCCGGCTCCCAACCACGAGACCACCGGATCCATGCGGCCGACGACACAAATCGGTGGGGGCCAAATCGGTACGGAATGTCTTCTCATGGTTGGGGTTATCTCGGAATGCCACGGCTAATCGGGATCCCGCCTCGGTTCGAACCGATCAATCCGGACCTTCACAAAGCAACGGCCACAATTCGGAATGCCGCCACAACTTGGTTACAGGCCACGGTCAGAGCCCCTCCTCGAACAGTACTAGTTCAGCCCGCTCCTCACACAAATCCATTCCTCACTCGAGACTTCTATGGGTTACCAAGCCTCCATCCCGGTGTCATCCGAATCACCAGGACCGCAGCACCTCCGGGCTACACACCTTCACCACAAGCGGCCATGCAATTCAATAATCCCGGACGGCGGCCCGCACTCAAGCCTACTTACGGGCCCCACTCTGGAAATCCAAGTTATCCGGCCACATCGGGCTGCCTCTACCTACTTTGCCGCTTGAAATTCAACAAAGCAACCCGCAAGGTTCTATCCTTTTGCTCGAGCTCCTACTCATGCTCCCAGTGGTAACTCATCCCGGGACGGGTTTTCACCTACGTCCCCGGATCGGCCGTTCCCTCCACCGATGCGCCTCCGGTGGTAGCTCCTCTCTCTAGCTCGGCCACTAGCTTGAATGCCATGGTTCCGCCACAAGACCCTCATCCGGCCTGGTTCATGGAACAACACAAGGAAATGAAAGCGCAGATCGCCGAACCGATCGCTGAAATACGCCTTCCGGCCTACGGACCCGGACTCCATTGTTCCTCTCGCCCCACAAATTCGTGATGCCTAATCTGGATCTCTTTGATGGAATTGCATGTCCGAAAACCCATTTGGACACATATACCTTGGCGATGAAAGCCAAAGGATGTACCAATCAGCGGTTGGGCGACTATTTCGATCTATCCTTGAAGTCCAGTGCCTTAAAGTGGTTCTTCCGTTTGAAACCCGAAGCCGTGGCTACATGGGACCGAGATTACCAATGCCTTCACAGAGAAATATAAGGCCAACTTGGAATGGGAAACAAATAGGGTTGACCTACAAACAACGGTGCGGCGTCTGATGAGAATGTTGGGGACTTTTACAAGCGGTGGAATCGAAACTCGGTGAAATGGCCATCCCTCCTTCCGAAGAGGAACAACTGGACATCTTCCGGTCATGCTTGAAACCACATCGAGAGCCTCCCTCGGTCACTTCCCATACTCGGACTTACGGGCCATGGTTAACTCTGCAGGCTAAGTTTGAAAAGGCCTACAATCAAGAACCGGCCGCTTGCACGCCTCTGTATATCGGGCTCCTCCCGCAAACACCGCCCTCGCTCCCGCTAAAGGCAAAGAGATGATTCACTATGCGGGACGGGAATGTAACAACACGACTCCTTTTGCTCCCGGAAAACCCGGTAGAGCCTGCACCACGGGTCATGAATCTCGAAAACTTTGGAATGCCTCTGAATGACATCTTTAGGGGTGGTGAAAGAAGGCTTGCTGCGGCCTTTGGAGAATTTCCAACCCAAATCCGAATGCTCCCGTGGATACTACAAAGTATTGTGCTTTTCATCAAGCCGACGGACATCGGCCCGACAACCGCTTCACTCTGAAAAAGGCAATCCAGGGGCTAATAGAGCAAGGAAAGTTGGAAGGCCCCGAGGGGCCTAACACGATCAAAAATCCGCCAAGGAACCATAATCGTGTGAATATGATTGAATGCGGAGAATCTTCGCATGCCCGGGGAAGATGCGATGAAGGTCCCCAAATACCCGTGGCCAACCTCGTCGAGGATCCCGAATTCGGATTCCCCTCGGCCTTGAGGATATCGAACGAATCAACCCATCTTGGTCTCACGTCGAGAGACTCCTTGCAAGAATACGAGGCCCGCTATTTTTCGGATGAAGGGAAGGCCAATCTGAAAAGTGGGGCATTCCGGTCAAAATATGAGAGGACCATTTACACAAGATGGTTGGAACAATCAAGAAGAATCGAACAAGAAAGCTTCCGGCGAGCGCTGTCTTGGGGCTTATCGGCAAAGAGGCCGAAGAGCATGCGGAGCTAGTACACTTCCACAACCGGCTATTGGAGAAGTCAAATACGACTCCCGAAGGCAAAGTGGAAACCGAAGAATCAGAGGAGGAAGAACCCTTCTACATTCTACCTGGTGTTAAATACGTGCCACCCCCTCTCACTCTTCCCCCGCAATTTCTGGGAGGAGAAGCTGAGTCACAATTGCCACTTCCGGGAATGGGAGCATATGACAATTTTTGCGGCTGCACGCACCCATATTCCCCCAACGGGTTTGATCGGCGTTCCCTCTCCGCCGAAATCCCGGTACTATTAGAAGGAGATTCCGATGACAGCGACGATGATAATGATGACGAGAGTGAAGAGTCAACTGAGGCCCCAGATCCGGAAACAATCTGGAACAATCATGCCAGAAATGAGCCCATGGGAGCCAGGCACAATGGTTGGTTGTCAGCAAGCGACGACGAAGATACTTCGGGAGACGAATATGAAACCGACGACATGAAGGCCATGAAGTTTCCTGGATCTGAGCACGTGGATGTCTTAGAATTCAACACTGCCTACCATGCTTTGGGGAAAGGGTTTTCAGGCGTCCGATCCAGGCTGATAGTCGAAGATCTAATCGAAAGAGGAAAATTAACTCCCATCCGCCCAAATGATCAAATAACCATGGTTAGATCAAATCCACCCCAGAACAAAGTAACACTCCTTGTCAGGGTTACCCAAGAAGAGGTCACCTTCCCCGAATGTATGTCAGCTTTCAGAGAAGTCCTAGAAACTGGCATGATACCGGATGCGCCTCCCACACAGAACGCTATAATCATCTCCAACTCTGAGTATTACAGAAGGGAATCAGAATGGCTGCACTATACCGGGGATGAGATCGAAAAGCCGCCGAGTCCCGACAATAGCGACTCTTGTTGCATGATAACTATGAGCAAGGCCGGCCACGAGAGTGAATTGGAGGACGCCCTAGCTCTGTGGGCCATCCTAGGGGCAACAACACAACCCCAGACTCAAAAGCCGGTGACTTGGGAAGCAGTTATAAGGGCCGCCCAGGAAGGAGCCAGTACAGCTCAGCCCCTCACTGTCGCTAGACTCCGTCGAACCGGTGGCCAATAGCCAAAAAGGCTCCCCGTTGACCTTAGCGGCATAGAAGAAATCCAGTCAAGAGACGGCTGATGAGGAAGTTAATCTATTGACCCGATGCGGGCGGATCTTCCAAGGGAATCCCAAGGCGAGATAAGAAGGCCACAGATCAAGCACCGAAAGAAGATCGCCGCCCCTATGCTAAGACAGCTGAAACTCCAGATCCCGAAAAAGAGGATCCCGTGCTCACCCAGTTGAAGCAAACACATGCCAACATTTCCCTCTGGTCTCTACTCACCTCGTCCTATCCTCATATGCTGAAGCTGGAAGAAAGCCTGGCCCGCACTCTAGTCCCTATTGATGCTACTCCCGATGACGTGGTACAGCTGATTGGAAACATCCACTACGGGAATATAATCACTTTCACCGATCTCGACCTCCCTCAATTTGGGGCTGATCATAACGAGCCTCTCTTCATCACAGTCCAGTTGGATGAACGACGCCTCCCTCGGGTCCTGGTTGATAATGGGTCCGGAATGAACATTCTTCCGGCAAAGATCATGAGCCTGCTTGATATCAAGACTACAGACTTGAAGCCTTCTTCCCTCACAGTCAAAGCTTACGACTCAACATCCCGAGCAGTCCTCGGAGTTGCTACTTTGGACCTCTGGTTTGGACAGAAATTGATACCTGTGGAATTCCAGGTTATTGATATCCCAATTACTTTCAATGCCCTGCTGGGAAGACCTTGGCTCCATCAAGTCAAAAGGGTCGCCTCAAGCCTCCACCAGTGTGTGAAATTCGTCTCGAATGGGGATCTGACAACCATTTACGGAGATTTAGTCACTTTAGAGGGCACAGATACGGGCGGAATACCTATTCTGGAAATCAAACATGACGAGGAAGGTCTCATGCTAACGGGCTTCACGGTCGAGCCTCCCAAGGCCCAAGTGTGCAACATAGATCTGACGGTCACTTGGGATAAAATCCCACCGGTCTTGAAAATGATGAGAAAAATGAGCTATCTACCTGGCCTCGGTCTGGGGAAGCGCCAACAAGGAACTTTCAAACTCATCAAGGTGAAAGGACAGAATACTCGCCACGGCCTGGGATATGAGGCCTCCTCGGTGGACACCGCAAAAGGAAAAAGATTTGAAGCCGCCACAGAAAGGTCCTGGTCGACAACCCTAAATCTCTCCCCTTCACCCTAATTTGGCTGACTACTTTGTAAAGGGTCCCACACAACCAGGAAACATCACAGAGCCCACTCCTACGGCAGGATGGCTAAAACTACAGGATAGCCTCAACAAGTTTAGAGGAACCAAGGCTAACCCGGTCCGTAGAATGTTCCTGGACCTACCCAAGACACCTGGGGCTACCACTACCATGAAGAGTGAGTATACCTTCGTAGGCATGCCTAACCCGGTGGAACAGTTCGAGAAGCTCACAACCACTATTCCTACGCCCAGAAGATCCGAAACCCGAATTCGAATTGACAAGGCCAAAAGCTAAGGCCACCGAATTTCCCTCGATGATTGGGATGGTCTCGGTTATGCAAAGAATTGTTCGAAGAAGAGATACGGGTGCCGATCTGATTGATCTCGGCTCGGTCCAAGAGATGATAGCAAGAATTGAGAAAGGAAAACAAAACAAAGACAGTTCCCGAGTCATGAGGCCACCAATAGCAAAGCCGCTAAAAAATTGGGAAAACCTCTCAGGCCCGTCCGCGACCAAGGAGGAAATGATCACCAAGCTTGGATTGGTCCCCCGTCCCTTTGCCTCAATCTAGGACAAGTCCTCCCAGTCTCTCTCTTTGATAAGATCGAGTCTCTAGGGTCGTCCGATGGCCTTACGCCTGAAGACTACGAGTCTGTAGCAAGCGCTGTATTCCTTTTCGTTTTCAATGAAATGACGAACCTTTCTGAGTATCCCTTGATTGCCACTTTAACTAATGATGAATTAATTAAAAATTTTTTTTAATAATAATTCATTAGATAAAGAAGCAGACACATTAAACGAAAAAAAAATCAAACAACAAAAAAAAAATCTTTAAGCAGGTTGTCCGGAAAGAGGAAAATCGAGCCCAAGCTGCCGAAGAGATTTTGACGAGTGTGAATTTGGGAACTGCGGAAGAGCCTAAAGAGACGCAGATTGGTGATTTCTTCGAAGGAATCGGAAAGGATGCTCTGCAAAGTCCTACAAAATCCTCAACTCAAGGAAAGTAGCCCTCTTCATCAAAGAAAACATCATGTGCAGATATGGGTTGCCAGCCGAAATCATTTCAGATAATGGATCCCACTTCGAAGGGGAATGCGACAGCCGCCGCGTAATTCCGAATAACCCGTCACAAGTCATCTCCTTACGTGCCCCAAACCAACGGAGCCGTCGAAGCAAAGAAACAAGACTCGGAAAATATCATCCGGAAAATGGCTGTCCAAGGCGCAGATTGGCCCGAGAAGTTACACTGCACTCGGGGGCTACGTAACATCGGGCCGAACGGCAACTGGGGAAACACCGTTTGCCCTCACATACGGAATGGAAGCCGTACTCCCAATCGAGCTAGAGATCCCCTCGCTCCGTATACTACTGGAAAGCCAGATCAACGAGGTCGAATGGCTCCAGAGTCGCCATGACGAATTGGCCCTGCTAGATGAACGCTGATTGAAAGCAATGGAACACATCCGGGCCTACCAAGGAAGAATGGCCAGAGCCTTCGACAAGAAAGTAAAGCATCGGGAGATCCGACAAGGTGATCTCGTTTTGAAAGAAAAGCCCCCATCCGTATCAACCCCTCGGCAAATGGGAGTCTCGTATGGGTCGGGCCATATGTCGTCCGTAAGATCTTCTCCGGAGGAGCCATGCAACTCGCAGACCTCGACGGGAATCCCTTTGTACACCCAAAGTGAATGGTGACAAGCCGCGCAGATACTACGCGTAAAAAAGAGTGCTAAAAGAGTAATACCCAACTAGGTTGAAAACCCAAGAAGGGCGGCCTAGGTAAAAACAGGGTTGCAACAAAAAAAAAAAAAAAAAAAAAAAACAAAAAAAAAACAACAAAAAAAAATCAAAGTTGAACTACGAAGACCCGAGCTCCTCAAAATGAGGGGAACGTAGGCAAATGGAAACGGTTCGGTCTAAAACACAAATAAAAATCATACTTTGACATCAATACAACCGATCGACCATGAAAGCGTCTCGAAAAACTCTAAAGCAATTCAAATATTCATTACAAGTTAAAAACTTTTTGATGAGTCTAAGCCCGATTCATTCCTACAACCGGCAACCCGCAAAAGAAAACTAAGATACGTAATCAAACTAATGTGTCTCGCCATGACAAGAAAGGGATACTGAAACCTCGTAGTCACTCCAAGCCACTCGCATCGGCCTCTCCCCTCTTCTTCCCCTTCGAGTCTTCTTTTTCGAACCGGAAAAATGTCGGTCTTCCTCCTACCAAGCTCGGTATAGGAACAGATCTATCAAACCAGCCTCTCGCCAGGGCCTTAGTAGCCCTAGCGTCATCTCTCATCTCCCGTAGCCTAGCCGGTAGCATAGGAGCCCTCCTTTCCGTCTCTTGACGTAAGCCTCATAGTCGGTCACGCCGTCTCCGCTCCTGTCATGAGGGTTGGCCCTCGCCTCGGCCCTCCTCCTCTCGTAAACAGCCAGTCCTCCGCACCCATAATGGCCTCACGCCGTCTCAAAATAGCCACCTGAGTCTCTCCCAGATGCCTCTCATACCAATCCAGGTACCAAGTGGTCAGGAACACCGGTCTCGGACGCCTGAGAATAACCCGAGGAGGAAAGGCATCATATCTCCATGCTCGGGAAAGAAACGGAAACACTGAGGGATCATCCATAGAAACAGGAGCCACCACCCTGGTGGCTATATCATCAAAGTCCCCCAAAGGAACCTGCTCCAGGCCAAACTGTCTCAGAACTAAAGCCGGAATGTAGAAGCTGGACTGAGAAAGCCCCGAAAGCATGACCACATGAGACCCGTCCTGAAGCACTCTGCGAGTCTCCACCCGCCAACAATGCACTAACCATCTGATATCCTCTGTCTGGAGACCAGCCATCCAACACTCCCATGAGCCCTGATCATCGAAATCCACTGCAACCCCCCTCCTGGAAAATGTCCAAGGCTTGATCATATCGGGAGTTTCCCGAAGAACCCCCAAACGCTCCATCAGCCACAGGGTCAAGAGGAACAGGCTGCCCCCGTGCATATACCGTCTTCCGGTAGCCAGCCTATCGAGAGCATGAAAAGTCTCCCCCAGATTCAAAGGAACGACATCTCTGCCCAGGCGACAGTGAACGACAACATCTAGCAGAGATCGATGACAGATCCCAAAGGAATAGACCATGAACAGGGTGCCAAACATACAAAGTGCAAAGGCATCCCAATAGGCATCATCCAAGCCTAGGCCCCTAAATCTGTCGGGAAGACCGGAAATATCGAAATGATCGGGACCGCGGATCATACCTTGCGCTTCCTCCGGGGAAAGATGAAGGAGGACGCACAATCTGTCAACAAAAGAAGCCCCTCCGGGCAAAGGAACCGCTATCTCTTCCACCTCCGGACCTCCAAGCAAGGCCCGAAACTCTTCGACAGTCGGAACAATCTCGTTGAAGGAAAGGCAAAAGACATGCCTCCTAGTATCCCAAAATGAGGAAGAAGCCCTCAAAAGACCGTAATCCGGAATCAATTCCTTGAGAGACCATAAGCACTTCACCTTGTACCTTTCTTCAAAGAAGGACCTCCTCTCATGCATGATCTCCCGGGACCAATCCTTGAACTTGTTGAAGAATGACATTTGGGATTCTTGGGACAATTTTGATGGAGCCTTTCTAAAGTTTTCCATGGTTTTTCTCTCTTTCTCCCCGAAAATGGCTGTTTGGACTGGAGGTTGAAGAGGATATTTGAATTTGAAATAAAGTGAGACCAGATCTGAAGCAAAATTAAAGGACAATGTCAGATGCAGGACCCTATCCGCGCGGACATGTTTGTTTTCCATCAGAAAAATCTGCAACAGTCCAAGCTGCTACACCAAAAGAGGAATATTCCGTCCCGATTGCTCGAAACCTGTGCAAAAAACCTCCCCAAACCAGTCCATATACCAAACACCCTTGCCAAAAAAAAACCAAGGCTCATGCAACACTGCATTCATACTGCATTGCGTTCATAAAATAAAATCCTAAATTATTACATTCCAAAAAAAAAAGAGTGTGCATAAAAAAAAAACAAACAAACATCAATAAAATCCTAAATTATTACATCCCAAAGAAAAAAGAAGAAAAAAAAATGTGCATAAGCTGTACAAATCTCAATCTCAATCTCAAATCTCAAAAGAAAAAAAAATCAATCGGAGTCTCTAGCGCCCGATGTCTGCCCCCGGCCCCTCTTGCGACTCGGGCCCGCCTCCTCAGGAGCCCTGAAAATCTTGGGCTCAGAATCGTCCTCGTCTCCAGAAAGAGGCTCATCAGGACCAACCGGCACGCTCTGATAGGGCAAGCCGAGATCTGCGAAAAATCGTATCCGAAGGTGAAGGCGTCGGACTCCTGAACGTACGAAGACGACCCGCCATGCTGCCATACGTGTCCCTGCCCGTGTGGATCCCCGAGAATGACGTGATCTGAAGGCAGCACCGCGCGGGGATCAAGGAGAGGAGACAGAGGAGTCTCTGAAGAAGTCTCTGAGCGAATAGGGGAAGCCTCCCGTCTGACAGGCGCCGGCCGTGGTCGCCTTGCTCTAGCCTGAGGAGCCCCGCAAGCGACCATCCTCCTGATGAATCTCTTAGCTCCGATCACTTGCTTCGTTAGCTTCTCGACGACCACCTCCGAAAACTGCACAAAAGCAAAAGCGTCAGAAACAGTGAAGCGAGAAATGACAACAGGAAAGAAAAGAAAAGACAAAAGCAAAAAAAAAAAGGGAAAAGGTGAAGCCATACCTTCATACCCGGACGAGGCCGGAAAGCTCGTGGAAGCCGCTCAGGCTGAGGGATCTGCACCCTCAATCGGACCCCATCCTGGATATATGAAAAATCCGTCCGAGGGTTCCGCGGGATCCCAAGCCCTCTCTATCCGTAACCCGAGGCATCCTCAGCCTCCTCAAGACGAATGTCGCATATGGCTCAATCGCCACGAAATCCGAGAAGTGCCGGCTCGGTAATCATCCCAGTCACGGACCGATCGCTCGGGAGTGCATCATATCGGCGGGAGGCTCCACCGGTGTCCTCAAAGGCGAATTCACGCCATGCCGGGCGCGTCACCCTCTCTCCCGCATAATATGCATCGCAGTCGACCTCTCGTAATCCTCCGCTACACAGTCCAAATCTCGCCCTTCACCGCGCCACCTCGAAGCGATCCTGTGGGAAGAATATCATCCCCTCATCCGTCTCGGCCTCCGTCAAAGGAAGGCAATCCGCGTACTGAGAGTCGTACGCCCCCGGAGCTTATCTTCTCCCGGGCATGCTTGGACCAAGACCGCATGGCCGGATACGTCCCGACGTACTCCGCCGGCCGCCGCCACATCGTGACGTGGAAAAACTCCAACGCCCATACCGCGAAAGGTAAAAATCCAATCAATCCAAGCAAAAGAAAAGTGCGTGCTCAAAAAAAAAAAGAGGGAAAGCAAAAAGAGAGCTTATACCTCCGTGGCAAACTCAAAGCAAGACAAGGAGCTCACAGCCTCTTCCTACGTACCTATCGAGAGCAAAGTAAAGCTCGCCCCCGCCTCTCCCCACGAGACATCTCCGACCGCCTCCATGTCCTCCAAGGACCTCAGCAAGGCAAAGACTGCCGTCCCCTCAGCATGCCCAAAGAGGGTGCTCGAAAAAGCAAACCACAAGAAGGCCCTAGCGATCTGCTCAGCGCCTATCCTTTCCTCCACAGCCTCGTAACTCACGATGGTCTCCACAATCTTACCATAGACCACGGCATACTCCATCCCCATCCCCTTTTTGGGAATAGGGGAAAATCCCAGAAAAGCCTGTAGATCCGCATCGCTGTAGCCATCCCGCCACTCAATGCTGCGTCCATTGAAGGACAGGCCCGTGATCGCAGCGTAATCGGAGGGCGTAACCATAGCCTCGCCCCGTAAGAAGTGAAAGGTGTGGGTCGCGTCCCACCAATGCCGCGCCAAAGCAAACATCGAGGCCCTTGCTCTTAGGGAACTTGACCACCCCTCAAGCACTCAACGAACTGCCAAAGCCCCGTCTCAACAACAACTGTCTCGGACTCGGCAAAGCTCCTCGGCCCACATCCGGAAGCCGATCCCACAGGTCAACTACGGACTCCACTGATCCTCGAGTCTTCATTTTGTTCAGCTGCTCCGTCACAAAACGGTTTCCGCCCTGCAAAAAAGAAAAGAAAAAAAAATGTCAAAAAAATTGCATTTGCATTTGCACAAAAAAAAAAGAGCATACACATGCATTAAAAAAAAAAAAGAAAATTTCGGCAGCATAACAGCATGCAATAGACATAGCCCCATTTTTCTCAAAGAAAAGACAGTTTTCAGCAAATCCCATTCAACAATTTTCAATAAAAACAAAAAAATGCATACATGCATATTCTACAAGAAGTTGACGGAAATAAAACTCCGTCCCATTTTCAAAAAAAAATGCATACATGCATATCATCCATCTTACATGCAACGGGAGGAAAAATCCGTCCCACTTTTCAAAAAAAAAAAATCCTAAACATACATACATCTCATATTGGCAAAATGCCCATTCTTTCCAAACAAAATGCATGCATTACATCATTCATCAATATCAATATTCAATTTCAAAAAAAAAATCAAAGTCACAATTCATAATTTTCGAATTTACAAAAAAAAAATGGCGAAAATGCCAATTCTTTTTCCCAAGCAAAATGCACATTTTGGGTTACTCATATACTCATTACAACATGCAAAGCATCAAAATCAAAATTCAAAGCCAAGAACATCAATCATTCGAATTTTCAAAAAAAAAAAAGAGAAAAATTCAAAAATCACCCAAAAATCAATTTCAAGCAAAAATCAACAAAGGGAATGAAAAGATTCGAAGTATACCGTTCGGAGACTCGGATCGGTGGCCCAATGTTGCCAAGCATCGGGGTAGGGCTCCTCCGCAATCGATTGCGAAAGAGTATAATGCCTCCTCATCCGGACGAGCTCCAATCGTCTCTCCGCCACCGGGCCACGTCCTTGGCCTTGAAAAGCGCCTTCCCCGTGTTCCATTGCTCAAAAAATCGAAGAAATCGGAAGATTTTTGAAGCTTTTCTTGGCCAACAATGGCTTCTCCTCGGTTTTTTCTCTCTCTCTCTCGTCTGTTTTCAAAAACTGAATGGGGAAGAAGAAAAGGGCGTTGGCCCTCATTTAAAAACCCTGAAACACGCTCCTATCCGCGCGGATAGGATTGTCAGGGTCAAAATGACCCTTTTGCCCCTTAAAATTCCAGGACTCTGCAATTCAGTCCCCAACTTGACAGAGTTAACCAAAGTTAACCAAAGTCAGCCCCTTGTCAAGAAAATCATTCCCGGCAGTAAAACGTAAGACGGAGTGCCCCGAGAATGATAACGGATCCCGTATCTTTCATCAAAATCATCTCCGGCAGTAAAACGTAAGACCGAGTGCCCCGAGAAAGATAACGAGATCTCGTATCTTTCATCAAAAATCAATCTCCGGCAGTCAAACGTAAGACCGATCTCCCCGAGAAAGATAACGGATCCCGTATCTTTCATCAAAATCCTTCCCGGCAGTAAAACGTAAGACCGAGTGCCCCGAGAAAGATAACGGATCCCGTATCTTTCATCAAAATCATTCCCGGCAGTCAAACGTAAGACCGATCTCCCCGAGAAAGATAACGGATCCCGTATCTTTCATCAAAATCCTTCCCGGCAGTAAAACGTAAGACCGAGTGCCCCGAGAAAGATAACGGATCCCGTATCTTTCATCAAAATCATTCCCGGCAGTAAAACGTAAGACCGAGTGCCCCGAGAAAGATAACGGATCCCGTATCTTTCATCAAAATCATTCCCGGCAGTAAAACGTAAGACCGATCTCCCTGAGAAAGATAACGAGATCCCGTATCTTTCATCAAAATTACCCCCGGCAGTCAAACGTAAGACCGATCTCCCCGAGAAAGATAACGAGATCCCGTATCTTTCATCAAAATTACCCCCGGCAGTAAAACGTAAGACCGATCTCCCCGAGAAAGATAACGGATCCCGTATCTTTCATCAAAAATCAATCCCCCGGCAGTCAAACGTAAGTCCGATCTCCCCGAGAAAGATAACGGAATCCCGTATCTTTCATCAAAATTACCCCCGGCAGTAAAACGTAAGACCGATCTCCCTGAGAAAGATAACGAGATCCCGTATCTTTCATCAAAATCATCCAACGGCAGTCAAACGTAAGACCGATCTCCCTGAGAAAGATAACGAGATCTCGTATCTTTCATCAAAAATCAATCTCCGGCAGTCAAACGTAAGTCCGATCTCCCCGAGAAAGATAACGGAATCCCGTATCTTTCATCAAAATTACCCCCGGCAGTAAAACGTAAGACCGATCTCCCCGAGAAAGATAACGGATCCCGTATCTTTCACCAAAATCAATCTCCGGCAGTAAAACGTAAGACCGATCTCCCTGAGAAAGATAACGAGATCCCGTATCTTTCATCAAAAATCAATCCCCGGCAGTAAAACGTAAGACCGAGTGCCCCGAGAAAGATAACGAGATCCCGTATCTTTCATCAAAATTACCCCTAGCAAAGAAACGTAAGACCGAGTGCCCCGAGAAAGATAACGAGATCCCGTATCTTTCATCAAAATCTTCCCTATAGCCAAACGTAAGACCGATTTCCTGCACGAATACGTCCTGATTTTCCTCAAAGAAAGGCTAACAAAATCCCCAGCAAAGTTAACGGAATCCCAAAAGCCAACGGAATCTCGAGTAGTACTCGAACTACAAAAGGGCTTGATTCCCACTAGGGATACGTAGGTAGCCTATCATTAGGTCCAGCCCCTCGACCAAAACGGTCACCCTCTCTCCTTCGGCAGCAGACGAAGTCCACCGAAAGGCCATTTCAAATTAAGGTCCGAGGCACCTAAAAAGCCATCATCATCAAGGTTCGAGGCACCTAAAACGCCATCTCCAAGGTCCGAGGCACCTAAAAAGCCATCATCATCAAGGTCCGAGGCACCTAAAAAGCCATCATCATCAAGGTTCGAGGCACCTAAAACGCCATCTCCAAGGTTCGAGGCACCTAAAACGCCATCTCTAAGGTTTGAGGCACCTAAGACGCTATCACTAGGAAAGCGATAAATCGCAATCATCCCCAGCAGAGACCGAAAATGGTCATTCCTATCCCCAGCCGAGCGGATAACCATCAGACCGAAAATGGTCATCTCTTATCCCCAGCAGAGCGGATAACCATCAGACCGAAAATGGTCATCTCTTATCCCCAGCAGAGTTTCTTTCCAGCAACCGACTGCAGAACTCGCTCATCAGGCTCGAGGCACCTAAAACGCCATCATCTCCGTGGTCAAAGACCCGAACTACGATCGCTTGATTCCCATTCGGGATACGTAGGTAGCCTATCGCTAGGTTCAGCCACCCGATCACTCGATCATCCCGCCAAATATGGAGCCTTACTCTTATCGACGACCCCGCTTCCTTCGAAAGCGCCGTCGCCGAGGGGCTACTGTAAGTGCTCCAATTTGAGCTTGTTAGAATTTTCGTTAGAAAATTAACGAAAGTTATAACATTTCTAACAATTCCTAACAATCCTAACTTTTCTAACAAAGTGAGGGTAAAATGGGCATTGTTATTTAAGGTTAAACCTCAAAAAGAATCTTAAAAAGTAAAACAAAAGGAATAAAACCACAAATAGAAATGGCTGGGAACAATAAACTGGCTGTTAATTTGAAATTTCAAAAAGAAATATTCCTCTTGTCCAAAGCTGGAGCTGCATTTAATGAACAGTGCACGCTGAAGGGTCCTGTCCGCGCGGATGACTTTGTCATTTCAGGAGGGCTATAAATTGAGCCCTCCAGTCACAAAAATGAGGAGCCACAACACCAAGAAGATTGGTAAACCCTCCTTCTCCTTACCCTAAACTCCAACCATGCATGCATTTGCAAACTACAAAATGTAGTTCCTTCATCTTCTTGCTTTAGATCTAAGAAGATCACCATGGAAGACCATCTCCATGGATGATCTTCTACAAAAGATCAAAATTATTTTCAAGTTCTCTTACTTTCTTGCAAAGAAAACTCATTTTCAAAACCCTAAAAACCATTTTCAAGCATCAAATCTCATTTTCAAAGGGTAAAATCCCCCTCCCCAAGCAAATGAAATGCTTAGTCCTAATGTACCCCAAGGATGGTTTGGTATAGTTGATTCACCACTAAAATATCTAGTGATCACTAACCAAAACCTAGGGAAATGGGGACAAGCATGGATGCAAAACCCCCCTTAAAATCATACTTTTTCTCTTGGGAAGTTGCTGTCCAGTAGCAATTTTCCCAGACCTCAGTCCATTGTCTTAATTTTTGGACACAGATGAACTTGGAATTTGGTGGTGACTACAAAACACTTTTTGTAGCCAACATCCAGAGATTTCCAGACATATTTTTACTTTATTTTTTGGGTGAGTAAAACTTCTCTTTTCAAATTTTCTTTCAGAGGCTAGTTCATCAGCTTCTGGGAATCCAGATCTCATATCTAAGGTTTCCAGAAGGTTTTGACCCCTCAAATCTTCTCCAAAATGGAAAATTCCTTCGCACAAGTCTTATTTAAGGTGTCTGGAACAACTTTCATTCTCTGAGTTTATCCAGATTATGAAATTTTAAGACCCTTGAATCCATTTCAAAATCAAAGGTCCACTGCCTTTTTCATTCTGGCAGAAATGGCTCTCAACTTCAAAAGGTCTTTTGAGTACCAAATCTCAATCCAAAAATCTTCCAAAAATTCATGGGATCAGTTTAAAGTCTTAAAAAGATATCCCAATTTTTACTAATTTGAGTTTCAAATTATTTTGGCCAAAACACACACACACACACACAAATGATTTTCAGCTTGGAAGACTCGTTTTACGAGGCATTCCGGGTGCACACTAACGTCCTTCCCAGCGTGTAACATGACCTCCGAACCTAAATCTTTGATCTCGGGCTTTTTTCAAAGTTTTGGCCCTCAAAATAAAAATGGCGTGGCGACTCCGTTTCGTTGATTTTTTCAAATAAAAAATGGGAAAATTTTCGGATACACATTCATCACAAGTACGTTCTGGGTGATTTTGGGGTTGTTCGTTTGGGAAACGATTATCCTGTCAAGGTCATTGAAAAGGGGGTAGTTCGGGTCAAAGCAACGGATGGGACTGTTTTACGGCTACGTGATGTGCGACATATTCCGGATTTGAAGAGGAACTTGATTTCCATAAGGCAACTTGATAAGGAGGGTTGTGTGGTGACCTTCGGTTGTGGGACGTGGAAGGTAAACTGCGGAGCTAGCTTGGTGGCTCGTGGCGGCTTGGAAAATATGTTGTATACCACATGCAACATTAGTCGTTGGGGGAAACGAAGGCGCATCCCAATGATGAATGGTGGTGGTCGAGATCGCCATGGTGGGAGAAATTTCACTAAACGGTATGTTGATAGAAAATTGGGTAATGAAGTCGGCCGACGCGGAGCCAATTTGGCCAACATGGGAGCGGGATCTAGAACGGTGATGCGATGGGTTGCAAAGAACACACAAAGGTTCCAAGCTTGTGATTGTGTGGGGCACATGGATTCGCGCTGTTCAGGATCGATAGTTAGCAAGCAAGTGAGCGGGGATGTGCAGGGAGGATCATTCGGAATGAAGACTCGGAGCATGGTAGAACCGACAGTTATGTTGAAGCGTAGCTCATCTTCAACTCACTTGGATAACTAGACAAGAGGCCGGGCGCTACCGACGCAATAGTTGGCCACTGAAATTTGTTTCAAGAGAGGTATCATGGATGGTTTGTCTCCAGGTGGGAGATTGTTGGGATGTGGAGTCAAAACCATGAATGAAGGAAAAATCCGGAGGAGAGACTGTCGGGATGGGCGACCGCCCATGATGGTGGTGGGCGACCGCCCATGCGTACAGAAGGTTGGGCTCGTGGGAAATTTATCTTGGGCGACCGCCCATGGGGCGATGGGCGACCGCCCACGTGACGGAGTGGATATTTCTACAGCAGATTTGTTTCCTATCTTGACCAGATCTCTTCTTGCTTGGTGATTCCTTTTGGTAGTAATATTTGGTAGGACTTGTGAAGAAAGAAGATTACTTTCTTGAATAGGAATTCTTTTATTACTAGGATTTGATTTCCTGTTCCCTATAAATACATGTGATAGCCTAGAGACAAATTGTAACATCTGAAAATATTAGAGAGAATATTTTGGCTTGGTAGCGCCCCCGGACGTAGTTGTTGTTGCAACGAACCGGGTTAACAATTCTTGTGTGTTCCTTTGTGTGTGATTTACTTTTCGTGTGTGTTGTTCTTATTATTACTTCTTGGCTTGGATCCGTTCCGCTGCGGTAATTCACAACAAATTGGTTATGAACATGGAATATGTCATGGCCCTTAGGCAGACTGGCAGAGATCCTTTAATTTCTCATAGGAGCTGAAGGTAGAGAAGTTACTATGGCAGGGATTGCTTTTGTTAAATGGAAAAAGAGAATTGTATACTCAATTTTTTCTCTTTTTGTGTATCATATAGGTGCAGGTGAATCTTAGTGGGTACGTTGAACGAAGTCTATGCAGCAAAATATTATAAGTTTTATATGTTAGGATAGGAGGAGAATTTATTTATTCATTTATTTTTCTCTACAATCAATAATAAAAAAAGGATAGGGAGGAGAAAAGGGCTCTACGGGAGAAAGAAAATAAAACGAAGAGAAATTTGCTTCCACTTAGGATCGAACTCAGGTGGGTTGTGAGACGCATTATCATTAATATATTGTTGAGTGACTCTCAATTTGTTGACAAAAGGAGGATGGCACGTCTGGTGGTCGAAGCGGGCGCCCCATCTGGTGTGTGGCAGACGCATGAGGGGCCGAGAAGGATGGCCTTATTCCTTACTTTGAGGCGGCCGTATCACGTGTTCTGGGGCGGGCGCATCCTCGGCCGAATGTGGGCATGGTTTTGGTTAAACTCCAGGCGGGCGCCTGGCCTTGTTTGAGGCGGGTGCCTCGCGTCGTTACTGTGCGTGGGCTGGGCTTGGCAATCCGTGGCGTGGCTGCAGTTTTGGTTATTTGCCCTAATGATATAATTACTCTTTTTGTCATTGTTTCTCCGTGTGCCTTGGATAGAGAGAGATAGAAACAAGCTAGGTATTCGCCATTGAGAGATTGTGAGATTGTGTGATTGTATTTCACCTTGATCATCTCCTTGTACTCTTGATTGATATAGTGGATTGTTCTCCGTCGCCTGTGGTTTTTTACTCCTCTTGTTTTGAGGGGTTTTCCACGTAAATCTCTGTGTTTCTTGCTTGTTATTGTTTTCGTATTTCTATTTCATATTTGTGTTCATCTCCGCATAGCATTTATAGGTCATTGTTTCCCAACAATTGGTATAAGAGCCTGGTTCAGAAGGGTCCTATAATTGCTAAAAGCGGTAAGAAGACAGGGAAGGGATCGAATTCAAGAAATTCTGGTCAGTCAAGTTCAAGGTTTAAAGATGTGATATGTCATGGCTGCAAGGAGAAGGGACACATTCGAAGGTATTTCCCTAACCGGGGAAGTAAAAGGGAAGATGATACAACCGCTAAGGGCAAGGGTGAAGCTGGAGTGGTACATGAAGACACTAGTGATAACAGTGACTGTGATGCTCTTACTGCTTGTTATTCGGGCTCCAAAATTTGTGACAATTGGATTTTGGACTCGGGGTGTTCTTATCATATTAGTCCTAACAGGGCATGGTTCTATTCCTATAAAACTATTACTGGTGGAACATTTTTGATGGGGAACAATGCTGCTTGCAAGGTTGTCGGAATTGGGACTATTATGGTTAAGATGTTCGATGGGGTAGTCAGAAAGTTGCACAACGTCCGACACGTTCCTGATTTGAAGAAAAACCTGATTTCCTTAGGTACCTTGGATAGCCTTGGATATAGCTGCACCATTGTTAATGGTGAACTATTGGCTACTAAAGATGAATTGGTTGCACTGAAGGGAAAGAAGGTGGGAACATTGTATGAACTTCTTGGGTCTACGGTTGTTGGGGATGTGTCTGTTGCAAAGGGATCTATGAGGCGGCGGAGACTACTCGGGCATGGCACATGAGATTGGGTCACATCGGCTTGAAGGGAATGACTGAACTTTCGAAGCGCAGTTTATTGGATGGACAGAAGACAGGGCCTATGGAATTTTATGAGCACTGCGTGCTTGGAAAACAAACAAAGGCAAGCTTCGGACAGGGAGTACACACGTCTAAAGGTATTCTTGACTATATTCATTCTGATTTGTGGGGTCCTGCTAGAAAATTATCTAAGGGTGGTTCTCATTACTTGTTGACTTTTGTTGATGATTATTCACGAAAGGTGGTTGTCTATTTCTTAAAACATAAGAATGATGTGCTTTTGAATCTTAAGCAGTGGAAAACCTTAGTTGAGAAACAGACAGGTAGACCTATAAAGAAACTGAGAACAGATAATGGCCTTGAGTTTGTCGAAAAGGAGATTACTGAATTTTGCAAAAATGAAGGTATTGGTCGACATAGAACTTGTGTTGGGAAACCACAACAGAACGGTGTTGCTGAAAGAATGAACCGCACTTTGTTAGAAAGGGCTCAGTGTTTATTGTTACAAGCAGGTTTGGGTAAAGAATTTTGGGCAGAGGCGATTAGTATGACTGCTTACTTAGCTAATCGTTCTCCAAATTCTAGTATTGGGATGAAGACTCCGGTGGAGATGTGGTCTGGCTCTCCAGGAGATTACTCGAGATTGCGTATCTTTGGGTGTCCTGCATATGCTTATGTCAACAATGGAAACAAATTGGAGCCAAGAGCCAAAAAGTGTGTCTTTGTTGGCTATACTACTGGAGTGAAGGGATTTCGGTTATGGGACCCGGTTGCATCTAAGTTCCTGATGAGTAGAGATGTCACATTTAATGAGTCTCTACTTCTCCATGAGAAAGGTGGTTCTGCAGAACAGACATAGAAACAGGTGGAGCTAGATGGAGATGATAGGGTGGAACTTGACTTAGATGTAGATAACTCTGATGAAGCACCTCCTACTGATGCTCCAGTTCAGGAGGAAGAGACTACAGTGCAGGTGGAGACTACCAGTGATCGTGGTAGGGGTAAGAGGGATAAAAGACCTCCTGTTAGATATGGGTTTGAGGAGATGGTGGCTTATGCATTGTCCGCTGCTGAAACTGTTAATGTGCATGAACCAATCTCCTACAAGGAAGCTATGTCTTGTGAAGATTCTGCAAAGTGGTCGGTTGCTATGGAAGAAGAGATGGTATCTCTTGCGAAGAATCAGACATGGGAACTTGTGAGGCCTCCACCAAAGAAGAAGTTAGTCAGCTGCAAGTGGGTCTACAAGTTCAAGGAAGCTTCGGGGATTGATGAATCAAGGTATAAAGCAAGATTAGTTGCTCGTGGCTTCACTCAAGTCGAAGGGATAGACTACAATGAGATATTTTCACCGGTTGTTAGACACACATCTATTCGTACCTTGTTGAGCATTGTGGCAATGAAAGATCTTGAGCTTGAGCAGTTAGATGTGAAAACAACGTTTTTACATGGGGAACTTGAGGAGGAGATCTACATGCGCCAACCTGAAGGGTTTGTGGTCGAGGGGAAGGAGGATCATGTCTGTTTGTTGAAAAGATCCTTATATGGTTTGAAGCAGTCACCTCGACAATGGTATAAAAGGTTTGACTCTTTTATGGTAACCCATGGTTTTGCTAGGAGTGATTTTGATAGTTGTGTCTACTTGAAGGGCTGTAGTGATGGCTCATTAATTTATCTTGTGTTATATGTCGATGATATGCTTGTAGCTGTAAAAGATATTAATGATGTCAACCAGGTGAAATTGATGTTGAAAGGGGAGTTTGAGATGAAAGATCTAGGTGCTGCGAGGAAGATTCTTGGCATGGAAATTGAACGAGATCGGAAAAAGGGACTACTTTACTTGTCGCAAGGAAAGTATGTACAGAGGGTCTTGGAGCGGTTCAACATGAAGGATGCCAAATCTGTGAGTACACCTCTAGCTTCTCACTTTCGGTTGTCTTCTTTAGATTGTTCCAAGTCTAAAGATGAGGAAGATTATATGTCACGTGTTCTGTATTCGAATGCTGTGGGGTGTATTATGTATGCTATGGTTTGCACTCGGCCGGATATTGCTCAAGCAGTGAGCGTAGTGAGTCGATACATGGGAATCCGGGTAAAGAGCATTGGAATGCTGTCAAGTGGATTCTTAGATACTTGTGTGGTGCACCGAATTTATGCATTGTCTATGGTAGGAATCGTGATGGTTTTGTTGGGTATGTTGATTCAGATTGGGGCGGTAATCTTGATGACAGAAAATCTACAACGGGGTATGTATTTTGTCTTGGTGGTTCCGCTATTAGTTGGAAATCTGGATTGCAGGAAGTCACAGCGTTGTCTACTGCTGAGGCTGAGTATATGGCTATAACGGAGGCTGTCAAGGAAGCCAAATGGCTTGGTTCGTGAACTTGGTATGGTTCAAGGTGCTCCTGAGGTTTTTAGTGATAGCCAAAACGCTATCTGTTTGGCAAAGAATCAGAATTCTTTCCATAGGAGAACGAAGCACATTAATATTAAGTATCACTTTGTGAGGACTTCAATTGCAAGTGGTGAGGTCGTTCTGATGAAAGTTGATACAGTTGACAACCCGGCAGATATGTTGACAAAGCCTTTGCAGATTGCTAAGTTCAAGTATTGCTTGGACTTAGTGGGTGTTACTAGTCATTGATGCCCTTCGGGGCATGGCGGCGGAGATAGAGATGTTCTCTTGGAGATAGCCTATTTTGGAATTGATCGTCAGGGTGGAGAATTGTTGAGTGACTCTCAATTTGTTGACAAAAGGAGGATGGCACGTCTGGTGGTCGAGGTGGGCGCCCCATCTGGTGTGTGGCGGACGCATGAAGGGCCGAGAAGGATGGCATTGTTCCTTACCTTGAGGCGGCCGCATCACGTGTTCTGGGGCGGGCGCTTCATTGGACGAATGTGGGCATGGTTTTGGCTAAACTCCAGGCGGGCGCCTGGCCTTGTTTGAGGCGGGTGCCTCGCGTCGTTACTGTGCGTGGGCTGGGCTTGGTAATCCATGGCGTGGCTGCAGTTTTTGTTATTTTCCCTAATAATATAAATACTCTTATTGTCATTGTTTCTCCGTGTGCCTTGGATAGAGAGAGATAGAAACAAGCTAGGTATTCACCATTGAGAGATTGTGAGATTGTGTGATTGTATTTCACCTTGATCATCTCCTTGTACTCTTGATTGATATAGTGGATTGTTCTCCGTCGCCCGTGGTTTTTTACTCCTCTTGTTTTGAGGGGTTTTCCACGTAAATCTCTGTGTTCCTTGCTTGTTATTGTTTTCGTATTTCTATTTCATATTTGTGTTCATCTCCGCATAGCAATTATAGGTCATTGTTTCCCAACATATATAATCCTTGAACTGCTAAGACATAATCACATTTTGGTATAAAACTCTGATATATTTTATATAAACAGTAAATGTTAAAATTTAGGGGCCCTAAAATCTATTAAAATTTTGGGGGCCAAGGCGAGCACCTTGATCGCCTTAGATACTGGGTCGGGCCAGCCAACCTCTGCGGCATTTTCATCTCCAGCCTTATAACGTGAAAACCCATCACCGCTGCTTCAAATGCACGCCACCAATCACCTGCCACCCCATTGACCAGTGCCCCCTCAAATTCATATTCAAGGTCGTCTTTGTCTCATGAACGAGTGGGTACAGTGATCTTATTTTTTATTTTATTTTTGGCTATGAAAATTGTTACTTACTGTAATAGTAAAGTTTTAGAATAACAACACCTTTAATTTGTATGACTAGTGTAATGGATGTTTATCTTTTGGATTTGATTGAATTATGCTCAACTGCAAACATTTAGTGTTGAGTTCGTGTTTGTGTTTTTAATTAGAATATTATTTATTTTTTTTCTTTTTTTGTTGACATTTCATACATTTTAACTTTGAGAAACAACTTTTAGATTTTTCTTTTTTGCGTCGATAGTTGGTTAACGGAATTCTTTTACACTAATAGGTGGTTATGAGAGTCAACGCTAAAGTCTTTCTCTCGAAAAGCGCACAAATGATGTTAGCATGCATGAATAGAAAAAAGTTGATCTTTTGAAAAATCACTTTTTTCGAGCAATAGGATAAATGGATTTCTTTTAAGTGACATTGCTTGTATTATAAAGTGCTAGTGATAGTGTTAAAAATTGTTATTTTGAAGGTCTAACACTTTGTAACATTAGCATTGACATTTTATAATATAATGACACAGTGACACTTTGAAAAAATGTGTTTTATATAGTGCATGTGCAAGTGTTTAATACTTTAATAGTGTCAGTGTAAAGTGTGAGTGTTTAATACTTTGATAGTGCCCGTATGTGCTTAATGAGTGTCGGTGTGAGTATTTAAACTTTGATAGTGCCCGTATATGCTTAACGAGTGCCCGTGAGTTTTTAATAGTGTTAATGTATGTGTTAAAATTTGTCATTTCGAAGGACTAGAACTTTGTAACATTAGCAGGGACACTTTTTAATGACACTTTCAAAAATGCATTTTAAAGAGTGCGTGTGAGTGTTTAATACTTTAATAGTGCTAGTGTGAGTGTTTAATACTTTGATAGTGCCGGCCGGTATATGCTTAATGAGTATTAGTGTGAGTTTTTAATAATATCGGTGTGTGATAAGTATCGGTGTATGCCTTAAAGAGTGTAAGTTGTGTCTTAACGTGTGTCGGTTATAGTATTAAAAAGTGTCATTGTTAGTGCTAGAAATAGTGTTGGACTATGTCAATGATAGTATTAAAAAGTGACGGTGCTTATATTGAAAAGTGTCGATCTTAGTATTTTAAAGTGATAGTGTGTTGAATAAGTTCCATTTATTAAAAAAATGTCATCATGCGTTTTAAAAGAGTATGCGCTTTAAAAGAGTGTTAGTGGCGGTGCTAAAAAGTGCTAGTGTTTGCATATTTTAATAAGTTTCTATTATTTACAAAAATGCCATTCCACATTTTCAAATCACGTTTTTTTTTTCAAAATCAAGCATTTAGCCGTACCCAAAATCAAGCATTTAGCCGTACCATATAAGGTTGAGAAACTTCTCCACTCATTCACTTTGCAAATTACGTTCCTTCCTCCCTACATGATAACATCAATTCTGTATGAGTAATACTACCTCTATCTTAAAATGAACCTCATAATGCTACACTTACAGAAAAACATAATGCACTGATGTATTACATACTAAACACATCAATGTACCTATGTCCTAACTTACCCACTTTCTTTTACAGTAATTTAAAAGGAAAAACAGAATGCTTATCATGTTAGTATAAACTACAACAACAAATGTATAAGTGTTATACAATACAACAATGAAGTGGTATTGTGGTAGGGTAACTAAATTTTTAGGGCTCGTTTGGTAGCAAGATAAGGATAAGCATGGTTATTCATCCCCATACTAATAATCCTTGTATTAATAGCATCACCCCCTTTCAAGGGATACATAATAAGGGGATAAGCCCCTTATCGGCCACACCCTTCTAATTAATCAAAAAGTATAAAATCGTACCAAACAACCCTATCCGGTATTATTTATCATATCCAGTTTTTTTGTCGGGTTACCAAACGGCCCCTTAGAATTTTCTATATCCCATGTACATGCACAAGAGGCACATCTTTCACTCTCTTACAGGCTGAAGCTTTACGACCTGACATTCATTATAGGGCCAATGACTACTTTGTATCCATAATCTTGGAAGTAACTTACAGAAATAAGAGCATAGACAAAATATCACTCTTGAATAAAATGAATACAAAAGTGAAAAGACATACAAATGCAGCTACATTTGATTGGCGAAAGGAAGTTGCAATCAACCGCAAACGGAGCTTCTTTCTGTTCAAACACAACAATAATTTGAATTTCCAATGCTATAAATTGGAGGCAGATATATGGAATTGAATCGACATAATATGAAAGGTATGCTTTTTAACTCAAATTCCAAGTTTTGCATTTGGGTTTTGAAGAGAAAAAGATAATATTTTGTAAAAATTGAAAATTGCTCCCCAAAATCCAATTAGACAGCTTAGAATTTAGTTGTGAAAAAAGAAGAAGAAGAAGATGAAAGTGGGAATAAACTCACATTGACTTCAGCATAATTAGGGTCCTGAACAAAACCCTAAAAGTCAGAACATGTGAATGGACGACGGTGAGACGAATTGGGATCTAGTAGCCGGACGACGGATGTGGAGGTGCGGTTCGCCACCGTCGGTGCCTCTAAATGTCGTTTGATAGAAGGACTATTGTCCGTCTTTTTGAGGTATTAGCACTCAACGAAGTTTCTTCATATCAAAGCGCGCTTCATTCCAAACGATTATTACGAATATTATTTTTTTATTTTAAGAAACAAATCAATTTTTACAAATAAAAAATAAAATAAAATAAAAAATAAAAAAAATGAAACGATTCCTGGGCCTAACATAATGCTTTAATACACCACTTCTCCAAAATCCCTCTTGCATATCCTCTTGAATTCTTCTGGCATATCCTCGATCCATACCATCTTGAGGGTTGAAATGAATTTCAGTTCCTCAGGAAGCATCTCTAACTTTGAGCATCCCGCAATCAATAAACGACGGAGATTGGGCATGGCACCTTCTATAACACACCACTTCTCCAAGTTTTCCAGGTTAAATAAATTCAAAAACTTAAGTTTGGGAAAACCAGTTGAAGAACAAGTCATTTCCTTTCCCTTTAATTTCCCATCTTCTAAGCTGAGGTCCTCTAGGTTTGAGAGTTTCTCCAGTGTCGGCATAGGGTCTTCTTCTACCTCAAATTCTTTCAAAGATAATGCAGTGAGGCGACTAAATTTGGAAAATTCAGGTAATAACTTACCTGTCACCCCTTTTATCGTCAAATCATGCAAAATTTCTTCACAACATTCAGGAATTTGTCCTCTTAAAACATCCGAGTACATCTCTACCTTTGGATTGACCAGTTCAATTGCAAGTGATGAGTGCCACAACCGATCCAAATTCACTTTATTCATGAATTCCTTCATCTTCTTACCATCATCCTCACTTGAGATACAAATCGTCCATTCTAATCTTCTAAGATTGGTGATATGAATGACATCTTCCATCTCGCACGTCATTGAATCAAGATTTACTAGCGTCTCTAACTTGGTCAATCCATCAAGTCTCAGTCTGGAAAATTTTGGGGTCACCTTATAGAAACTTTTATCAGGAAGAAATAGATGCTTCAATCCTTTCAATTTTCTTAGAGCAAGATTTGGTATCCTAAATTTATCACTTAAATTAGATGCTCGCATATCTAGAGTTTGCAAGTATATAAAGTCATATATGGATGATGGAAGGCATACAATAAGACACCATCTAAGGCTCAAGTATCTAAGGTGGATGAGCCCATTGGTAATATCTTCCTCCCCAATTGAGGTATAATTAAATCTTAGTACTCTCAGCAAATTCAACTTCTTCAACTTGGATAATTTCCTCACACGTCCATCTTTGAACATAAGCGACCTCACATGCCCAGTTGCATTATGTTTATCATCCTGAACAATGAAATCATGTTCCCAGCTGGAAAGATACAAGACTTGCCTAGGAGGTAACTTAGTATCATTCCTTGAAAAAGAGGAATGAAATACCAAGACTTCATCTTTACGACCACGATAGTCATGGACCTCGAGATAATCTTCCTTTTTAACTATTGACAAACATAATTTTCTCATTAGATCATGAAGCCAACAAAACTTGTACCTCCTCTTAGTGTTAGGATGCGCCTCATCAGCTAATTCAGCTTCAATCATGCATCTTCCCACTAATTCACCCAAATATCTCTCTGCTACATCCATATTTGTTTCTCCTACTTGTCTGTCCTTTGACAATATCATGCCTTCAGCATCCCATAACATGTACAACGTCTCCACCTCTATCTTCTCGTCCTCAACAAGACTTGCCATGTAAAGAAAGCATGGCCTTAGCTGGTATGGTAACTCCTTGTAACTAAATAATAACCCTTCCACCACTAAGTCATTGAATTGTTGATACTTCTCTCCGTCCCATGTTCTGCTTTCATAAAATCTTTCCCACTCACGTAGGCTGTATTTTGTAACTAAAACCCCCCGGAGAACACACACAGCTAGGGGATTACCTTTACACCAAGCAATCATTTTCCTTCCCAGCTCTTCCTTCTTTTTCTCTATTTCAGAATCTATAAGGAAAAAAGGAAAAAAAACATACATTAACAGAGATATAATTATGATTACATAATTTTATAAATAATAATGAGTACATACTTTATTAATGTAGGGAAAGTCATTATTTTCCTCCCATGTCAATTACCAGGTTCTATTTCTCACGCACAAGCAAGATGTCATATGGACCATGGTAAGATCAGTAAGGGCGCTTAAGTATTTAAGACACTAATAATTCTTAAAAGCTTTCTTAAATGTCTCTCAAACTATATTTTATTTAAAAAAAAAAAAATCATAGTTTGTATAAAGTAATAAATGTCATATATTTTATTTGTCCGCCCCAAAAATTTATCATCTTATAAATAAACAATACAAACAAATAAATCATAGTTTTTTTTTAAAAAAAATTTGATAATTTAAAAGTTATTATAAAATATAGTACCATACTTTCTATTTTGATTACATAATTTTTTTTGATTACATAATTATTTTTTTTGTCCTTTTTTAAAAGTTATTATAAAATATAGTAATAACAGAGATATAATTATGATTACATAATTTTTTTTTATCATATGGACCAAAGTTGACGAATTGAAAAAAAAAAAAAAGAAAACCGGTGAAGCAACGTAACATTTATACTTGATTCTTATAATCATAATTAACTAACCTCTGTCTGTGCCTATTTTCTTTTGACATAGCTCCCAGCATTCATCTTCGCTTAAGCACTTCAAAGAGTAGCAAAATCCCTTATCTGCAACATCCTTGATCCGAGTGGTAAGCAGTACTTTGTTGCCCGTGCTTTCATCAACGAAGCCTTTCATCAACGAAGCCACAATTCAGGCTTTCCCAATCAACTACGGACCAAATGTCGTCAATAATGATCAAACACCTTTTCTCTATTTGTACTCTTTGAAGTGATTCAATTACATCCCCCTGAGTCATGCTCTTCATCTCTTCCTCCTTCGCAAGAGAAAGTTGTTGTAGGATATGTTTCAAAATTTCTTCCGCTCGACATTGTTCGCTCACACAAACAAAGGCGAAACTTTGAAAATGGCTCAACACTTTCTTGTCTTTGTACACATTCCGAGCAAGTGTGGTCTTCCCTAAACCACCCATTCCATAAATGGAAATGACCCGAAACTCATTTTCTTCATGATCAACCAGATATGACACCAATTTATTGATGTCTTCCTCCCTCCCAACGAAATCATTTTCATTGAATCGAGAAAGATCTTGTACTTTGTACGGTCTTCTTGAATCCGAGGAGCTGGCATCCGCATCTCCACTTTGGCTGTTGATAAAGTCACTGATTTTGATTGTGATCTTCTCAATAGCCTCGCAAACTTTTGGACGCAACAAACGTTCTCTGATGCCAGTTTGCTTGTTTACAACTCGGATGACATACATTTCAATGGAATCGATCAGCTGATCAGCCAAATCTATGATTTCTTTGGTACGTTTATCCTTCCTAACATGTGCGTATTCTAGCAAATCTTCCATCTCTTTTAGCACTTTTACAAGCTCATCGACTACACCTTCCAGAGCCTGCAGATACTCCATTTCTTCTACCAACAAATCATGAAGCCTTCCAATCACAAAGGAGTACTCCTTCCATTTCAAAAATCCTTGAGATCTAGCAGATAGATGTAGAGAGAGAGATTTAAAGTAATAAAAGGACTGACGGGTGAAAGAAGAAAAAGGGTGAGATTTTTTGATTCAAAGATCAAATGGATACTAAGTAGATGGGAATGAATCAAGTTGACTACATATACAAAGTCTTTTTTGCAATTGAGTCCACAAAAATATCATCCAAGTGAGAATGACTTCTTTGGTACAGCTCAATAGTAATTGAACAATATTTTTGCAATTGAGTCCACAAAAATCTCATCCAAGTAACTAGTGCATGTTGCATTTATTATTTATTTATTTTATTTTATAAAAGTTTGATTTTTTTAAAAAGTTTTTTATTTCTTTTATCTGTATTTTTATTTTTATTTTTCTTATGTACCAAAAAAATATTTTATTTTTTATTTTTATTTTCCAGAAAAATCTCATCAAAGTTGAAACTGCGGAATATGCTGAGAGTGCTAAGCAACAGCAATTGGGAAAGAAGTGATTACAAATGGTCTCATCCACCTTAGATGGATTTGGTCATTTTGGGCTATACATTTCCCAAAAGTGACAGTTTGTGGAAAATAAGCAATAATTTCAGATTCTAGTAATACATGTGCTCATGCCATAGCCAACCTACTCCAACTGGCACTCAGATGAGATAATCAATAAATAAATAAAAAAAGACTTGGTATGAAGTCAACTTGATTCATCCTCATCTATTTGCAATGTTCTCATTTAAAGATTTTTATTTCTTTTATCTGTATTTTTATTTTTATTTTTCTTATGTACCATTTTTGTTAGTATGTTTGCTGAAAGGTCCTGTTTGCTTAATCAACAAATAGATGATCAGACAGTTAAGCTTTGGTAGCTAAGGTGATTTCTTAGCTGTCAGATATTAACTGATTAGATGACAAGAGTATAATGTGCAGCGGAATAAATAATGGTGAAATAATGCAAAGACAAGTGATTAGTGTATGTGTGTGTAAGTGAGTGTGTGTTTGTGTGTGATAATACCAAATGACACAAGGGTTTAAGTGGTTCAGAATTCACTCCTCCTTCGTCCACTATCACTGTCAATCTTGACAAGTGAGTTCAATCCACTATACTCTAGTTTCCTTTAAGAGTTACAAGAATGAATAGGCAAGTTCCTTGAACCTCCTCTTCCTAATTAGTACAGTCAATTAGGGATTTGCTTGTTACGAAGCAAATTACAATACACACTTAAATTCAGTCTTAAGTGGTTTACAAAGTTGTTTATTCACCTGAAATACAGTCTCAAGTGTCTGAGAATTGTTTGATAATGGTTTGCAGGTATGCAAGGGTGAAGGGAAGGTTGTAAAAGTTGTGGGTTGAAGAGCTTTAGCTTCAGCCAAGGAGGCTTCCTTTTATAAGCTTGAATATAGCCATTGGGGGAGACAATACAGTAAATGAATGTGGGTGGAATAGTGTTTGCATTTAGAGCATTGTTGACTGGATAAGAACAGCTGGAATTTGCAACCCTTATGCAGAGGATCTTCAAGGAGATGACAAGGCAATGTTTTTTGAGAGATTTAGGTAAGGCACATCTTGGTCATCACAGAGATAAATCATTGCTGCTGTCTTTGAAGATCATAGCTGTTAGCAGGATGAGACCTCTACTGTTGAAATTCTTAGCTGTCAGGATTAGCTATTTGATCTAGATGAGTAGGAGTCAAGGATTGAGATAGATGACATGTAATGATATCTTTGTAATGAAATACACTTAGGTTATTTGATTGGTCTTTATTGATCATTGTTATCAGGATGGTTTATAAGGGCAAGTTAAGTCTTGGCTTTAAGACTTGGCTGTCCAATGTTCTTTGAGTGTATCTTGGCTGTCAGATAACATTGGATATGTTTCTTTGTCAAAACCATATATAACTATGTATCTACATAGTTAGGTCCTAACAATTTCCCCCTTTTTGGCAAAGTAATATATCTAATGAAGATATGACCTGTAAGATAGCTTATGAATTGAATATACCAATGAAGAGAAGATCAATCTTCTTGATTCAATCATAAGAGCCAAAACTCAAATATTATCCAAAATAAAATATGTTTGAGACATGGGTTAAAAAGGAAGAAAGTAAAAGACTTAGCCAAGATGTTTCTAATCAAAAAATTCTTCTCTTTCTTTTTTTGCTGCAAGGAATTGATCTCTTTCAGATAGCAGCTCCTTCCTCATCTTTTCTTCTACACCACTATAGTACATCTCATTGTTCCACTCCCAGCTCATCTCATCATCATAGGTGAAGGTATGATCTTGTCTTGACTTGAGCACAGCTTTGGACAATGGTTCTTGATCATCCCTCAGCTTTAAGGGACCCCATTTAGGAGCACTTTTTCTTCTGGAAACTTGACCTCTGGTTCCTGAAAATAAGTTAGAGAAGAAAGGGTTTGACTGCAAAGAGAGGGTTGGTTGAGCTAGATTATAAGGAGGTTATGTGGAGACAAGGTGAACAGCTAAGGTTGTAGACTGAGGCACTTGCTTTACAGGCTCATCATCTTCATCATCACTTGACACTATGACATTTACAGCAGCACCAGAAGCTCTTTTTCCCAGGTTAATAGCTTCCTCATCAGAATCAATTGGCTTTCCTTTGGATTTCTTCTTTTCTGGTTTAGCACCAACTGAGACTTCCATTATGTGTCTCATCTTTGTGATCATAGTCCTTGTAAACTTTTGCATATCAGTGATGGTCACATGATAGGGAGGCACATAAGCTGAGGGGTTAAAGTTGGATGGGAGATTTAGCTAGAGAGATCTGGTGTTTGGAGGAATTATGGGTGGAGGTCCTGAGGTGGTTGGAGGAAACATGGCTGTCAGATTAGGCTTGGCAATGACAGCCATGATTTTGGCTTTGTTGCTACAGATTCTTCAATAAATCTCTTTGGTCAAGTCCACACAGAGAGCATAAACAAGAGATGAGGGCATGTAGATGCATTCATTCAGATTGTTTGACAGGAATTGGGAGAACATGACTTCCCAGTCAATTATGGTTGACAAACATGATGAGGCCACTTCTGTTTCTGGCATGAATAATGATGGCATTTTTGCTTAACAGCCAAGGGTTGTCAATGATATTTGGATTGGCAATTTCAGGGAAATGAGTGATTCTCTTGAATCTTTGGTGGGCAGCCATGACTGAGTGAAATGAGAAGTCAATTTTACAATTAAGAATCCAGGGCTCACAAGCTGGAAGGGGTTCAGCATCAGAGGTAGGTTTAGGTGGTGATTGAGGTTCAACATCTTTAACAGGTTTAGATGGGTCTTCACTATCAGGCTTGCTTGACTTTTTGGCCCTATCTCTAGTTTTGATCACATCTAGAGCTAATAACATATCATCTTCAGGCAATATTTGTCTCAGATATTCAATGACAGTGGGAAGTAATTCAGGGAATACTTCAAAGGTTAATCCTTCAGAAGCTTTGAGGATATGTTCAGGAATGGGTGGTGATTGAGAGGGGCTGGAAATAGGTGAGGATTAGGAAGGAGGCCTTAGCTGTCAGATTAGGGGACAAGTGACTACTGTTCCCCCTCAACTGAAGGTCATCTCCATCAGATTCAGAGGTGTTCCCCCTCTCATTTTCAACACTTGGCTCATTTGAACTCATGTTGGAGGAATTCAGATTGAGAATTTCTTGGGCTACAGAGATAGGTGGTGAGCTGGATTGTTCTTTGGTTGGTGAGGGATGAGGTGTATTTGGTTTCTTCTTTTTGGAGAGGGGAGCATTCTTATCTACTTTTCTCTTCCTAGAGAATGTATTTACTAAGAGAGAGGGGATAGGAATTACCTCAGTTGAAGTTTCAACTAGTTGAGAAACCTTGGCTGTCAGACCTTGGGCATTCATAGTTGTCCCAGATGTTTGCCCTGTCTTGGTTGTTCTGTGCATAGCATCAACCAGTGATTCAGCAAGGGCTTTCCTTAGCTATTCATCATACTCATCATCTTGACTTTCTTCATTTCCACGAACAAACTCATCAATATCTTTGTATATGGGGTCTGAGTGAGTTTCTTCACTGTCAGCTAACTGTTCTTCTTCAGCAATGTTTTTCCCTTTGTCAGCCACTTGTACATCCACATCTTGTACAGTCTTTGCTTCAGAAATCTTCTTTCCTTTGCCAGTTTTCTTCTTTGCAGCTCTGGCAATCCTCTTTCCAGCCTTGCTAGCTATAGTTTCTTGAGTCCTTTCTTTGATCACAACCCCTTTGTCATATTTTCTTTTTGATCTTTTATCATTCACCATGTGTACTAATGATTTCCACAGCTTCATTTCCTTTTCTGTCTTCTCTCTCAACCTTTATGTTGTTTCTTCAAGATCTCCAGAAACTTCATCTCCAAGATCCAATCTTTTCTTTCCTTTGAGCCTGAATGTGCTCAAGCTGAAGCTTTTTGTTTGCACAAGATTTGTAGTCTCAAGCCAATGATGCTTAAGAGGGGGGTTTAGTTTAGGAATTAGCTAGTGTAGGATGCCACTCATGAACCTGAAGTTGTTCATTCTTGGGGTTTGCTTCTTGAATTTCCAGGGTGAAGTAGATGTGGCCAGTTGATAGTTGTGCAAGAGAGCTACACTCCAATTCACCTCCTTAGTCATCAGACTAAGAGCTTGCTTCCATTCATTGGGGCTTATTTGATCAAAATAAGATTGCTTTTCATCAAACCCCTTGATGATAACATCCATTAGGATTGATTTGAACAGGTCAAGGGATCCCTTTTTAATGGGTTTGTCCTGCATCACTAGATAGTTGCAGTTGGGTTGATCAAAGAATGCTTTGTAGAACAGCTCCAATGAATTATCTTTTATATCCCAAATGTTGATGAGACTTCCATTCTTCTATTGGGATATCGTAGATTTTTGACACAACTTTGGGAGGCACATGAATCTCAGTCCCCTCAATGTTGGCTCGAATGGCTCCACTGAGAAGTCTTTCTTCGGTCATATAGATTTCTCTGTAGAGTTTTTCGTAAATGGGAGATTGTGCTTCCATCATTTTTCATAGATGGTTGGATTCAAGCAGGGTTTTGATGAGAGCTCCAACTTCATGGTCATAAAAATCAGGCTTGATAAAATAACCATGAGCTTCAGGATATGCCATAGCTGTGTAAATAGAGAATTAGGGCTTTTGAAAAACAGAGAGATTTAGAGAGGAGATTTTGGTGGGTAGAGAACGGTTGTAGAGGATGGATTAGTTTCGCAAGATTAGAGGTTAATGAGGAGGGAATTTGTATAGTTTAAACGGCTAAATCGAGGTTTGGACAACGGTTAAAAAATTGCATGTAAGGATGTGACTGTTCATGAACAGTGATTTTTGTCCCCCACTCATTTTTTGCAATAACTTCCCATAGAACATGGGAGTTAATTCCGTACACAGAGGCAAATTTTCAGAGGGTTTTATCAGAGAAGTAAATGATCTTGTGTTAGTGGCAAGTTCCAATAACCTTGAATGGCAAGGGATCAAAATCATAGCTGTCAGACTTGATGACCAGTCAAGTCTATTTTGAATGATCATCACCTCTATATTGACTGAAAACTAAACTTGTCTATAAAAGGAAATGAATCAGATGATGAGTTTTATCAAATTCCATTCATATAGCAAATGGGAAGATTGGTTTCTATGTTTAGTCCTAGCAAAATGGCTAAGACTGCAAAGAAATTAGTTTTCAGGAGTCCAAGGTTGGAAGAAACCAAGGAAGAGAGGTTTGAGAGAGAGTTTTTGTGAGATATTTTGACTGGTATGACTCTTTCCATTTGAGTACTGCCAGTTGGGTTTTTTGCTGTTTGGAGTATGTGTGATGATTGTAGAATCTTTGTTGTCTTGGTGATCTCTGCTGTCCATCAAATCTTTGCTGTCTGGGGAATCTTGGTTGTCTAGGAAATCTTTGCTCTCCAGTAGATCATTGCTGATTGTTCTTCACTTGCTCCTTGATTCCTTTTCTTTGCCAGATGTATTTGTTTTTATTTGCTTGTTTTTCTTTCCCTTTAGATTGACTTGAGCTTGCTTCATAGGTTTCATTGATTTGACTGGAGCAAGCTTCATTGGCTTCATTGATTTCTCCTTGTTTCTTTGAGTCCTCCTTTGTCTGAATGGGATAGACATTTTGCTGGGCTTTGACATAGTTCATGTTTTCAAGAACCATTTTATCAATATCCTTTTCATCAGTGGGAGGAGTGTATGTATTCAGAGTGGGATTATGGGCTCCAATCCCTGACTTGTCCCTAGGGTGTCTCTGGTTGTAGCTGAACAATGACACAGCTTCTCCTGACTTGTTCCAGGACTCAATCTTCTTTCTAAGAGATTCATTTTCTTTTTCAAGGTTGATGGTTTTTTGGTTGTTTTCCAGAGATCTTAAATTCTCAGCTGTCAGCTCACCATTAGCCTTTTCAAGCATAAGGCATTGCTCTTTCAGCCCTTAGTTGGTTCTTTCAAGGTTTTCAATAGTTTTGCTTTGGGATAGGTTATCAGTGAGCAATGAAGCAAAGCTAGTTTGGTGTCTCTTTATTTGAATTAAGAGAGTGCTAAGTAATTGTTTAAATTCTTTAATATTTAAAGAGTTAAAATTGGGTACCTGTTTTAATTCTTCAGGAACAGCTAAGGCTTCAAGGTCTTCTTCACTATCTGATTCTTCATTATCTCCTGTCATTAGGCATATCATTGCTTCTTCCCTTCACTTTCAGAGTCACTGAAGTCAAATTCCTCATCACTGAACTTTGATGAGTCTGCAATCATTACTTGTTCTTTGTTTTTCTCATTCTTCTTTTTGGTGCAGTTGTAGCAGTTGCATCTTGAACTGTGAATGATTTCCTTTGAGTAGGAGAGTTTCTTAGCTGTCTGATTGTCCTTAGGTTTCTTTGGTTCAGGACATTCAGATGAGTAGTGACCAAGTTTTTTACAGTTGAAGCATTCAACTTTCTTTTTGTGGTTCTCTTGATCAGATGTGGATGGACTGTAACTTCTCTCAAATGTCTTCTTATGAGTTCTCATGGCATTTCTGACAGCCATGGATATGAGACTTGGTAGGTCTCCTTGAGAGATGTTGTTTGAGGGGTGGTTTACTTTCTGAAGGGAAATGAGAACCGTGGAGTCAATATCTTGTTGAGTAATGGGTTTGTGAGTGGTTTCTTGGCCAGCTAAGGCAAGGGTTTGTGAGATAGAAGGAACATGTTGAATTTTTATCATTCCTTCTAGTTCATATGCCTCAAGCTTCCCAAAGTATTGCTCAACAGTCATGGTGCTCCATTCTGCACCTTCTCTTATAGGCAGGGCTACCTTCTCATATTCTTGGGGAAGGTTGGAATATATTTTTAGGCATAGATCTTGGTTCTCAAAGGTTTTTCCATGGTCAGCAATAGATCTGACAAGATCTTCAAACCTTGGTTTAGCAGCACTTACCTTTTCACCAGGGTAGAACTTAAAATTGTCTAGCTGTCTAAGCAGATTTGTAATAACCCTAATTTTTAATTCATTTATTTAGTAATTATTATTTTCTAAATTGATTATTTAGGTTATTTGATTAAATATTGGACTATTTATTTTCCTAGATGGATTAGGTAAGTGGGCTTCGGTTACCAAAATTGGTCCTTGATGGACTTGGACTTGAATTGGTTGGGCTTAGGATTAGGAAACCTAAGTATAATTATATTTCATTAATCCTAGAGCCTCTTGGTATTTTATAATAAATAAAAGTCTCTTGGTATTTTATAACGGATAAAAGTCTCTTGGTATTTTATAACGGATGAAAGTCTCTTGGTATTTTATAATGGACGAAAGCTCTTCACTATTTAAACGGCAAAAGAGAATTAGGGAGAGAGCCGCATGGAGAGAAACGGCAGAGAAAGAGAGTCGAGTATAGAGAGAGATAGCGATGAAGAGACCGAGAAGAGAGAGAGGGAGGCCGGCTAGAGGAAGAAGGAGGAAGAACTCCATTGTTGTGTGTTCGAGGTCCAAACTAAGGTAAGATCATCTCTTCTTGTTTTGATTCATAAGATTGAAAACCCTAGAAACCCTAGGGGTATTTTGGTAACTGAAAGGGTTAAGGGTTAACCTTTAGAGGCGTTAAAAGAGAACCTTTTGTATGATTGTAGATTCGTGCGAGGACTCGTTGCAAGGATAGTGCAAGAGCTTTAAGGTAAGGGATTATACATCTTTAAGTTAATTGATTTCCGCTCCGTTTCATTATTTAGGCTTCCGCATATTTCTTGGCGATGTACGTATCTTTGATACGTAAAAGCTGACATCACGTCAGTATTTGTTTTGACTCCCTCGTTTACCGTTATTTGCTAATCTTTTGCTATTCGTTTGCTTAAATCGTTCTCTGGTTTCGAAAATACGAAAATTTTATTGTCCTTGTGAAAGTTCGTATTTTTTTATGCAATAAGTTTTGATATGATATAATTTTGATCCATTAATGATCACTAAGTTAGACAACCTGCTTCGGCGGGGTATATTTGATATTTGGCCTTCGGGCAAACTTAGTTCACCGCTTCAAAGTAGTAGTGGTGGGGTGTTCCGGATACACTGTTTAGGACTCTGCGGAGTCAACCTTTGTGCCCTTTGTGGGATTTCGAACCCTTTATGGGTATTAGTGCTCTTTGTGGGCTTTTGTTCCCTTTGTGGGATTTTGGTTTGATAAGTTCAGCGGACCACTTATGTGATCATGATGTCTGTGAATGATTTAATTATCTACAACTAATATGGGATGGTTGTAGATAACTAGATCATTCGAGTCAACTTTGTTCAGCTTATCAGTCCTTTGAATTTCCTTATAATCTGTGAGTGGTTTAGTTAGTTAAAACTGGTATGGGACGGTTTTAATTAAGTAAATCATTCGAGTCAATTTCAATCGATTTCGTCATCAATTGAAACTCCAAAATATTTGTCAACTCAGTTTGTGAAACCGTTGAGATTTTGAAAGACATTTGATTTGAAATTTAATTGGTAAATAACTATTTCGAATTTGTGTTCTGCTATGTCTTCGATTGTTATTTGAAATTTGTATCGTTTGATATTCCTTCAGGTCAACTCCTCCTTAGTAACCGGAGGGGTTGTATATGAACTTACTGGGCATTGTTCGCTCACTCTTTCATCTTCTTTTCTTCCAGATTTCATATAGGAAGAATGTGAAACGGTTCGGGAGCACTTCATAAGGAGTTCAAGGATCGGTTTAGTTTATTTTCATTTTAGACTCTTTAGTTAGTTATTGCAGTTATTTGAGAGTTTGTAAGACTTTAAAGAATTTGTTGGAAAAAATCGGAAAACTGCATGTTATGCATCGAAAGCGGCCTTCAACTCTTCAAGGTTCATTTTGCCCAAATCCAATTGTCTCTCTAAACGGATATTAGAGTTGCTATTCTGTCAGTTCCGCAAATAATTTTACACACACCAACAATATAATATATGATGATGCCAAAAACGTTCAGATAAGCCCAAATCCAGCAGCAAGTTGTATCTTGACGATTGAATAGCCTGACAAAGATGAACAAACACGTAAACTTAAGTCGGGGTTTCACCGGCGAAGACCCTCCAGCGTGAGAGTAAGTATTGATATTTAGAGAGAGAAATCAATTGACAATAGTTTAGGGTCAAAAGATGTGTTACTAAAATAATGTGAATTATGGCTTGTATATATAGGCATAGCATTGTATAATCCTTGTTGGATAGGAATGCATGGAGATAAGATTTTACTCCAAGGAGGATTATAACTGTTCAGTCCTTATTGGATGAGAATTCGTGTGAGATAAGGTTATATTTCTAAGAGGATTATAACTGTTCACAGTCCTTAGTTGAGTAGGATTGGATAAATATTATTCTGCTTGTGCGCCTGTGAGGAATCTTTCTCGGCTTGTATTGCTTGGTCGGCTTAGATTATGCCGAAGAGGAGAGGTGAAGAATGGGGAAACCCATTTCAGCTTTGTTGATAGCCGAGGAGGGGCTCCTCATCTTTGGTGGAAGGCCTTGGGAGATGCCTTGCTCAACATTGAATATTATGCCTTATCGGCATTCAGTTTTGTTTGGGCCTTGGTCATTATACGCTCTGGTATGTCTAGGTCGACATAGTGAGAATGAGGAGGCCGGACGAGCAAAGGTAGGGAAGGCCCACTTCCTTTGTCGTAATTGAGACTTATATGGATTACATTTTGGGCCCAATCTATTGGGCCTTGTCCCACCATGGATCCACGTTCGTACCTCGGTTTATACCGTTCAGTGGCCCCCGACTTCCTAGCTCGGCTTAAACGAATTCAAACGGGTTTTCCACGTGTCACGAGGCGCTTCATATTTTGCCGGTTCAAGTCGTACAATGATGAGGCGCGTCTGTCGAAGTCTGACAGTCGCCTTGGAAACCCACTATAGCATTTAATGCTTGGAAAGGACGGCATCACTTTACCCGTTTTGACCCGTACCCGCTTTCTTATTTGGGTATAAAAGATTAAACCCAATACGATTTCAATCTTTTATCACCCTTTGAGTTTGAGAGAGAAATAGCAAGGTTGAAACCGCATTTTTGTGTTCTTGATATCTTGATTCCGTTGCCCAGATTTGTGCAATTGTACTCGATTTCATCCATTCATTCTTCATCAAACTTTGATTTAAGGTATAGTTTCTTCCTTTCTTCTTTATTTTCTGCATTTGGTTTGATTTTCTGGGTTTTTTGCGTATTCTTAGGGGGGTTTAGAGAAACCGCCATTGTTGAGTTTTTTCTTGAAGCTTTTCTTTAGCAATCTCTTGTTCCTTCGTCGTTCTTTAGAAATGACAAGAACATGGAGGAGCACCAATGCTCTCTACTACTATCACACCCAAAATCTTAGTGTTTACCAACGAACTTATGACCCATGGATGATGATGAGTTTAAATGAAATTGGTGAGATATTGTTGAGGTATCAAGCACCTTGAACCGATGTGAGATACCCTAGTCGGTTTAGGATAGATCGACTTAACGTCGGGACCCCAAATGTTGTCTTGTTCAACGGCTGGACTGAGATCCTAGATCACATCAACTTGTTCTATCAAACGTTTGACCATTTAGAGCATCCTCCATTGTTGGGTAAGGTTCCCACCTCGGTTTTAGTTTGTAGGATGAGGAGGGATGCTCTTCCTCTTCCTCGTCTTCCATATGCCTTGTCCAAATAATAACCCTTTGCTTATTTTGTTAGTGCAGCCATGATGGGAAGAGGAAGTGGTCCTTTTTCATCGACAAGGATTGTTGAGGCGTTTTTTTTAAGGAGAACCATCTAGAGGTCGGGGTAGATCAGGCCGAGTAGGGTGTATGTTCCTAGGCCCAAACCCATTAAGGCCGGTGAGCCCATGTTAGAAGAGATTTACTTTAAGTATGGAGTGCCGAGAGAGGGGTACCGCCTCAGTTATGTCTCCGGCATGCCCCCATTATTAAGGACGAGGAAGCCATGAGGGATTTTATGTACTCTTTGAACCATGTCCACTTTTTATTTAAATAATTTCAACTTGGCCTCTGTCTCCCTTTAGATCCATTTATAAACGAGTTTTTGAGGATATGCAAGTCGTCCCGGCTATGCTAGGTGCCAATGTCGTGAGGTTTCTCACCGGCTTTATTGTGCTTTGTAGTAGCTTAGGCTTTGAGCCTTGTCAGTCTGTCTTCCACCACTTCTTCACCATTACTTATAAGAGTGATTCGAGATTGATAGTGATAAGAAGTGACCCAAATCATCCCAAGCTTATCTTGTTGGGTTTCGAGGGTCCATGCGCAGCGGAATAATGCAAATAACTCGAATACCCAAAGCCCTTGAATCCGTTCTAGATGAATAATTAAGAAATATGAATTAGGGTTACCAACCTTGATTGCCTTTGTCGTTGATATACGTGTTCCAACTCCAGATTGAAGAGTTAGCAAGTCTTCAATATACGATCCTTGAATCACGAACAAAAGATCTTGAGAAGCGAAGATCCTCTACGAGTATCCACGCGATGAACGAACCCTAGAACTCTTTCTAGGAGGATTGCTAGATCCCTTGATTGAAACCTTTTCAATCTATGATGAATTGTGGAATTGGTGTGATGATTTTCAATTCACAATTGAAAATCCTCTCTATTTTTGTCTTTCTCAAAGCTCAAAAACGGAACTTACTGCTAGGGTTGTATAAGGATACTATTTATACTCAATAAATATATGTCCTATTAAAACCCTTGGGAAAAAAATGGTTTCAGCATCAGCGGACATGGGCGGTCGCCCATCAGGATATGGGCGGTCGCCCATGTGTCCAGAGCTTGAATCCTTCCTCCGAAACCCCATATGGGCGGTCGCTCATCAGGACATGGGCGGTTGCCCATGTGTCCAGAGTTTTAATCCCTTTATTCGAAAACCATCGTGGGCAGTCGCCCATAAGGGCAAGGGCGGTCGCCCATGTGGACAGTCTCTAATGCCCGGTTTTCAAATAACATGGGCGGTCGCCCATAGAACCTTGGGCGGTCGCCCAACACACCAGAAATCCATAATTCCATTTTTGACAATTCGTTCGATGCGTGTGACCCCATAGGACTATATTATGTTGGCAATGAGTTCGATCACATCGATCCTCATAAGACATGAACGGACTCTAGCAAGCCATCATGCCTACCCAAATAATATAATATCATGTTCGTTTTTCCTACATAGAACATATCATAATCCCATTGTCACACGATGTTATATTGAACATGAGTCATGGTCCACGTCAACTCATATTGTTCAATGCTTTCTCGCTACAAGTAAATTGATTAATCGAATGACATTAATCATATTAATTCATTCGGGCATGGCCATGCACTACATCAATCTTACTCACGAGTGGCCAAGCAAACATCTCTCTTTACGAGGGACAAGTTTCCATCTTGACTTATCATTCTTCCCAACAAGAATCATATCATGCCAATAATAGCCCTTATTGTTGTCCGATTAAAGACAACGTTAAACTATATCAAACATGATATTCATCGAGAGGAAGACGATGATAATCTCAGGTCAAAGGATATCAATGATATGACTATATGAGATTTATTTATGACATATGACCATGACATAAATCTCATAATGGGTCAAGTCCAGTACCTTGTTCTCTAACAAGTACCCATGAATCTAATGTGCATCTCCATGCATATAATCATCACATGATTATCCATTAGACTTCATACTAGTGTTTCATAAGTACTAGGGACACGATTATTATAACTAAACATGCAAACACATATAATAATCAAATAAACAATCTCATATATAAATGAACAATGACATTACATAAAGGTCTATCTCTATAGGCCTAGGGCACTAACACCTACAAGTCTCCCACTTGCACTAGGCCCGATCACTCATGTATCTTATACCCATGGACCTAACATGACCATCATGTTTAGCTTGTGGCAAAGGCTTGGTGAGAGGGTCCGAAATATTGTCATCCGTTGGTATCTTGCATATCTTGACGTCCTCCCTTTCACAGATTTCTCGTATGAGGTGAAAACGTCTCAAAATGTGTTTGGATCGCTGATGTGACCTTGGTTCTTTTGCTTGGGCAATAGCACCATTATTGTCACAGAACAGCTCTATTGGGTTAATGATACTCGGAACGACTTCTAAGTCACTAACGAACTTCTTGATCCAAACCGCCTCCTTAGCCGCATCCGATGCTGCTATGTATTCGGCTTCTGTTGTAGAATCAGCAACAGTGCTTTGCTTGGAACTCTTCCAACAGACGGCACCTCCATTTAGCATAAAAACAAAACCAGACTGTGATCTAAAGTCATCTTTGTCGGTTTGGAAGCTTGCATCTGTGTAACCCTTTATAACCAGATCATCTTCCATTCCTCCAAATACCAAGAATACATCCTTAGTCCTTCTCAAGTACTTAAGGATGTTCTTGACAGCTATCCAATGGTTCTCACCAGGATCAGACTGGTATCTACTCGTTGCGCTTAGAGCATACGAGACATCGGGTCTAGTACACAACATGGCATACATGATAGATCCAATTGCCGAAGCATATGGAATATCACTCATCCTCTTTCGCTCATCATTTGTCTTAGGACAATGAGTCTTGCTAAGAGTAATGTCATGTCCCATTGGCAAGTTCCCTCTCTTAGAATTTTCCATACGAAATCTTCTAAGGACCTTGTCAATATACGTACTTTGACTCAAACCAATCATCCTTCTTGATCTATCTCTATAGATCTTGATACCAAGGATATAAGCCGCTTCACCCATATCTTTCATTGAAAAACATTTTCCTAACCAAGACTTAACAGTCTCAAGTGCAGGAACATTGTTTCCAATGAGCAAGATGTCATCGACATATAGCACCAGAAATAGGACTATGCTCCCACTTATTTTCTTGTATACAAAAGGCTCATCTTCGTTTTTGATGAAGCCAAACTCTTTGACTGATTCATCAAAACGTAGATTCCAGCTCCGGGAAGCTTGCTTCAATCCATAAATGGATCTCTGCAACTTACACACTTTGTTAGAATTCTTTGGATCGACAAATCCTTCAGTCTCTATCATGTATACATCCTCAAGTAGGTTTCCGTTAAGAAACGCTGTTTTGACGTCCATTTGCCATATCTCATAGTCGTAATATGCGGCTATGGCAATTAAGATTCTAATAGACTTAAGCATTGCTACGGGCGAAAAGGTTTCATCATAGTCAACGCCATGAATCTGCCTATACCCCTTAGCAACTAGCCTAGCCTTATAAGTATGTACCTTCCCATCCATGTCGGTTTTCTTTTTGAAAACCCACTTGCACCCTATGGTTTTTACACCTTCGGGTGGATCAATCAAGTTCCAAACTTGATTATCGTACATGGATTTGATCTCGGATTCCATGGCTCCTAGCCACTTGTCCGAATCAGGAGTGGACATCGCCTCTTGATAGGAAGTAGGTTCATCATTCTCAATGATTTCTACTTCATTACTTTCCGTCATGAGAAATCCATATCTCTCAGGTTCGGATCGTATCCTATCCGATCTGCGAAGAACTTGTGTATCTTGAACCGGTTCCACAACAAACTTGTGAACTTGGTTCCGTCTCTACTATCGGTTCCTTGTCATTTTCGGGTTCTTGAATTTCTTCAAGATCAATTTTACTCCCACTAGTTTCTTTAGAGAGAAACTCTTTCTCTAGAAAGACACCATTTCGAGCAACAAACACTTTGTTCTCGGATTGGTTGTAAAATAGATATCCTTTCGTTTCCTTAGGATAACCAACGAAAATGCATTTATCAGATTTAGGTGCAAGTTTATGTTCAGAAACTAATATCTTTACATAAGCCTCACAATCCCAAATCTTCATGAAAGATAAGCTAGGCTTTCTTCCATACCACATCTCATGTGGGGTTTTAGGAGCCGATTTAGTAGGGACCTTATTAAGCGTGAAAGCAGCTGTTTCCAGTGCATGTCCCCAAAAAGAAATAGGAAGGTTAACTTGACTCATCATCGATCGAACCATATCTAATAGAGTTCGATTTCTCCTCTCGGATACACCATTCCATTGTGGTGTTCCGGGTGGAGTAAGTTCTGAAACAATTCCACAACTTTTCAGATGATCGTCAAATTCTTGGCTTAAGTATTCACCACCTCGATCGGATCGAATGGTTTTAATAGTTTTGCCAAGTTGATTTTGTACCTCATTTTGAAATATTCTGAATATCTCAAATGCTTCACTTTTGTACTTCATCAGATAGACATAGCCATATCTGGAGAAGTCATCAAGAACGTTATGAAGTACCGAAATCCTCCCCTAGCAATGCTATTCATTGGTCCACACACATCAGTATGTATGAGAGCCAATAAATCACTAGCCCTTTCACTACTCTTAGTAAAAGGAGCTTTAGTCATCTTGCCCAATAAACAAGACTCGCAAACATCATATGATTCATAATCATATGAGTCTAAATATCCATCTTTATGGAGTTTAGATACGCGTTTCTCGTTTATGTGACCAAGATGGCAATGCCATTTGTATGTGTTGTTCACATCATTTGGTTTAGATTTCTTACTAACATGATAAACATTCTCAACATTACTTTCAACATCCAAGACATAAAGGCCATTAAAAGAATGAGCAACACAATAAAGCATGTCATTCAAATAAATTGAAAATTTCTTATTCGCAATAAGAAAATTATAACCCTCATTGTCTAAACATGAAATAGAAATAATGTTTCTGCTCAAATCCGGAACATAATAACAGTTATTTAAAACTAAAATTAATCCGCTAGGTAAAGTGACTTCGTAAGTCCCCATGGCCAATGCAGCAACTCTTGCTCCATTTCCAACCCGCAGATCTACTTCACCCTCTTTGAGCGACCTTCTATTCTTAAATCCCTGCACATTTAGACAAATGTGAGATCCACATCCGGTATCTAATACCCAAGAACTAGAAGTAGAAAGTAGAACATCTATCATATAGATACCTGAAGTCGTGGCAATCACATTGCCCTTCTTCTTCAGCCCTTCCTGATAAGAATTTCAAATAGAACATTAAAAAGGATCTCAATCATAAAAATGGATGGTTTAACAAAGGCATCAAGTGTGAGTTTGACACCTCTGTGAATTTGATAAAAGACTAATTACTCATAGATTCTGAGATTCAGGTGTAATAATTGATGGGCAAAGCGTAAAAACCTACACCAAAAAACAAATTGTAGTATCTATACCATTATCTCTTAGTTGGGGAAAACTGCAGTAGCATATAGCATGGTCGTACTAGTACATCCGTGATGTAAGGCATGGTGGCTTCTCACTTTGAATGAGCAAAAAGGAAAGAAGCTTCTTAAATCAGTAAATAGCTAATAAGAGCATGTGCTTACTGCCTAACACATACTCTCTCTGTTCAGAATAAATGTCGCACTTTCCATTTTGGTTAGTCTTAAAATTAACGTTACGTTTCTAAATAAGGAAAGTGACTTGGTGTAATTTTATCATTGTACAAGTAATGTACAAACTAGTAAAGCACCTTCCTTAAAAAAATGTTGACAAGTCAACTGCGACATTTATTCTTGGACGGAGGGATTACATTCAGTTAAAAATGCTAAAGCTACAAAAGAGAGCATGGAACCCCCGATCCTACTGGAAATAGTGAGAACCACAGATTTGTAGCAATTTATTAAGTACCCTGGTCACCAGAATGGAGATAGTAACTTGTTTATCAAAAAGAATATCATAAAACTTGTTTGAAACTAAAATAAAACAAAATTATCATTGTTTTGTACCAAACAAGCACTAAATAGAACTGGAATAGACAGATTATCTACTTACCAGTATAAAATCTTGTTTTGGGAAATATTTAAACAATCCATTTGTAAGATTTCCCAAAGAAGCATACATTTTCCCCTAATTTTCTGTCTCTTTCTCTCTTATTCTTGAGGTGATCAAGAAAATCACTCGCCTTTAACAACATAATCAAGAATAAACCCAGATGAGATTTCAAGAAAAGCATCTGCTTTCGTTGAGGTGATTTTGAAGCAGAGTGAAGCAAAGGATATACTTCTGATTTATTGGTTTTAATTTTGGATTTATTTCCCTAAGCCCACCAAAATTATCCAATTCTTAAAGAGGATAGGCTATTCTCATTATTTCTTTAGTATCCATGCGTATGAGTATATATTTCCCAAGGCCCCCTTAATTCAAGGAAAACTTAAATTCTCCAAACCACCCTTCCCCACTCAATCCCTAAAATACGCTCACCATCCCCTTCAACCATCTTCCCCTTCCCTTTACCCCTACGAGACCAATATATTCTTCGACAGCCTCCGATAACTGTCATTCTCCGTCCGCCTCCATGCCAGTTGTCCCTTTTTCTCCCTGTTGGTCATCCTTCAATCTCAACTTTAAACCCTATTGATGTCGGTCAAACTTCGTTCATGAAAAGCCCTCCCTTACGAATGAACGACGTAACACCCCTTCCTTCTTCGAGTGAGTTGTAGTCTCCAACGTCCACGGTCGGTCCAGTGGTATTTGGGGCCTAAGGCAAGACATATTATTTGGTCGAGGACCTTAAGTTACCTTCACGAGCAACAATGCTAAAGGCGTTCTCGAATATCGACTTCTCTCTAATTTTTATTGTAGTCATGCTTATGCAAGTAAGTAACCACATTACAAGAAAATGAGGATTTAGCTACAAAAATATTTTGTAGTTCAAAGTTTTACATTAGCGATGAATTATTTATTCGTAGACAATTCTCTTTGTTTTTGCGACAATATTAGTTTTGTAGCCAAATGCTAGACTAAGAAAACAAAACAAAAATATTTGTCGTTGAATGAACTGCTAAAATTTTGGTCCCATGCAAATTTTTTGGCGCACTAAATTTCCCGCGCGAGTCAAAATGTAAATAAGATTTGGCTACAAAAATATAAATCATTTGCTATGAAATTATTGCATAGCCAAAATCACCCTTAAAATCACCCATAACATTATGCTAAAATCACTCCTAAAATTTAAATACATTCCATAATGGATATATTAAAATTTATTTGGGTAGTACTATATACAAGGCATGATTTTACAAGGCATGTACAAAATGACCAAAATACCCTCATATATATACTTAAAAAAAAAAAATCATTCCCTCCCCCGTTCGAATGACGCACTGTTTCTTCTATTCCTATTCCTACCTAGTGCGCTCTCTCTCTCTCTCAAAACCAAATGGCACTCTCTCTTCTCTCAATCACTCGACGAACGCCGATCACCACCGCCGGAAAAAATGAAGACAAACCTCCCTAAAACCGGTGGAAAGTACGCCTCTTCTCCCTCCGCACCAAAAGTAATTATTTTTAACCTAGATTTTAATTTTGAAAACCCAACAACAAATTTATGCCTAAAACCAATTATATAATGCTTTATGTTGTTTAAACGTATCCTAAATGGTTCTAATAGCGATTTCGTAACATTAATTTGGGTTTTTTGTTTGAATCGGATACGAATTCGTGTGCCTAAAATTTGAAATTGTCGGCGTGCGTTTCGTATGAACACATACGAAATGTCACCAACATTTCGGGTATTGGCATACGAAATGTAAACTGATTCATCAGTTTACATTTCGTATGCCAATACCCGAAATGTTGGTGACCATTCGTATGAACACATACGAAATGTCACCAACATTTCGGGTATTGGCACACGAAATGTCAACTGGTTCTTGAATATTAACTGTCTCTTATTTAATTTTTTGTAGGGACGTAACCCTGCGACGGCCTCTAATAGAAAGAGGAAGGCCGAGGAGGCAGCTGCAGCTAAGGCAGATAAACGGAGCAAAAAGATTCACGACAAGAAAGTCGTGATTGAGGAGCCTGTGGTTGAGGAGAGTGATAGTGAGGGTAGTTATTCTAGTGAGGATTCATCTTCACGTACTCGGTCCCGAGGTGCATCTGTGCAGGAGGCACATTTATCTAGTGATGATGATGATGAGGAGGAGGAGGAGGAGGAGGCGGAGGAGAGTGTATCTGTGAGGCCTCGCAAGAGGCGGGAGGCACGGGGCAGAAAGGGGAAAGGGGCTAAGGATGACCAGTGGCAGCTGAAGAGTAACCCCGGTGGCGGCCCGGAGGAGGTTCAGTTGTTGTACGGGTTTGGTCATCATCGAGCCCGTAAGATATGGGAGAACGCCACTTGTGAGCCGGTGTTGAAGCGCCAAACGAGGCAGCAGATTCTAGATAAGTAAGTATATGATTTGTTTATTAAATAGCCATTTGCAAAACATTAACAAGAATCAGATGACATTTCGTGTTCAAATACCCGAAATGTTGGTGACATTTCGTATGTGTTCATACGAATGGTCACCAACATTTCGGGTATTGGCATACGAAATGTAAACTGATGAAATCAGTTTACATTTCGTATGCCAATACCCGAAATGTTGGTGACCATTCGTATGAATACATACGAAATGTCACCAACATTTCGGGTATTTGAACACGAAATGTCATCTGAATCTTGAAACAGAGGGAGTATTAATTATAATTTTTTGTTTGGAATCAACAGGTTCTCCCATGCTTCTTTACCGGAGGATGATAGAGCTTGGTGGGCTCGTGTTGAGGGTACCGGCCTCCATTTCCTACATGATGCTACCATTCGCCGGCCTAGCATGGCGCTCCTAACGGCGTTTGTGGAACGGTGGTCTCCCGAGACTAATACCTTCCACATGCCGTGGGGTGAGATGACGATCACTATGCATGACGTCACTCATATCCTAGGTATATTCTTGTTTGTTGTCTATTTTTTATAAATTACATAAATTTTATCAATTTCATAAATTTTATCAATTTTATTAATTATTTCATTTTCAATTTGTAGGCATCAGCTGTTCAGGTGGCCCTGTTGCGAAGGCGGATCCAGAGCCTGACGTAGCCGGTATCAGGGCACGCCTTGAGACATGTCGGAAGGGCACGACCTACTCTTTAGATGGCCTCCGCCGGTCCTTTGAGTCCCCTTCCGACATGACTGACGATGAGCGCGCTTCTACGTACATCATGTTCCTCCTCGGCTCCACGCTGTTCGTGGACAAGACTCAGGATAAGATGCCCTCAGACTACCTTTCATTGTGCGTGGATATTGACAGAGTGGGGGCTCTATCCTGGGGGACAGCTGCGTTGGCATATCTATACCGGGAGTTGGGGAAGGCATCTAGATACGGATGCAAGCAGATTGGTGGTTGTTTGAGTCTTTTGGAGGTAATATTTAACAATCATTTAATAATTACAACATGCATTTATGGTTATAACATTGTTAACTTATTTATTTCATACATTTGCAGGCCTGGATATACGAGCACTTTCCGGTTTTCCGGAGAGAGATTGACCCGTTATGGACGGAGGGCCAGCCGAGGGCTCGTAGATGGGCACGTAATGATCTGTGGTAGGGATATGCCCCATCTATTGAAGTTTCGGTATACCCTGGACACGATGACGGTTGATAGGGTGAGTTAGTTATATTTAAAGTTTTACAAATTATTATTTTTGTTGACGGTGTCTAACAAATTCATTTTTAGGTTTGTTGGACTCCCTACGGCACCACCCCAGAGGCGCTTTTGCCGGTCTCATACTTCCGTGGGGTTATACGCTTCAGGATATCACGGAGGCGTATTTGCCTGACCGTGTTACACGCCAGTTTGGGATCCAGCAGAAAATCCCCAGAGACCCCATATCTTGCTCCCCCCAAAATTGTTCATTGATAGCAGGTCAAAAGGGGTACAAGAAGTCCTATGGAGGGCGTGATGATGTATGGGAGGATTGGTTAGAGGACGGCTTGGGGGGTTTCGATCCAGTGCGTAGATGGGGCCCGTCCGTGAGCGCATCTCGATCCCCGTTACTTCCACGTATATGCGGTGGTTCTCGGCTAGGACTCATGTTCGGATTACTAATCCGAATCATGATGCCCTAGTTAACGTTCCACCACCGCCTAGGGTTGTAGAGGCACGAGGCATACTACTTTCGCTGCTCACGGATGACAGTTTATCTGCGGATGTCAAAGATAAGATTAGACGGGCCATTGATCTATACGGAGACGCTTCATGATTATGTTCATTTTGGTTGTTTATGTTGGTTTGTAAATTTTGGATACAATGTTTGTATTTGGGATATGTTGGTTTGTAAATTTTGGATACAATGTTTGTTTTGGAATATGTTTGAGATATGTTCATTTTGGATACAATGTTTGTTTTTGGAATATGTTTGGAATATGTTTGGGATATGTTCATTTTGGTTGTTTATGTTTTGGAATATGTTTGGGATATGTTCATTTTGGTTTGTAAATATTGGAATCAGTTTGTTTCAGTTTGTGTTTCAGGAGATGTTGCCCTCAGACTACCATCTCGTGTGCTTATACACGAGATGGTTTTACTCATCTCGTATATATATACACGACATGTTTTCTTTGATCTCGTATTAACACACACGAGATACATTACTGGGTAGTTAGTGTAATTCGTGTAATGTTCATACGACAAAAATGAAATAAGTCGTGTATATATATACGAGTTATATATTACATATCGTGTATAAGAACACGAGATGGTAGTCTGAGGGCAACATCTCCTGAAACACAAACTTAAACAAACTGATTCCAATATTTATAAACCAAAATGAACATATCCCAAACATATTCCAAACATATTCCAAAACTTCATACAAAAAATAATCAATACGCTATACACATAAACTATGGCCTATTTTCTGCAATTCGTGCTTCGTTCGCCATAATTGAGAGTCGGTTGAATGTTTCTATCCGAGTTCTGTATGGCATGATCAGGTTACTTGCGCTTGGATGACGTTGCTCCCCTCAATATAGTGCTATTGATGGTATCGGGTAATCACTATCCGACATGTGCAGCTGCAAAAGTAATAAAATAGTCAAATATAACAAATTTAGAAAATATAGTTAAATATAACAAATTTAAATAAGATAGTTAAATATAACGAATTAAAGTATCATACCAATATAAAATGGTTTCCCACATGTCCCAACACAAGTGTGTCTGTGGGTGGTCCTGTTCCTTGTGGTACGATCAGTAGGCATGTGAAGCCAGCGGTTTGCGAGTACGAGACAAACACCACATTATACACCGTGGCTATGATGTGCCCTATCTCTGGGAGTATCAACCAATAATATTCCGAACAAGGGGAGGCATAGTGAGTAATGCGACTATAGAGCTCGTCCATATCTCTCCAAGGCATAACTCTCTCATAAAGCTCGCGGCGATGAAGCAGCTCCTTGGCACAATCCGAGGCGCACTCTTTGCCACGCATCTCCTCTCGTTTCGGTATATTTGCGGCCTCTTGCTCTATATCCACAATTTCCATCACCCATCACATCTGTGAAGCCATCAATAAATGGGACAATGAGAGGGGTAAGCAACATCCTATGCACAGAAGTATGTATATCATTGACTTGTCCATTTCCACGACCCCGTCCCCGTCCCCGACCTCGACCTCGACCTCTCCCACGACCTGAAGCAGCTAGTGGTGGAAGAGATGTAGGAGTGGTAGGGCTAGATGGTGTAGTGTTTGAAGCTGATCTCGACATCAAACCTGATTGGGTTGATGCAATAAATGAAGATCTAGACCTGCTGCTAGTGGAGGGTGGTGTAGTGGGGACTCCAAAATGTCTGTCGGTACGCTCCCAATCTGACAGTACTCTACAACTGGTGGTCCGGGGTTTATTTGCCTTTGAAATATGATCCGGCTCAGAAGCATCTCCGGTTTGTGGATGTAGCCCTTCATTTATCGTTTGAAATAACCTTCTCTTTACAGGTCCAGGTGCGTTACGCGGTTCATTCAACACAACTTCAAAATCGGAGTCCGGTGGGACAGTATTCTACTTCAATGTCCAACTTCTTCCAAAAATCATGAATCGAAGACAACTCAATCCGGCCCCCAAAGTTTTGTATGCATGCAATCTCGTGACTACATGGAAGTCCATGTGTTCGCCTCAGGTAACACCCACAGCCTGAAGGATCCATGACATTATCCCCACAACGACTCCGCTCTTCTTTGATGATGTCCAAAGCTGCCTTTGACACTCGCCCCAATATGTCTTGATACAGATCACATGTCTTCATATCATTTGGAATTCTACTATTTGATTGCTCCATAGTAGCTTTGATTGTTGTTATTTGGATTTCCATAATCTCATGAGCCTTTTTGAATAATGTGTCAAAAGTAGAAGAAGCACTCCCCAAGGCCTTCTTCAACCTGTTATTCTCACTCTCACTGTTCGTGGTGTGGGTTCCGGTGCGATGGCGATACTGTGTGCATCGACAAAATATTCGTAGAGTATGGAGCAATCCAAGTCTCGCGGAGGTAGGTCAATAAATCAGGATAAGATCTGTAATGATCGCAAAATGATTGCCAACGGGTGTCCCACTCTTCGCGAGTAGCGGCTGATATTGCTTTATTAAATCTCCTCATGAATGATAGTGCAAACTCATTGCTACCAGTTTTAGCCAACGCTCTATTTTTAACATTGACTTCGATATGCCTTCGACACAAATGGTGTGCGGTCTCGGGAAATACCATTTGGACAGCATTAATGAAAGCCAAGTCACGATCAGTTAAGAAAACTGTTGGCATGTGGGGAGTATGAAAAAGACTTTGCAAATTCTTGAGTGCCCACGTGTAATTCTCAGTCTTCTCATTTTGGAGGAACGCATATGCAATTGTGAAATTCTTCCCCGTTGAAGTAAATCCTATAATCTCAAGTAATGCCATTCCATAGCAGTTGGTGTTGTAAGTGCAGTCACCTTGTATCATTTAAAGAGAAATAAAGTTAGAAATGTGTCAAAAGTAGAGGAAAACAGAGTCAAAAAACAGATTCAAAAAAATCAAAAATTTACCTTGTACTACATATGGAAAACAATTAAGCATATCCGATGCTCGTGGGTGAGAGAAGAATATGTCACCGATCATGTCACTCTCGTTAGCTTTCCTCATGAAGAAGGTATATTTCTTATCCTCGAGTGCTTTTATGAACTGTTGAAGCGAGGATCTCCCTTGTCGTTCTTGTGACTTGCATTTTGTGAGGGCATTGTGGACGTGTTTCGGAGTACTCATGTTCTTCTCATCCTTCCTCTTTAACATTGTTAGAATGTTATTTGGACGCACCGAAGACTGACTTGCGCTACACACCTCCTCATATTCAGAAGTAGTCAATTTACCCAACGGATGACCTTCGGGATACGTTGGAAAGTCGTGATTATGAGAACCATGCTTCACAACGTAACCCCATACCCCATCACCCCTATCTTTGGCCCGGATTTCAAAATTGCACCCAATTTTCTTCGTGCTAGTCAACCTCACATCTTTAGTTTTTCCGGACCTGTACTTGCCACCAAAATGGCATACAATCTTCGCGTAGCCTAGGATCTTGCCACTTGTCTTCCTCGAATCTCCTATAGAAAGGGTTATATTTTGACGGGCCGCGATATCCCGTACGTGTTTAACAAGATCATCCCTATTTGGAAATAATAGGGATGTATCGAATTGATCACTGACATCCGGTCCCTACAAATTGTATTACCATCAATTAGAAAATTGCACAATAAGCAACAGGCTGTATGACATTTCGTGTAACATTATACGAGATGTTCCTGGAACATCTCGTGTAAATTTACCCGACTTAAACGCTTTTATCTCGTGTTATATAATACGAGGTAATACAACATTACTCGTGTATAAAAACACAACAAATAGCATAAAACTCGTATAATATAACACGAAATAGAGTAATATCAGAATTTAAAATTCCAATCTTGAAAAACAATTTCGTTTCAACATTGGATTTTTATTGCGATTTTGATCAAAACACCAAATATAACTTTAAAAACTTACTTCATTGCTGCTTGGATTTTGATTTTGATGTGGAGAATTTGGTGGCAAACCTTCTTCTTCGAAAATATATTCCACAAGCTCAAGATCAATATGATCATAAAAACTTGGAGAATGTTGTGGAGAATCCATACTATGGTGTTAGATGATTTGAGAATTAATGAAAATAATGGGTATAAATTTATGGGTGTTAAGACTTGGACAATGGTGTCGCAGCTGCATGGGATGGGTGTACAGCAATGGTGTTTGGGCCGTTGTCTGCGTGTATATCGTGTTTTATGTAGGGCTTCAGGGTGTATCTCGTGTGTATATACCCGAGATAATATGGTACATATCGTGTATACAAACACGATATAGTCTTTGTTTCTGGTAATTATCTCGTATGAACAATACACGAGATGCACCCTGATTCATTTCGTGTATTGTTCATACGAAATGTCTTAGTAAATGTCGTGTATTTAAACACGACACACCATATAATAAAATAAAAAATGGTATACGGCTACCTCGTTTGTTTTTTTTTAATTTTTTTCTAGATTATAGATGACATTTAAAGTGTTTTTCATCTAATGAGTTTCCTCCAAATGCAAATGAAAATTGAGTTACAAATATGTGCCATTATTTAGGGTTTTTAGGGTTTTATGTGTCCCGATCTTGTGAAAAATGGTATACGGCTACCTCGTTTATTTTTTTTTTTTAATTTTTTTCTACATTCTATATGACATTTAAAGTGTTTTTCATATACATGAGTTTCCTCCAAATCCAAATGGAAATTGAGTTACAAATATGTGGCATTATTTAGGGTTTTTAGGGTTTTATGTGTCCCGATCTTGTGAAAAATGGTATACACGGCTACCTCGTTTATTTTTTTTAATTTTTTTCTACATTCTAGATGACATTTAAAGTGTTTTTCATCTACATGAGTTTCCTCCAAATCCAAATGGAAATTGAGTTACAAATATGTGCCATTATTTAGGGTTTTTAGGGTTTTATGTGTCCCGATCTTGTGAAAAATGGTATACGGCTACCTCGTTTATTTTTTTTAATTTTTTTCTACATTCTAGATGACATTTAAAGTGTTTTTCATCTACATGAGTTCCCTCCAAATCCAAATGGAAATTGAGTTACAAATATGTGCCATTATTTAGGGTTTTTAGGGTTTTATGTGTTCCGATCTTGTGAAAAATGGTATACGGCTACCTCGTTTATTTTTTTTAATTTTTTTCTACATTCTAGATGACATTTAAAGTGTTTTTCATCTACATGAGTTCCCTCCAAATCCAAATGGAAATTGAGTTACAAATATGTGCCATTATTTAGGGTTTTTAGGGTTTTATGTGTCCCGATCTTGTGAAAAATGGTATACGGCTACCTCGTTTATTTTTTTATAATTTTTTTCTACATTATAGATGACATTTAAAGTGTTTTTCATCTACATGAGTTCCTTCCAAATAAATAAAGTGGTATCACTTAAATGTGATAGGTTATATGATATTGTATGATCCAATATGCCGTTTGTTCCTTGTCATGTATAAGTGTATAAATTTTGCTCAATTAACAACACAATTCAATAATATAACATAGCATATGCGTATCATTAACATCGTGTTGCAAATCATCGAAGAACACCTTCATTTTGATATGTGGTATGGATATACACGATATTATGAGATTATATCGTGTTGGTTTGTACGACATTTATGACAGAGTAAATTTAAATTTCGTATAATTTCATACGACCTAATATTTAACCCAATTAGTTGATGTCGTGTAAAAGTACACGACATGAAGGCTTCATGTCGTCCTTTCGAGCACGACACACGAAGGGTAGTTTGGGAATTATTGGTGCCTTGTATGTAAGGTGCCTTGTATATAGAATTTACCAATTTATTTAATGAATATGTTGGGTTAGCTTATCAAATATAGAAGGTGCCATTAGCCTCCCTCAATTTAAAACCTATTCCTTACCTAATTCTTTTATCGCTCACCCCTTTTAAACTGCGGCCAACGGACCAGAAGTAACTGGGGCGATTGAGAGATGATCTGGACGGCTTGAGAGTAGACAAAGACGTATGCTCTCAACCGGCCGCAACCCACATCCCGCACTGCAACCTGGCCGCAACCTAATTCTCAGTACGCTCTAAATTTATTCAACGGGTATGATAAATCTCAAATCTTGTCTTGTACTCCCTCTGTCCCACCTCAAATTCACAGATTGTCTTTTTTACGTTAATTTCGATTGTCTTTGCTGTTTATTGTTTTTAACCCAATCTTATCGAGGTCTGATTTTCCCCTAATTTGTATGGGTTTATTTGGTTTATATCTTGCGTTGATCTTAATTTGTGTAAATGCTGTTTGAATCAATTGGTTTTAATGTTAATGGTTTCTAGAGCAATGTTACTAGGTACTACTTATAACCTCCGATTTACGGTAATTGTTGGTAGACTCTGATATTATGGTATTTGATTTTGATCCTGTTGTGAAGTCGTGCTATTGATCGAGTTGTATACTCGTTTTGAGTTTACAGATTACACTATTTGGATCTGAATTAACTTTCATAGTTCATGTCATTGATGTCTATTTGGTTCAATAAAACTGTCTCCGAGAATGATCCTGTTGAAAGTGAAATTCCAAATGATGGAAAGAAGAACAATGAAAGACCTAGCACTCATAAACAAAATCACCATTCCCTTCTTTTGCAGGTAAAGAGGCATATGCTGCCTTCTGTTCTCCTGTATTATTTTGTTCTTGTTACGCATATAAGAGTTCAAGTTGTTAGGCAATTGTTCAGGTAGCCACAATGCCACCCATGTGAGAAATAAGAACCTTTGATTGAAATTATAGAATTTTTGGGTGTGATCTAAGCTCGTATTTTTGCAGCTTCTTGCAAGCAGGGTTGGCTGCGAGCCTGATGACATTTGTGATTTTGAGTTGCAAGCATTTGATACTCAACCAAGTATAGTTGCTGGTGCCATGAAGGAGTTTATATATTCTGGAAGACTTGATAATCTCTGCATGTCCTTTTGCTCATTAAAGGTAACAGTTGTGTCTAAAATCAGATAGTTATTGAGATGTTCAGGTTGTGTGTATAGATGTATACTCCTATGTAACTTGACTTCTTTGAACTCCCGGCTAGAGTATGCACCACATGTCGGCACAAGCTTCGCAAGCTAAGGAAAAGTTTTTAAACCATGAAGAGAAAAAAGTCTCAACTGAAGTACTCTTGTGATACTATCAAAAAAAACATCTATAATTGGTGACCATAAGGACACGGGTTCGAACCTTGGCGAACAGCCTCTTGACAATTGTCAGGGGAAGGCTCTAGCAAATGGTTCCCTCTCCCAACCCCCGCTTGGCGGGGAGCGCTTGGCGCACCGGGGTTTGCCCTTAAAATTGAAGCAAATAAAACTTTACTTTTAATTGTTCACTGAATAAAGTGAACAACTAAATTGATTAGTTTCTATACATTAATTATGAAAATTGATACTTGAAACTTTGAATAGTTGGAGTGTGTGTGAGTTGTTATGTGTTGTTGTGAAATTGCGTTGGGGAATGTAACATGCTAAAACCGAATTGAAGAGATCTGCTGTTGCTGATAATCTTTCTGGAAAGAGCAAGCTTAGCGAAGTTCGAACTAGCTCTGGGATGTTTATCCGTAAGGCTAAAGTTTGTTCTCTATACCATTGGTGCATAAACATGGTTTTTTATGTGCCTTAACACTTAATTGTCACAATCTTCGTCTTTTTCCATATTCAATGGTAATCGCTTTACATTTATACATGCATCAAGCACAACTTATTGTGACCTTTGAATGGTTTCATGTGCTACTATTATAGGTGCTCTGTTTTAATGCTTTAGGATCTCAACACCTTGTATTTTCCATTCAACATTAGATTGAATGTTGACCAAATATTTGTGAAAATCTAATGATTTTCAAAGTTCTAAAAAATTGGAATTAATGCACCATTAAGACTATTTTCAATAACATTTTTAGAAATTTCTGAGGCTTTGTAGGTTTGTATAAATATGTAGTAAAGTTCAATTGAGTTGACCATAGAAGTTAAAGAATGACCCTTTTTGGAGACATAGGGAGTATATGATTTGCTTCGAACTTTGATAATGAAAATCTGGAAAAGAATGATATACTCTAATCCATAAATGGTTTCTAGATTTTAAGTGATCTCTTTCTCTCTGGTTTATGGTCTTATATTTGGTGTAGGATTCAATTGTTGATGGCATAGAGGACAAAATTGCAACTTGAACTTTTCTACCTAAAGGTACATTATAATCTGGAGGGGGGGGGGTTTCCTGATATTTATTTGTTTAGTTATTCTTTCTTAATGTAACATTACCATAATTTCACTTTATTCAATGAATCTAAGCAATGTTTTTAACTTTACTTTTGATAGTTTTTCACAAGAGTACTTCAGTTAAGACTTTTTTCTCTTCAGATAGTTAGTGAGATGTTCAGGTTGTGTGTATAGATGTATACTCCTATGTAACTTTACTTTTAATTGTTCACTCATCATGATAACACCAACTTCCTTGCCCTTATACCTGTAAAACGAGCTCAAGAAGAAAAGGAACCAATATAAGCCTATGATGCTTAATAAACTGCATCTGTTACATCTTATCAAAAAAAAAAAAAACCTGCATCTGTTACATAAATAACATGGGTAACCCCCATCCATTGAAAACTTGAGCTCCCTTTGGTTCTGGTTTGTTATTATAGTTTATGATTCTTGAAGTCCTAAAACACACGATTTTCTTGCTGTCTAGAAAAGAGATAATTTTTTTGATAAACAACTGCCATTATTTTCTCTAATATGGTCTCCAATTTCAGGCACCGGTAGATGCTACATTTTCTGATAGTAGCCTCGAGGATGAGACTGGTGTGAGAATGGTAGCATTATTTGAACATGAGGAGGTCGGGTCTAATTCAGCACAGGGAGCTGGATTTCCTGCTATGTTGGATGCTCTAGCTCGAATTACAAGTTACTTTTCCCCAGATTCTAAGGTAACAGTAGCTTCATGCTTCTTTATGCATAGCAGCTCTGGGTATGAAAGTGTCCTTTTCCACGCTGAATGCCCCATTGAAAAGCACTTTGAATATTTAAGTAATATAGGATTTATCCGGAACATCCCACTCGAAAGTAATTCTGGTCTTTGTATAAAAAAATCCTTGAATTTTGCAATAATGGCTGTCTTAAAGTAATTACTTCACTGCTGTTACATAAACTAGGGGTGGCAATTTCTGACCAATGGGTATACCCATTAAGATTTTATTATGCTTTTAACTATTGTGCATTTCTATACTAGTGTAAATCATGATATTTTTAATGGATAACACCCATTGGGTAACCGAAACCCATTGTACCACCCCTAACATGGACCATTAGACTGTCTATTATCTGCAGTTGTCCACCAGAAGTGGTTATGAGCATGGAATATGTTATGGGCCTTAGGCAGACTGGCAGAGATCCTTTAATTTCTCATAGGAGCTGAAGGTAGAGAAGTTACTATGGCAGGGATTGCTTTTGTTAAATGGAAAAAGAGAAACTCTCCATTTACTTAAATCCATTGAGTTTTAAGTACTTCTCGGTTCCCCTAATATACTGTACAGTAGTAGATATCCTTAGCCATAAAGCTGAAGAAGTTACATTTTGGAGTTCACTGTATATCTTTTATCATTTAAAGTTTATTGTTTGGATTTGTGGAAAAACATATAAAGAGCTATATACTCAATTTTTTCTCTTTTTGTATATCATATAGGTGCAGGTGAATCTTAGTGGGCACGTTGAACGAAGTCTATGCAGCAAAATATTATAAGTTTTATATGTTAGTATAGGACGATAATTTATTTATTTACTTATTTATTTTTCTCTACAATCAATAATAAAAAAAGGATAGTGAGGAGAAAAGGACTCTACGGGAGAAAGAAAATAAAACAAAGAGAAATGTGCTTCCGCTTAGGCTCGAACTCAGGTGGGTTGTGAGACGCATTATCATTAATATATAATCCTTGAACCACTAAGACATAATCACATTTTGGTATAAAACTCTGATATATAGTAAATGTTAAAATTTAGGGGCCCTAAAATCTATTAAAATTTTGGGGGCCAAGGCGACCGCCTTGATCGCCTTAGATACTTGGTCGGGCCAGCCAACCTCTGCGGCATGTTCATCTCCAGACTCCAGCCTTATCTATAACGTGAAAACCCATCACCACTGCTTCAAATGCACGCCACCAATCACCTGCCACCACCATTGACCAGTGCCCCCTCAAATTCATATTCAAGGTCGTATTTGTCTCATAAACGAGTGGGTACAGTGATCTTATTTTTTATTTTATTTTTGGCTATGAAAATTGTTACTTATTGTACTGCAATAGTAATGTTTTAGAATAACAATACCTTTAATTCGTATGACTAGTGTAATGGATGTTTATCTTTTGGATTTGATTGAATTATGCTCAACTGCAAACATTTAGTGTTGAGTTCGTGTTTGTGTTTTTAATTAGAATATTATTTTTTTCTCTTTTTTTGTTGACATTTCGTACATTTTAACTTTGAGAAACAACTTTTAGATTTTTCTTTTTTTGCGTCGATAGTTGGCTAACGGAATTCTTTTACACTAATAGGTGGTTATGAGAGTCAACACTAAAGTCTCTCTCGAAAAGCGCACAAATGATGTTAGCATGCATGAATAGAAAAAAGTTGATCTTTTGAAAAAGAGTGCGTCTGCTGAGAAACGCGTTTCTCCATAACTATGGAGAAACGTGTTTTTCATAGCCAGAAGCTTTACATTTGATAACCAGAAAAAAAACCCAAGGCCAAGACCAAAAGCTTCTGAATATCCAGAAGCTTTGCATTTGATAGCCGAAGCTTTGCGGTTGATATCCGTAAGCTTTGTATTTGATAGCCAGAAGGATGTGAAATGTATATCCGTAAACCGTTAGGTGCATATCCGTAAAACCGTTAGGTGCATAACCGAAATGTGTTAGGGCATATCCGTAAATTGCTATTGAAGGTTTTCGATATCAGAACCTTCAATGTATATCCAGAAACATTTTGAAGGTTTCTGGATATTCATTTGAAGGTTTCTGGATATCACTTTCCTAGGTTTCTGGCTATCTAGCTCATTGTCGCGCGACATGTCGGGACCTGTTTCTCCATAACTTATGGAGAAACGCGTTTCTCCCTAGATTTTGTGTTTGAAAAATCACCTTTTTCGAGCAATAGGATAAATAGATTTCTCATGAGTGACATTGCTTGTATTATAAAGTGCTAGTGATAGTGTTAAAAATTGTTATTTTGAAGGTCTGCAAACAGTAGTTCTTTGAACCAACCTTTTTCTTTAAAGAGTGGCTTGCCCTTAGAATACTGGGAACCTACTTGGCTTAAGGGAAAGCTTGGTCTTAGAAGGAGGGTTATGGGTTCCACACATGGTGCCACGAAAGATTAACTGAGTGACCAAGACAGGCTCAAGAAGAGGGTTGAAAGATTGTTCTTGATGATAACCTGAACATGCAACACTTTGTAACATTTGCACTGAACTTTATAATGACACTTTGAAAAAATGTGTTTTATATAGTGCATGTGTAAGTGTTTAATACTTTAATAGTGCCAGTGTGAGTGTTTAATACTTTGATAGTGCCCGTATATGCTTAATGAGTGCCAGTGTGAGTATTTGAACTTTGATAGTGCCCATATATGCGTAATGGGTGCCTGTGAGTGTTTAGTAGTGTTATTGTATGACTTAAAAATTATCATTTCGAAGGACTAGAACTTTGTAACATTAGCACGGACACTTTTCAATGACACTTTGAAAATGCATTTTAAAGAGTGTGTGTGTGAGTGTTTAATACTTTGATAGTCTTGCATTTGGTAGATGCTTAATGAGTGTTAGTGCGAGTGTTTAATAATGTCGGTGTGTGATAAGTATCGGTGTATGCCTTAAAGAGTGTAAGTGTGTGTCTTAAAGTGTGTCAGTTGTAGTATTAAAAAGTGTCATTGTTAGTGCTAGAAATAGTGTCGGACTCTGTCAATGATAGTATTAAAAAGTGACAGTGCTTATATAGAAAAGTGTCGATCTTAGTATTGTAAAGTGCTAGCGTGTTGAATAAGTTCCATTTATTTACAAAAATGACATCATGCGTTTTAAAAGAGTGTTAGTGGTGGTGCTAAAAAGTAGTGCTAAAAAGTTCTAGTGTTTGCATATTTTAATAAGTTTCTATTATTTACAAAAATGACTTTCCGCATTTTCAAATCACGTTTTTTTTTTCAAAAATCTTGGAAAAAAATGGTTTTAATAAGATTTTGACGAATGAAAAAGTCGAAGGTATTTTTGTCCTACAGGCTACAATGTTTCACCTTCATTAAAGTTATAGTGTTTCACCTTCATTAAACTGTTTCACCTTCGTATAAAGTTAAAGTATTAATGCAACAACTTTAAAATTTGTTGAAATAGCTTTGTTGCTCTTGTAGTCCTACCCCACTCGAACTAGAGTCATTGATTCCGATGTAATGTTTGGATGTATTAATTCTAAACTAAAGGCTCGTTTGGTATGTGCCCAGTCTAAGTTAAGGAATGGATTTTAGATAGTCATTCCTGCATTTGTTTCACATGTCTACTTAATGGGTACATTTTTATTTTTATTTTTCATATATGAGATAGTAGTTTAAAGTTTTCCTTCTTTTCATTAATTTAAATTTCTTCATACCTAATTAAAGGAAATATGTACTATAGATTTAAGTTTGATTTCTAATAAATTTCATTGATAAATTATGTCAAAATTTGATAATCAATCAAATATGTGAATGCATAATAGATTAACTTAGAATCTAATTGATACTTTAATAAGACAAAAATGCAAAAAAAAAAAAAAGTACCTCAACTATCTAGGTTGTGTGAATATAGTACCCAAAGTCATTTTTAGTGCATAATTAGTTTCTGACGGCCAACTTTGTGCAGGTGTAATACCTATCACTAACATCATTAAAATTTACCGTTAAATAGTCATGTACCATGCACATGACCTTTTTAAAAGGGTAAAATTGTCAAAATCAAACTTTCTCTTCAATTTGTTTACACCCCTCATCTTCCACCTTCGAAGGTGGAAGATAGCCCCACCATGCCACAACCAGATTTCGAAATCACACTCCCCATGATTTCAATCTCCTCTCCTCTCCTCTCCCTCTCCTCCCCAACCCTCCCACCATGATAGCCCGTCCGCTCCCCTTACCACCTCCCCCCTTCACCCACTCAAGCTCCGCCTATACTCCGGCTTACCCCATCCCATCATCTCTTATCCTCCTCCACCCCATTCCTTCTTCCCATCAAATTTCACTTACCACAAAAATATGGCAAGAAATTATAGGAAAATAAACCTAGAAGTAATTAGAATTTTGAAACATGAATTTGATTTTGGATGATAACAATTTGACGGGCGGCGACTTGGTAAAATACCCAAAATCAAAACATGAAATTGAATGGTAAGGTGTGGATGGAGTATGGGGAGGAGAGAGCAAGGGGAGGGTCAGATTTTAGAATGACAGGGAAAGAAACCGTGAAACGGATTTTCCATGGAAGGAGGGAGAGGGACAAATTAATGGAGGTAGGGAAGACATAGAAATTTGGTGTATTTGTGTGTGTGTTTATCGTGTGTTAAAATGGTGGGACCAATGTCCTAACTTACCCACTTTCTTTTACAGTAATTTAAAAGGAAAAACAGAATGTTTATCATGTTAGTATAAACTACAACAACAAATGTATAAGTGTTATACAATACAACAATGAAGTGGTACTGTGGTAGGGTAACTAAATTTTTTAGGGTTCGTTTGGTAGCAAGATAAGAATAAGCATGGTTATTCATCCCCATACTAATAATCCCCGTATTAATAACACCACCCCCTTTCAAGGGATAAATAATAAGGGGATTAGCCCCTTATCGGCCACACCATTTTAATTAATCAAAAAGATTAAAATCGTACCAAACAACCCTATCCTGTATTATTTATCATATCTAGTCTTTTATCGGGTTACCAAACGGCCCCTTAGAATTTTCTATATCCCATGTACATGCACAAGAGGGAGAGTACTTTTCCCACCCAAGATTGAGCGAGTACATTGGTCCCTCGACTAGTTAATTTCCGCATAAGATTCCAATCATGAACACCACCGCCTTTAACATAACGAGTTCCGGTGACAATGCTTGTACCTGTCTCTGGAACCACGAAACTTCAGTTAATAGGTGACTGTTGGAAATGGATAACGGAAAGTTAAGTTTAACTTAACGTTGATCTAGTTTCTAACGGAAGTTTGTTATGTGTTAACGGAACTAGTTACAAATTATATTCTACATTTGTTGTAGATTATTATACTTATTTAATGTCTCTAAAACCATTTAGGGTGAATGAGAATTAATGACAAGTGTTTTTGTAATTTAACGGAAGTTAAATAAAGGGTTAAAGTTAACTTGGGTTGACTTGGACTGATCCAAATGAGTTTTGGGTCACAACTGTTCTCAAAAGGTTTTCGTGACCTTTCGGTTACGAGCTTCGGCGCGGTCGCTCCGGCCTAGAGCGGCGCGCTGATCTTAAGTAAATCATGGCTTGGTCTCGGGATGCCAGCGCGGTCGCGCTCAAGGCAAGAGCGGCCGCGCTCGTGCTCAGATTTTGAACAGGTTTGGCACCTCTTGGAGTGAACAACCATGAACCCTTTAACTTCTTTTAAATAGTTTCCCTCCGAATTTCAATTATAATACACAGTCATTCTGAGCCTTTTACCCTCTAGAGAGATAAATTAACATACCCAAATCATTGCATATTGTTGCATTCAATCTTTCAAGTCCAAAGTTCTAAAACCTTTGTTGTTCGTTAGATTAGTTATATTGGAGTGCTCCTTATAACTAATAGTAAGTCGTTTTTATCTTACTAGAGTTTTGTCATACAACCGTAAGCACCGGTGCGGGACAAATAACTCTTACGGAGATTGTATTAAATACAAGACTCGACTTGAATCCCTTTGTTTTTCAATCTCCGTTACTTTTCTTTGTCAGTTTTTTCGTTAAGTCTTAAAGAAGCCATAGCATTTGTCTAACAATTGTAAGAGTTATTTAACGCTTCTTCAAGATTATCAAGAGATGGCAAACGAGAAAGACACCACTTCATCTAGTCAAGGGAATGTGACGCCTCCATCACAAGGTGATACTACATTCAACAACGTTGCTCCCGCTCCTACAACTCATCACATCGGTCATGGTGAGAAACCCGCGAAATTCACTTAGGTGTGGATTTCAAGAGATGGCAACAGAAGATGCTCTTCTACTTGACCACCCTAAGCTTGCACCGCTTCTTAAAGGAAGATCCTCCGGCGGTAGAAAAAGGTGATCCGGACCCTCAAAGGCAAATGGCGAAAGGAGGCTTGGGCTCACGGTAATTTTCTATGTAAAAACTATATCTTGAATGGACTTGACGATGCACTATACAATGTGTATAGTACAGTCGAGTTAGCCAAGGCGTTGTGGGACACCTTGGAAAGGAAATACAAGATCGAGGATGCCGGGTCAAAGAAATTTGTCGTCGGTAAGTATCTTGACTTTATGATGGTCGATTCCAAATCGGTAACAACTCAAGTAGATGAATTCCAAATCATTCTACATGGGCTTGATGCCGAGGGGATGATCATGAATGATCCATTTAAGGTGGCTTCTATCATTGAAAAGTTGCCTCCTTCGTGGAAGGACTTCAAGAACTATCTCAAGCATAAACGCAAGGAGATGTCCTTAGAAGACATTGTTGTTCGTCTTAAAATAGAAGAGAACAATAGAATGAATGAGGCCAAAGTTGCTAAAGGCAAGATGGAGGCAAAGGTCAATCTCGCCGAGGCTAGCACGAGTGGCACAAAGAGAAAGCATTCCGAAAATACCGGGAATGCTAAGAAAGGGAAGAAGAAGACCTCTAAAAGGTTCAAGGGGTCGTGCTATAATTGTGGCAAACCGGGCCACTTGTCAAGGGATTGTCGTCTCCCAGAAGAAAGAGGCGAACAATGTTGACCACATGGACCTAGATTTTGCGGCGGTTGTGTTTGAAGCCAACGTTGCAAATTTGGAGGAGAACCCTAAAGCATGGTGGATAGATACCGGTGCTACCCGCCATATTTGTGGTAACAAGGAAAGTTTCTCCTCCTATACTCCCATCTCAGGAAGAAAGCTTTACATGGGAAGTGCGACCTCCGATGTTCAAGGCATTGGAAACGTGATTTTGAAGATGACTTCCGGAAAAGAAGTAACCTTGTTGGATGTCTTTGCATGTTCCGAGACATCCGTAAAAATTTAGTGTCCGGCGCTTTGCTTAGTAAGGCCGGTTTTAGACTAGTATTCGAATCCGACAAATTTGTATTAACCAAGAATGGGTTGTTTCTTGGAAAAGGTTACCTCGAGGAGGGCCTTTTTAAAATGAATGTAATGATGTAATCCGCCAAGGTGCGATGAATAAAAGTTGTGTTCCTTATGTTTACTTGTCGGAAAGTTCTAATTTATGGCATGATAGATTAGGACATGTAAACCTCGACACCATTAAGAAATTAGCGAGACAAGATTTAATCCAAATGACTAAATCCGACTCGACTAATAGGTGCGAAGTTTGTGTTGAGGCAAAAATGACTAAGTCACCATTTAATGCCATACAAAGAGACACGACTCCTCTCGAGTTAATTCACACCGACATATGTGATTTAAAACTAGTGCAAACTCGAGGAGGTAAAAAGTACTTCATTACATTTATAGATGATTGCACTAAGTATTGTTATGTCTATCTCTTAAGAAGTAAGGATGAAGCCTTAGGGGCTTTTGAAACTTATAAGAAAGAAGTTGAGAATCAACTTAACTTGAAAATTAAGAAAATTAGAAGCGATAGAGGTGGAGAATATGAAGCACCGTTTGAAGGACTATGTTGGGAATCCGGCATAATTCATCAAACAACGGCTCCATATACCCCTCAATCTAATGGAGTTCTTTGAACGCAAAAACCGCACTCTCAAAGAGATGATGAACGCGCTTTTGATCAGTTCAGGCTTACCCGACAACTTGTGGGGGGAAGCAATACTCACTTCTAATTATGTTCTTAATAAAATACCCAAGAAAGGTATTGATAAGACGCCCTATGAATTATGGCATAATCGTAGGCCATGTTTTAAATACCTTAAAGTGTGGGGGTGTTTGGCCAAGGTTGAAGTACCTAAGCCTAAACAAGTCAAGATTGGCCCAAAGACCATTGGCGTGTTTTTATTGGATATGCCAATAATAGTAGTGCCTATCGGTTTATAGTGCATAAATCGGACATTAGGATATGCACGTAGGAACTACTATAGAATCAAGGAATGCGGTATTCTTTGAAAACATTTTTCCGGTTAAGGACGGGAAAGATGTAGGTTCTAATAAGAGAACACATGAGTCTACATCCGGTCCTTCTCAAATAGAAGATGAAGAGCCGAGACGTAGCAAAAAGGGCAAGAGTGGAAAAGACTTTTGGTCCTGATTTTCTATCTTACAGGTTAGAAAACGAACCATCATCTGTTAAAGAAGCTTTGTCCGGTCCGGATAGTTCGTTACGGAAGGAAGCTATTAACCGTGAAATAGAATCCATAATGCTCAACAATACTTGGGAATTAGTTGATCTCCCTCCAGGTTGCAAACCATTAGGTTGCAAATGGATCCTTAAACGGAAGTATAAGGCGGATGGATCTATCGAAAAGTACAAAGCTAGGCTAGTTGCCAAAGGCTTTAGACGAGAAAGAGGGATATGATTTCTTCGATACATACTCCCCTGTCACAAGGATCACATCTATTCGTGTTCTCATAGCTATTGCGGCGGTGCATAATCTTGAGATACACCAAATGGATGTGAAGGCTTTCCTTAATGGAGAACTTGATGAAGAAATTTACATGGAACAACCCGAAGGGTTCGTGGTTCCTGGTAAAGAAAGAAAGGTGTGTAAACTTGTAAAATCCTTGTATGGACTAAAACAAGCACCTAAACAATGGCATGAGAAGTTCGATAGAACCATGTTATCAAATGGATTCAAGATCAATGAATGTGACAAATGTGTCTACATTAAAGGAACATCTGAATCATTCGTTATCGTTTGTCTTTATGTAGACGACATGCTCATAATGGGAAGTAATCATGATTTAATCATGAATACTAAAGGCATGTTAAAGAAGAACTTTGACATGAAAGACATGGGATTAGGCGATGTAATATTAGGGATAAAGATCTCTAGAACATACGAAGGATTAGTTCTTTCACAATCCCATTACCTAGAGAATGTTCTTCGGAAATTCAATGTCTTTGATGACCCTCGGCTAAGACACTGTAGACTTGGCTCTACATTTAGCCAAGAACAAAGGGAACCAGTTTCTCAACTGGAATATGCAAGAATAATTGGCGATCGATGTACTTAACAAATTGTACTCGTCCGGACATTGCATATTCGGTGAGCAAACTAAGTAGGTTCACAAGCAATCCTAGTCTTGATCATTGGAAAGCTCTAATGAGAGTACTAAGATATTTAAAGTATACATTAAACCATGGGATACTTTACAATAAATATCCAACGGTATTAGAAGGATCTTTGTGATGCCAATTGGATATCGGACACGAAAGACTCTAAATCCACAAGTGGATATGTATTCACTATAGGTGGAGGAGCGGTGTCATGGAAATCCTCCAAACAAACGTGTATAGCCGAGATCCACGATGGAATGCGAGTTTATCGCGTTAGATAAAGGCTGGGAAGAAGCGAGAATGGCTTAAGAACTTCTGGAGGATGTTCCTTGTTGGAGCAAACACATTACTGCTTTGTACTAATCCATTGTGATAGTCAATCGGCAATTGGAAGGGCACATAATAGTATGTATAATGGTAAGTCTAGACATATTCGTCGTAGACACAATACCATTAGACAGTTGATCAAGAATGGCATTATCACCATTGATTATGTAAAATCATGTGATAACTTAGCGGATCCATTTACCAAAGGTATAAATAGAGATCAACTGTATAAACTGTTAAGGGAATGGGTTTAAAACCCACAACAAAAGAACTTATAGCGGACACTCAACCTTGAGAAATGGAGATCCCGGGCCCTTGGTTCAATGAGACAACCAAGTTATAAGTTCTAGTAGAGTTACTTGGAAACAACAACTCGGTTTATTAACCGGAGATGTTGAATACTCATTCCCAACATCCAAGTACAAGCACATGCGGCGGTGGTAAGGATAAGTTGAGAAAACTTTTAATGATTTCTATACCTACGGGTGGAGTAGTGCATGATACTCCTTATAGTGAGAATCACCTATATAAGCGAGAGGTAATTAGGCCGCCTTTAAATGAACGCTTATGAATGAGATACGGTCCGGGGCCAAAATGGACAAAACGTGAGAACAACAATTGTTAGAGAAATTTGTTATTATGTGAGTATTATTGTCTTGGTATACACCCGACAGTCACTGGTTCAAAGCGACTCGCTACCAAATGGCTAGTATATCCGATAATATTTCACTAGGGAAGATTGAGGCCACAAGCTATCTATCCCGATGTAATAATAGTTCGCCGGAACTTTGGACGAAATTGCATTCATGCATTAATTGTCATTCATGTGGGGGATTGTTGGAAATGGATAACGGAAAGTTAAGTTTAACTTAACGTTAACCTAGATTTCTAACGGAAGTTCGATTATGTGTTAACGGAACTAGTTACAAATTGTATTCTACATTTGTTGTAGATTACTAAAATCATTGAATATCTCTAAAACCATTTAGGGTGAATGAGAATTAATGACAAATATCTTTTGTGACTTAACAAAGTTAGTTAAAAGGGTTAAAGTTAACTTGGGTTGACTTGTGTGGATCAAATTGGGTTTGAGCTTGTTCTCAAAAGGTTTTCGTGAGTTTTTGGCTCACGAGGCGAGTGGGGACTACGAGCACGAGTCGTGAGCACGAATGGACCTTAATGGACCTTGGCTCAAGGCGATCGTAACGAGTGGGATGCCCGAGCGAGTCGTGGTCACGACTCGTGCCAAGGAGCACGAGTCGTGCCCTCTGTCTTTGTTTCGAATGTTTGGCACCTTTTCATGAGAAAAGGCACTAAACCTTTTGACTTCCTTTAAATACTTCCCCCTCCGAATTTCAATTCACTCATACTGTATTTATACCCTTCCTACCCTCTAGTAAGATAGATTATCATACCCAAATCATTGCATATTGTTGCATTCAATCCGTTCAAGTCCAAAGTTCAAAACATTGTGTTGTTCGTTAGATTAGTTATATTGGAGTGCTCCTTATAACTAATAAAAAGTCGTTTTATCTTACGAGAGTTTTGTCATTCAACCGTAAGCACCTGTGCGGGACAAATAACTCTTACGGAGATTGTATCAAATACAAGACTCGACTTGATTTCTTTTGATCTTTCAATCTCCGTTACTTTTCTCGTCAGTTTTTCTGTTAAATCTTAAAGAAGCCATACACAAGTTCAAACAAGGCGTTCTGAATTCAGAAAGGTCAATTATAAAATTCATTTTGTAGTTCTTACTCCCTCCGTCCCAGAATGAATGACCATTTCATATATAAGGGACACTCTTAAAAGGTTGACTTTAAATAGTGTAAAATTTTATAAATATTCTTGCTATCCACTTTCAAAGTTCTAATTTTGCAAGTACAAAATGAAATATGAAAAAAAAACAATGGTAAAAAAATCATTTAGGAACTTGTTTGGGAACAAAAAAGGTAATTCATTTTGGGACGAAAGTAATGAGAGTCAAGATACTAGGTGCCTTGTAGGTGCACACAAGAAGAAATCATTTTAATGGATGTAATGATAAGGGCACATAACAGCTACCTGCTAATAATCATAAGACACACTCTGGTCAATCCATACCCTGTAAGTGATTAAAGTAGGATGGTTCTAGTTTACCGCCCTCCGTAACCACTGTTAATGGACTTGTTTAATGAAAGTTTCTAACTTTAAATATCTTTTTCACAAAAAATGACACTCATTTTGGGAAAAAAAAAATTAACAAAAAAGAAAGATACTCTTTCTGGGACAACAAGAGCAATTGATTGTTTTAACTCTTTTTTTTCATGATCACATATATGAGGATTCATGTTAGCCGACCCCAAATTGTATTGGGACTAAGGCTTTGTTGTTGTTGTATTACTACAGAAAATATGAGGAAAATCATGCTGCAATATGATTAAGCTAATACAGCTTAGGCAGGAAAGTTGTATAGGAAGCATCTAACAGACAAGTGAAAGCATGTCAGCAAAAACTCGATCTGTATCATCCTTGTATGAAACAAGTGACTGGAGTGGAAAGAAGAATAGGTAGGATAATTAACTAGCGTGGGTAAATCAAAACGGTAATCATAATTTGCACAGAACAATGAACTCACTCTAATTCACTAGTTGAAATGCCCAATTTCATTCTCGTTATTAGATTCAACTAGTTGGGTTGCTTTTGAACCTAAGACTGGAAATCTAACCATAAACAAAACAAGTACTCCCTCTATCTTATAATAAATTTCCCATTATCATTTTTAGCCTATTTCCATCATTTCCGATGGAGCCAAAGAATCACTATTTTTTTGCCTAAGGAATATGATGAAATAAAGCAAAATGATTCACTAAACTGTATGTGCTTCTTTATTATGAAGCATCAGTCAGTCCATGCAATTTTTAACGCATTTTTCATTCTGGGTCATCCGAAAACAGCCTATTTGTGCTTTAATACATGGCAAAGATGCGTACATCCAACCCCTCCCCTTACCACACTATAGGTGGGAAACTTTGCGGCACGGGGTAATATTGTTGTGTATCATTTTTAGTCTGCTCCAAAAAATATTGCGTTTTTAAGTAAGGAAATAGTCTTGGTGCAATTTTACCATGTACAATCAATTTTAGTATGCACAATCAATGTATAAACAACATTTTCTTAAAGATGTTGACAAATCAAATGCAGCATTTATTATGAGACGAAGGGAGTATATATACAACAACAATTATAAACCCTAAGACTGAAAATCTAACTGTAAAGTACAACTACTTGCTAGAAAATAATGATTCAGCCAGTGTGAAAAGGGATTTAGCATCGATTCCACAGAAGTTTCTGCATAAGAAACAGATTGAATTTCTGATATGCATCATTTCGTGAAATCAATTTGAATATTAAGTATTGAGTGATTAATATAATAAAATAAATTATCAAGAATGTTGGCACCACATTTATCGTTGTGTGGAAACTAGGAGATATAATGAATTAGGGTTTGAGATCTTACAATTCTTTGTTCATCGCGAGTTTTCTTCAAGCTCCGAACCTGGAAAAGCATGAAGAGAGATATCAGCGACCCTGCGTTCAACCAATTGAACGGGAAGGTTTTGTACCGGTTCTAACGGGGGACTCGAATCGGTCCTGACCGGAAGCTTAGGCTTAATGCGAGCTACTACTGGCTAGTATGCGACGTACACCTGCAATAAAGCATAAAGGAAGAAGAAGAATAAATAGAAAAGAGGCAGGAGTCAGAGAGAGAACAGAAGTGAGAGAAGAGAGAAATTCACGGATGTTTATGGAAAAACCCAACCTATTGGGTTGGGTTTGTCGTCATGAATAAATAGGATACACAGAGTCAGTTACAAGAAAATGATAAACTAAAATAAAGGTAATATTCTATCCTAAACAACTGTCTTAATCAACTGCCTTGTGATTCACGATTATTGCTTTCACCCCCCCCCCTCAAGCGAAACGGAGTGGAGCGGAGATGTAACAATTTGAACCGTGGCGAGGCGAGGCTCTTTGTAAATATATCAGCAACTTGATCAGAGGAGGCAACGTGATGAAGCCGTAAAAACCCGCGTTGATGGAGCTCGCGAACAAAATGGAGATCAATCTCAATGTGTCTAGTACGAGCGTGGAAGACCGGGTTCTTTGACATGTGAAGTGCCGATATGTTATCACAAAGGAGCCGAGGTGATGCGAGATAAACCCCGAGCTCTCGAAACAGGTAAGAAAACCAACGTAGCTCTGCTGTCGTGGAGGCCAAAGCTCGATATTCAGCCTCACTACTTGAGCGAGACACCGTGTGTTGTTTCTTAGCTGTCCACGCCACTAGGTTGGGACCAATAAAAACACAAGCGCCAGTAGTGGACCGACGATCACCAGGAGACCCGCCCAATCCGCATCACTATAAAGGCATAAGAGATGTATCGAGGAGCCACGAAAAGAAAGACCAAGAGTCATAGTTCCTTTAAGAAACCGAAGAATACGCTGATCGCCTTCGAAGGTGCGTGAGTACGAGGAGCATGCATAAATTGGCACACTTGATTGACCGCAAAGGATAAGTCTCGCTCAGAAGAGTTACATATTGAAGACCGCCCACCATACTACGATAAGTCGAAGGGTCGGAAGGGGTCCCCATCGTCGTCGAGAGATGAAGGTCGGGTGCCAAGGTGTGGGAGCCGGTTTGCTCGGGTGCATATTGAACTTGTGAAGTAGGTCAATGGCATACCTTGGATGGTTCGGATGCGAGTGAGTCTTGGTACGAGTGGCTTCAATTCCTAAGAAGAAGCTTAAGGGACCAAGACGCCGACCGTCAAACTTACCACAAATGGCATCGATAACGAATTAATAGCCGCCAAGAGGAGCCGGTAACAAGAATATCATCTACGTATACAAGGATGGCCACCGTGACTCCGTGTAGTGGCGGCATGAAGAGAGAAGAATCTGCGTGACTATTAAAAAATCCCAAAGTGAGCAAGAAATCATGTAGTCGGTGAAACCAAGCACGGGGTGATTGCTTGAGACCATACAAAGCACGATGTAGACGACACACATACTTGGGATGATTTTGATCAATGAACCCAGGGGGCTGCGACATATAGACTTCTTCGGACGTAATACCATTTAGAAAAGCATTACGAACATCAAGTTGTTCGATTGGCCAATCCCGAGAGTGGGCAAGAGAGAGAATAACCCGAATGGTAGCCGGTTTAATAACCGGACTAAATGTCTCGTCGTAGTCAATACCTTCCTCGCTGCGTATACCACTTGAGCGACAAGCCGAGCCTTGTACCTTTCTAGTGATCCGTCGCTCGTCGTTTGACCTTGTAGATCCATTTACTTCCCACAATTGTGGTGAGGTGAGGAGGAACCAGTGGTCCATGTACCATTTTTCCTGAGAGCGGTAATTTCCTCTTCCATTGCTTGTTGCCACTCTTGTACTTGAGCGGCTTGTTTGAATGTCCGTGGCTCGAAAAGGGAGAATACGCAGAGTGGTTGACCGAGAGCTAAAGTGTGTTTAGATCCTCCGGAGAGCAAACAAAGGTCGTGATATGTTTAGGCTTGAAAATTCTCGACTTGGCCCGTGTAATCATGTGGTCTTGCCCGGTGCTCACAATTGATGCAGCCCTTGTTGGTGATAAAATTGGACCGGCGTCAATGGTCCGATCCTGGAGCTAGGTTTGGGGCTGCTTGTGGGGAGTCGTCAGATAAAATTTGGGCGGCGAATCCGACTCGGCTGATTCGACGCGGGCTGACCGCAGCGATGAGCATGGAAAAGAGCGGCCAGGTGAAAGTTGGCACAGAAAGTATTGTGGTGGAGAAGAGGACCGAGGTGTGGTGGAGGAGTCGCTTGGAGGAGTGGACACCGGGGAGAAGGGCATCTTGCATAGGGTCAGTGACACAGTGGTTTATAGAAGTACCAGGTGGACCGGAGGGCGGCTCATGTGGATCAAGAATATTCTCGTCCATAGGAAGCAATGGCACAAGACGCAATGTAACCCGGGTTGAGACGAAGTTCGGCCTGGATGCATGCATTTGTGCTCGGGCAGTGTGTTGTTTCAAAACTCATTGTAGCATAGAAAAAATGAGTTTCATTAAACACAACATGCCGAGAAATGTATATCCGACCACTAAGAGGATCAAAACACCTATAACCTTTCCGCATAGAATCATAACCCAGAAAAACACATGGCTTCGATTTTAACATCAACTTATGACGATTATACGGAACAAGATTAGGAAAGCAAGTACATCCAAAGGCCTTGAGAAACCTGTAATCAGGAGTGCGACGCCACAATTTTTCATAGGGCGAGACATACTTGAGTTGTCTCATGTGCAACCTATTTATAAGGAAAGCTGCGGTGGTAAAAGCTTCGAGCCAAAATTTTTCCTAAGAGAGGAAGATTGGCCAAGAAGGCAAAGGCCCATCTCATTTATATGTCTATGCTTACGCTCAACAACCTCATTTTGTTGAGGGGTGTAGGGACATGATGTCCGGTGACCAATTCCATGTTTAATAAAAAAGGATGCCATCTGTCGATTTATAAACTCTCCCCCCCCCCATCCGTTTGTATGGTTTTAATGGTATGTATTTAAGAAATTTTATGAGCTAATTGATTTTCAATAAGAGTTTTGAACTCAGAAAAGACTTCAAATACATCAGATTTTTGGTAGAGAGGAAATAACCAAACGTAACGAGAGTAATCGTCAACAATTGATAAATAAAATTTATAACCAGAAACAGAAGCAACGGGGGAAGGACCCCAAACATCCAAGTGTAGCAAAGCTAAAGGTTTTATTTAATTAAAACTACGAATTTGAAATGGGAGATTACAAGATTTTCCTAAGGGACAAACATGACAAAACTCCTTTATTCTAGCGGAACCACTAACAGGAATCCGATTTTTATGAGCTAAGCAATCTAAAATCTGAGAGGAAGGGTGCCCTAACCGGGCATGCCAAATGAAAGAAGATGCTCGTTCGCGGTTAACGCCAAAGAGTTTAAACGAGAACTGGGAACAAACGACAAGGTGTATAAGTCTCCGGAATTAGTGCCAGAAAGAATAATCCGCTTGGAATGGTTGTCCTTCACACAAAATCCAAAAGCAGTTAGTTCAAAGAAACAATCATTATCTAGGCAAAAACTGCGAATAGAAAGTAATGATCGACTGATTTTTGGCACATGTAAGACGGTATTCATAACGAATGGTGATTTTGAGTAGAAAACGAGTAGACCCAACATTAGCAATAGGAATAGATGAACCATTAGCAACTAAAATTGAATCGTTACACAGTACGGAGAATGCATTGCGGGACATCCGGATTGGATGTCATGTGATTAGTCGCACCGGAATCAAGAACAAATGAGACGGGAGCCATGGGCGACGAATCATCATTATAGTTCACCGTATTACGTGGGTAATATTGAGCGGTGTAAGCAAAATTCCCTCGTTGATAACATGTGTCGACTTCATGACCTTTTTTCTTGCGAGTTGACAAGACCACGATGTTAGGGTCAGGGCTCATGAATGGATTTGGAGGAGTATAGGGGACAGGAGGATTGAAAGAAGGAGGCCGAAGAGGCTGAAAGTGGGGAGGGATGGGTAGGAGACCTTTACCTTGATTCTTGTTTCGATTTCGACCTTGATTTCGACGCCCATTACTACGGTTATTATTGGGTATGAAGAAATAATTGCCAGAATTATTTTGGCCAAAGGGTCGAGACCCCCCATGATTCCCAGATTGAGGTGTAGTGGAGTGAAGAGTGGCGGGTTTGGGTGACTCGGGTTCTTTAGAGACTGCTAAAGCACTTAGATTCAAGTGGGTTGTGTTCAGAAATTTCTTTTGCAAAGCTTCTTCTTGAAGGAGTAGATCTTTTAGATCTTCAATGGTGGTATCACCCTTAGAGTTTTGGGTAGTGATAAACTCCTTATAGGTGTGTCCTAGACCACCAAGAATTCTACTACGAAGAGTATTGTTAGAAACTGCTTCACCTGCTCGAGTGAGGGAATGAGAAATGGTTTTGGCACGAAGGATATAGTCCTGAATAGTCATGCCTGGAGAGAGAGTAAGATCATGTAACTCCTCTTGGAGTTTTTGAATATGAATGGTGGAAGCGACACCAAACTCCTTAGCGAGAAGATCCCAAGCCTGCAGTGCGGTGAGACATGGGTTGACATGGGGTTGGACCTCAGAAGTGACGGTTGCCTTAATCCATCCTAAGACAAAACAGGAGGTGTGGACGAATTGTTCATGGGCGGGATTTTTAGCGGTGGGATTTTCAGGAAGAGTTTCAGGAGGAGGGTTTTTATCCGTAACTACATGGGTGAGATAGTGAATTTCTAACATAGATAGGAAAAGAGAACTCCAGTTTTGGTAGTTCTCGTTAGAGAGCCTACAATGACCCATATACGACTGAACGTTAAACAGAATGGGGAGGCCATGTTTGTTTTGAGGATTGTTTTGCCCAGGATCGATAGTAACCACGGTTTTTGATTGATCATCACTCATGGCTATTAATTTGCTCTGATACCATATGCGACGTACACCTGCAATAAAGCATAAAGGAAGAAGAAGTATAAATAGAAAAGAGGCAGGAGTCAGAGAGAGAACAGAAGTGAGAGAAGAGAGAAATCCACGGATGTTTATGGAAAAACCCAACCTATTGGGTTGTGTTTGTCGTCATGAATAAATAGGATACACGTAGTCGATTCTGAGGAAATGATAAACTAAAATAAAGGTAATATTCTATCCTAAACAACTGCCTTAATCAACTGCCTTAATCAACTGCCTTGTGATTCACGGTTATTGCTTTCAGCTAGGCCCACTAGGCCTACTCATGGTTAACTGCTTGTCTGGGCTTACTAGACCCGTGTGATAAAACAAAAAAAAAAAAAAAAAAAAAAAAAGGTTAGCCCATATTTATATTTTTTACTGACAGCAAACTCGTGCGATGCACGACAATTATATATAGTCATGTATGTAATGAAATAGTACTGTAAAGTTTATTATAAGAAAATTGAAAAAAAAAAAAAGACTATTTTATCTTTAATTAGTACAGGTGTGCAAAAAATCGAAAATACCTAAAATCAAATTGAAATTACAAAAATCAAATCAAAAAATCGAAACCGATGATACTGATTATTAGTGAGCAATATTAAATTATAGTAAAACTAAGTTTTCGATTTATAAAATCTCTAAAAAGTGATAATGATAATATTTTTTGTAGTGTATCAATAACATTTTTAAAAAAGGGGGGAATATTTCATTTTCGTCCATCGTAGTAATTCGGGATGTGTTTCACTTTTATCAAAAATGGTAATATTGTTTGTAATATGATGATAAAAATAAATTAAATTTGGATCTAAATAACAAATTTTAATATAGAATGACACAATTGTTTGTAATACAAGATGACAAAAATGAAAAAAATAAAGTTTGTTGTTAAAAGTGAAACACACTCCAAAAATTACAATGGACAAAAATGAAGTTTTTTCTTTAAAAAATCATGAAAAATATTAAATTTATATAGAATTTGAATTAAATTCAAATTGGATTGAGTTGATCACTAAAATTCAATACTATATATATATATATATATATATATATATATATATATATATATATATATATATATATATATATATATATATATATATATATATATATATATATATATATTTGATAAATTAAATATTTTTAATTTATTTTTACAAGAAAATTGTCCCTTAAATAAAAAAAAAAAGATGAATAGTCCCCATTACTTGAATAAACTCATTTTCCCTAAATTAAAGTCAAGTCTTACAGATATAAAAATCACATACATAAATCCACCGTAACAGAAGGAAGACTCGAGAGACATTTCCACCGGTAAGAAAAACACTGTGCGCAAATGTCGAGATCCGCAAGACAAATACGGCCGTCGTCGGCCACCGGCACCGTAACAACAACCCTAACCCTAGAAACGCCAACTCCATCACAACAACAACAACAACAACAACAACAACCAACAACCCTAACTTTGACGCTCAATCCGAAGAAGAAGAAGGTTACCTGGAAAGAAGGCACCGTAGACAACGAATTCCTCCAGAAAAAGAGCTCCAAAAAATGCTGCATCTTCCACAAAGAAAAATCTTTTGATGAAGACGATTCCGACGACGAACATGATCATGGAGCTGGTTGTGACCCCGGTGGGGCTTCGTCCAGCCATTCCGGTTAGATATTCGTATCTGATTAATTTTCAATTGAGTTGTATTGCAATATCTTGAATTAGGGATTTTGTGTATATAATCGGATTGAATCATGAATTCCAATTCCCAGTCAATTGCTGGAATTGGGTGTGGGGTTCATGGATTAGATTTGGTACCTTACTACCTTATGCTTTTGTATGTGAAGCGATTTTTACCCAACACAATTGGTCAATTTCGTTATGATCAATCTACATGTGTTTTTATTTTGTTGTATTGTCAATGATGAGGATATAAACTTATCTGTTTTGTGTATTTGGGGTTTTTGGAGCAATACAATGGTTTATGTATTAGCATTGAATCAATATGATGGTTGTGATTATTGTAGTTTTGTGATTCGGATAGACATTTAGGTATTCAGAACTCGTTGGAGATTGAAATTCAAAACTTCAAGAACCATTATGTGAGCGATGGATTGCTAGAAAGCAACTCGTGAGTAGCTTCCTCTTGTCCCTTGGTAATTAAACTGAAATTCAAACATTCAAAAACCATTATGCGAGTGATGGATTGCTAGGAAGCAACCCCTGAGTAGCTTTATTCCTATGATTGCTCTTGCCCATTGTTATCGTTGTAGTTGACTGTAGTGTAGATTGTAGACATTAGGCATCAACCTGTCCTTGGAAAGAGTGTTTCCTGCAAATGATGAGAGGTCGAATTACGTAACACTTTTTGACCATTAAGGATGAAAATTGTCTTAACTCTGTGACTTTCATGTGGTTAAGTACAGTACGTGTGTACTTTTCTATCTTATGGACTTCAATAGGCACCAGGTAGAGTAAAGCTGAGATTCATGTTTATAATGCTCTATTGCTCTTCCTCTCATTTGTCTGGATTTGGTTTGACTAGTACAGTGTTTTGCTTTGACTCCCACTTTTGCATATGCTCAAGGTTTGGGAGAAACGGAACTACCGGCCATGCCCAGCAATGTGCCGGCCCTTTTGTGCTCCCAATCTAACTTCTTGCTTCAATCCAACTTAAAATCCAGTTGTTGGTGGTTACGTATTTGGATATTGAACCATGTCCTAAACATGGAAAGTGCCCTTCTGCAAAGAGGCTAAAAGGAGGAGCACTGAACTTCTAATGTAAAACCCTACATTAAAGTAGGAATAATCATATCAGACAACTTTATATAGAGGTTTATCTCGATGTAGAACACGAGCATATATCACCTAGATCAACGGTGGATATCGGATAGAACAATTAGCAACAAAGAAGAAAACTACTGATCATTTTGCTGTAAGAGATGCATAATTCAGTGTTTTTAACATGCACATACGATTAATATTGACCTCTATATCTTCCGAGTGCAGAAAGTTTGTATGTTTATACATTTCATCTAAGACTATGGTCTTCACATTGCAATTGAAAAAATTCAATCTACGGAATTCATTTTGTTCTTCTAATCCCAAATCTATGAAAAAGGGAATTGAGTTTTTGAGGTTGCAAACTTACCCTAACACAAAATTAGCAGACATCAGCATCAAATAATAAGGATATTTTTTATTTTTTTTTTGTATGATCCAATAGATCATGGACATTAAAGAATGAGAGATCTGTATATGAACAACTGATCGTAACCATTCTTTACTCGTAATGACTAGAGTGTTCCAACATATGGATTATGTGAATTCAGTTTTGTTCTTAGACTCATATGTCTGACATACCCTTATGTCCATATGTCATATGGATAGTAATTTCAGTTTTGTGCTTAGACTCGTATGTCTGCATACCCTTGTTTCCATAGGTATTGATGTGTTAACTTTGGGGCTGTTCGAGGTCGTGTTATCTTTGGGATGTTCCATCTCGAGTTCCAGGTTAATTGTTATTGTATAAATAGCTTGGTTTTTTACTTCCATACAATGTTTGCTTGACAAGGATTCATTTTCTACACAGAACCTGAGAGATCCCATTCCTAAACACATGCTTGGCTTTTCTAAAGAAGACCATTGCCTTCCTTGAGATTCATTTAGTTATGTTACAGGTTTAAAGATAAAAGACTTTGTAAGAGTCCAATATAATTCCCTTTGTCCCTAAATGAATGTCAAAAATTGTTTCAAATTTGCTCTTGATAAAAGAGCATATATGAAGGGAAAAAATCGACATTCTTTTAAGGACGGAGGCAGTAATTTTTTTTTTATTATTTTTTTTTTTTTGATAAAATAAGATTTATTAGGAGGGGGAAAAGGGTATAGAGGATAAGGTGTCCTTGTAAAAGCAAAACACACGAAAAAAAAAACAAGCAAAAAAGCTATCAAACTACATAATCCAAAACTACGCTCTCCAACCTATGCACAATTCGGCCATGGATAATCCTCGAAAAACTATCGAACCGATGCTCATATAAAAGCAAGATACACTATCCTCTCCTTTTAAGTAGGAGAGTCCAATTGAAATGAGAAAACTATTATGTTGTAATTCCAACATAGAATTCGAAAATGAAAATCTAAAACTTGTTATTCATACACCATTATAAATATTATCAATAAAGTTTAAAATTTTTATTAGAATCATAAAATGGACCTAAATTTAATGGTCAAAGTATCTTCGTATTAACGATCAAAAAAGACGTAGGGAGTAGTTGTTTAACATGTGCATACATATTACAAAATTCTTGGACTTGTATAGGTTAGTAGTACTACTCATACGCTTCCGGTATTATGTTCTATATTTTACGCTAAACAAATACAATTATTACATCATCAATAATTTGCCAAAAGCCCATTATACGATTAGCAACACTGCTTCAAGCCAGACACATTGTAGATTAGGTGAGCCAATAGCCTCGAGAATCGGTACATATGGATCGATGGGGCAGCTGCACAGTACTCAAAACCACTCATAAGAAATGTCCCTTCCGCAAATTCTATTTATAGTCAGCAACTACTTTTTTCTGACCAAGTTATATGTCAAGATTAAGTAATAAAACCTCTTTAGTAACACCCGGAAACTGAAATGAGCATCAAGTCCCCCCCCCCCTCTCTGAATCAAACTGCGCGATTTTTCTCACTTGAATTCTCATCTCGGGTTCGATAGAATTTCAGACCCATACTTGGGTCCTTGATTCTTTCCGCTGCATGGAAAGGATGGATGGTACAATCTATACAGGTATTTGAAGCTTCAATCATGTGAAGAATCAGTTGAAAAAGTAAGGTGATCTCAAAACTGCTTTCAAATCAAAGTTGCCTCTCTCTGGGAGCGGAGGAAATTTCAACTCAGGGTAAGCTGTTTGAAAACTCTCCAGCAACTGGTAAGATGAAGAATCATTAAAAGATTATGGAAATTATAAAATGAAGTGTTTCAGACATTTTGTTTGTGCTTCAAATCATTGAAATCGTTCCATTACATTCCATGAAGATTTTTTCAGTGCAAACAGAAAATAAAGTTCAATGCAACACTCTTCAACTTTCTTAAGCCAAAAGGAAAAATCAGAGATGCTTACCTTTTCAAGTATTGGCTCACTGTAAAGCTCCACAAACTTTTCCCTCAGAATCTCATTCATCTTGTCGACATCACATGCATGTGTCCAGAAGGAGTCATGAACTCCTGTCATGGATTGAATTAACAATGAACCATCGTGACAAATATCTTCAATGTTCTTAATAGGAGCCGAGAAAGTATTGAGAAGGATCATAGTTCTAAATTACTTCCAACAAACTTGGATGTCCAAAAGTCAAAAGAACCAAGTTGATTTCAAAGGGTTTTAGTCATTCATATCTGTTAAGTTAAGATGCAGTATATTATACCTTTCTCATCTTTTACTTTTCTACTAAGTATGTCCACTGAGGAGTGAGGACTATGTTGAAAAATCAGGGTGTAATTCTAAAACTACTTAGAATCAACAAATGGACAAGGGGGATTGCACTTAACATCACATTTAGTAATTAAATCGAACAACAATAATTGCAACAATTGTATTTAACCCCCTGAAATCATGGTAACTTTGGTTAAGTTAAAGTTCCAAGCATCTACCAGTTCAGAATTACTTGAAAAGTTCCATTACTTTCTAAGTATATAGTAGATATTAGCACACTGTGTAATGATATTACTTAGAAATTATGTTAATGGAACAGTTCCATTAACGGACCAGGTGTAATGATATTAGCACACTAATCCTTGCTATGCAAATTCTAACAAGCTTTCCTTCAATGCAAAAATATAAATACTGAGAGTAGGGGTGTAAGTGGTTCGGTTCAAACCGCGGTTCGGAACCGAACCAAACCAAACCATGCGGCTTAGTTCGGTTTTCAAGTAATAGTGGTTTGGTTTGGTTTCAAAAATTATCAAACCGTGTGGTTTGGTTTGGTCTGCAGTTTGGACCCCCAAACCACGGTTCGAGACCGCGAGACCGAACTAAGATATGTAGGTTACTTGAGGTATAAGATATGTATATCTTTCATTTTCACCTTACATTTAGATTTGAAAACTCCTAATTCTATTCATGGATTTTAGCCCATAACCCTTTCTTTTTTTGGTTAATCTTCTTGTAATAATGTTAATTTACTCTTTAACACATACCATTACAAGTACTCAAATTGTTGTTATTATAAACATTGAAGCACTATTTCAAGTTGTGTTTAAATACTTAATCTCTTATTGTTTGGAAAATTCAAACAAACAAGACAATGAATTGTGTAGTTTTAAGCAATGTTCTATTTAATGGTTTGAACCGGGGTTTGAATTGTGGTTTAAACCGCGGTTCGAACCGTAAAATCAAACCGCGGTTCGAACCAAACCGAACCAAACCATGGCGGTTTGGTTTGGTTCGGTTTGAATTTTTTCATGGTTCGGTTCGATTTGAGATTTTTCCAAACCGATGACTAGTGGTTCGGTCCGTAAATTGTCCCAAACCGAACCATTTACACCCCTAACTGAGAGCTTACTTGAGGTATAAGATATGTAGGTTACTGTCGTAACTCGTAATGCAGTTGGACAAGAGTGACAACTTTCTCATTGTTGCAGTGTCTTTTGTTTCAAATAAGTGTCACTAACTATTCAAGCTGATATTCAGAGTTCTTCTGAACTAGGTTGTGGTCGCATGTAGTTGCCATTTCACTTTTATTGCACAAATGTGCAATATTTTCCTTTCGGTTAAAGTGAGTTCTCTAGGCCAAGTCCCCCAATTTTTAATCATGAAATCAGCCAACCACAGAAAACTATGGAGCATTGGGAATTTTGAGGCAGATTAATGTACTTTCTCCGTCCCACAAAGATAGTCTCACTTTTTAGTGGTTGATTTGATTGAACTTTGGCTAAAGATTTAGGAATGAAATTCTAAAACTTGTTTATTTGTTATTGATAGTAATTAGATACTTGTTTCAAATCATGTTGGCCTGATATCCATCTACGTGCCAAAGTGAGTTGAGGTGCAGTTTTTTTTTTCTTTGAAGAAGAAAACAAGTACAATGAATATTGACTACCACAAAAAGGACAAGACAAACCTGCAAAACATAATCCGGCATCTCTGCAAGCAATTGCAGTCATCATCATGTGTGAACCGTCAAGTGAATGGACAAAATTTGGAGGAAATGCACTTTGCTGTTTTCTAGTCATAACCTAAAGCAAGGTGATGTCAAGAACCGCTTCCCAACAAAACAAGAAAATTGTACACAAAACAGAGATATGCAAATACAAGAGATGAATACTTACATAGTCACCTTCAAAGTTCAAAGTCAAATTTTGAAGAGTAGTTTTTACCTGCAATCAAATGATATTATCAGACAACACATTCCCACTTAAAGGTAACCTAGCAGTCTCTTTTCTAATTATAATTAGCATTTTCTTGATCCTCAATCATAATTCTATAACCTAGTGGCATTCATAGACATGTATATTTACATTCTACAATTGGTGAAGATTGTTTGCAATAGATACGGTATGTCCTTTAAGATAGAAAACCACTTCCCCGAGAAATTAAAACCACCCTCCCCTTCATCAAGGCATCCTCCCTCTCCATCACTTTCCAAGGAGCAAATTGATGAGAATGCACCATTTGAAACAGAAAGGGGAACAAGCCTAAAAATCTTAGGGGAGATTAAATGAAGAATCACCCAAAGTACCAATCACTCACTATAATGACCACATACCAACTGCAGAAAATTCCCCATCCTCTCCAAAGATCACATTTGATCCAATCATCAGGTAGGATTGAGTTCATCTCCCCTACACCCCAAAACCACTTGATTCCTCTCAAAGTCTGGAAAGCAATGAAACCACTCTCAAACTCTGGAAGCAGAGACCCGCAATTATTTTTACATTATTACACGGTCATTTAATTCATTTAGGAAAGCTTGGGATCAAATCGAGGCACATTCCAATCAACAGGAGATAAACTAGAAATATTCCAAAATTTAACCATCTAGTGCTGCAGCAGCAATGAGTGAACCACTCTATGCCGCGCCTTAACCCCGTCCTCTGTTTCGTTATGCGCAGGCCAGTGGCAACAAATGCCCTATACTTATTTTCAAGGGCGTTTTGGAAAGCATTGCATAGAAAATTATCAAAAATGTATACTGAATATTATTATCTTTGACAGTCAAATTGTTCCCTGCATTTGACATGTTACTCAAGATGATGCCTCATATGATTGGGGAAGTCCACTGGTGTGATGAAAATGATTGCAACATTTAACTGCAAAGACTTACAATCCGACGTTTAGCTTTGAAGTATGGTTGGACAATTGGAAGACCAAGAGGTGTCGTCCACCTTACAGGTTGATTTAATGTACCAATTATCTGCAGAAAATCCATTTCAGAAATTGGAAGCTTGTGGAATGTTCCAAACTCATCCAAGGCAGTTGCAACTTAATGCAATTATCGACTAGTGATGCAGAAGCATACCTTTGCACACTCACCTAGCCATCTCATGGTAGCCCGTGCTTCTCGGAATAACTCCCCAAGGGCAGCTAGTGTCACCTATGAAAAGAGCAAACAGTATCAAAATGTATACTATGGAGTATTCTGATTGGGAAGTCATTCCTCTCAAGATCGCTGGTTAAAAATGTAATTGAACAACAATATAAACATTCAGCAAGACCATCAGGGTAGAAATACAGATTATCAAATAGGAGGAAGAAATAGTCTAACAGGAGGAAACAAATATTGAAGTATTACAAGAACCAATTGTCAGGAAACTTACTTTAGCAGCATAGCAGGCTGCAGAGAACAGGAGCTTATCATCAGTGATTTGACCTGTTTCCTCCAGTCTCCTTTTTATTTGTTCACGTGCTCCGATATAAGTCACACCATATACTGATGTCATCACAGTCTGTTTCACCAGCTTACGAGTCACCTGAATGTTTTCAAAGACCATTCTTCAACCAAATTACAATCAAAACGCTTCATGTCTACCAATAAAACACAAAATAATGCCCCCTCTCCCCCCCAAAAAAAAAAAGAAAGAGGAAGAATAGAGAAAATCAAATCACCTGACCAGTTAGAACCTGGGCTAATAAAGCATCGCAACAACTTGCAGGGTCCTTCTTGCTATCTCTTTCCATGATATCATGAACCCTGACAAGAAAGAATACAGTTTGAGCATTTTAGAGAGTAAATAAGACGAGACGTATTTCCAGAGTCGCACAAGCAGATAAGATATGAACTGCTGCAATTGGATGCTCCGAAGATATACTTATACATGGTTATACCTTGCAGCAATTTCTGAGTAGACGTCAGCTGGTTTTTCTCCGGCAACTAAGTTCACTGCAGCAGCTTGAACCTGCAAAACACAGCCATCATATCATAATTAAAGAGAACAAAAATATGCACTAATAGATAATTTATTAAATCAAACCTGCTGAGCTGAAAACAACAAACAGGAATAGACAACCTAGTAACCATATGCATGAATGATTGGAAGTGTAACAACTAAAAAAGAACGAGAATCAAAGGCAGTGGTTCATTTGCTGCAAACTAAGAACTGAGCATCCATGCATACTATACAAGGAAACATTGCATTATTCAAGAAACAGATACACAAAAGTACATCCAAAGAGAACACATACTGGATCTCTTCCCAGAGCTGCATAGTGCTGGAGGCCATTGCATGAACCATCCTAAAAAGAAAAACACCACAAGAAAGAGATTGGAGACAAAACAGTATGATTAGTGCCTTACCGACTCCACAAGAATGATAAAAACATGTATTTAAGTTACAGATGAGAACAAAGAAAACAATTAAAAGGATTACAAGTGTATCATATAATGCAGAAAAATGCTTCAATGTGAATCAACTTATCACATTTAAAGGAGCCAATCAAAGTTACTGTTTGTCACCTCCATTTGGTTGGTTTCCAAAGTTTCCCCGTGTTACAAAAAATACTAGTGAGCGATTCAAATTTAACAAGTACTATATGTATAAATCGAGAAAGAATAAAGTAATAAACAATAATTGTTTCATTTCTCAAGCTGGAAAAACCAATCCACAAGAGAATTGTCATCAATACACTGGATCACAGAGCATTTCAAGACTGCTGCCACCCACTCGCACAATCCCTTTCCCTTGTTCTGGTATACACTGGATCACAGAGCATTTCAAGACTGCTGCCACCCACTCGCACAATCCCTTTCCCTTGTTCTGGTATCTGAATGTCCAACTAGACAAAATGTTGAAACCATAACACATCCATGGTTGTGTGGGAAGCATAGTTGTTGAAGGCGAAAGGCGAAAGGCGAGAGGCGGGCGAGAAGTAGCTGGAAAAGGCGAATGGCGAGGCGGTTGAAAGGCGGCCGTAAGGCGAGCAAGGCGGTAAAATAGAACAAAAGGAATAGTAAAATAATATATATGTAAAATATATTAAACAAAGATTAAACATGTTAAGAACAAGAATTTTGCATTAAATAAAGGTCACAATTTCACATGTAATAACTTAACACAACTAAAACACCCAAAAGTGAGAATTCTAATACAAAAAACACATTTTATATTCAAATCAGTAAATGAGTAGTCGTTTAAAAGCATGAAATAGGTGAATTCGAATATATAATTTCAAATGTATAATTCCATACCTAGTGATGAACATAATATATATTTAAAACTTCAAATGACAAAGGAGACCCAAAGTAAAGCGAATAAACAAATTAAATTAGTAAACATATAAAAATTTGCAAACCTCTCTTATAAAATTTTGAATAAAGCAAGCTATTTGTAGTGTTTTTGTCCCACTCCTTTGTCGTTGTTCTAATTTGTTATTTATGACACTTATTTTCTTTTGATCGCTCGGGAGGAATTATGGATATCTTTCTTTCCCATGCACACAACAAGCTATCTTTACTCCATATTATCCCAAAACAACGCATTGGGTAAGTTAAATTATTGAAACTAAAATTACAAAATGACCTAGTTTAACACTACACATACGCATATTATGCCTTTTGACAAAGGCGGACTCCTCACGCCTCTCACCATAACCAAGAAACGCCTCGCCCGGCCTAAAAGACGCACAACAGCCCGCCATAAAACCAAAAGGCGGACGAGCCCTAAAGGCGCCAAAACGGCGAGGCGGGCGAGAGAAGCGCTAGCCTTTCGCAACTATGGTGGGAAGGTGGTTTTCCTTTTTTATCATGCAGCCACTCTTTCATAATGAGAACCAGTTCCTAAGAGTTTCATAGCACGTCAACACAAAAGAGCTGAAAGGGAATGCAGGGGGAAAACTTCCTGTGCATAACCGAGACTACAGAAATCTAATGGAAGTCCATGGCTTAATTATATTCAAATGAATCACAATTCCAACATTTATAAAATAGCTAGACAGAGCTCAAAGATCCTTGCTCAGATATGAAGCACCATTTACAGAGGTTAATTATTAAAAGACAAAAACTAACGTCAAAAAAGACAGAGGAAGATGTACTAATCTGGGACGTCTGGCCAGAATCTGAAACCTTACCCATCAAAGTCAAAGAAGACAGAGGTAGATACATTACTGGTCCTATATACAATTTGTAACTGATAAGATAGAAAAATTGTAGCACTCCAGGAAGAAGTGCTAGAACCCTTGAGGTTAGCTCTACAATACATGGTCCTTTACTGCTGAAAATTTTATGTGAACATGTGTGCAGAGAAGGTCTTTTCCTCAATGTTTTTAGTTATTTTGGAACTTGCATTTTTCTTCTCACCGTGAGACGCTTAAAGGGATTATCTATAAAACTGGTAACTCATAGTGAGATGCATGTAAATTTTTTCAGCTTAGATAATCAGGTAATAGTTTCTTCCCAGGATAGGATAATGAAAGAAGAATACCTGATGGATTGGTAGGTGGGAGATAACAGACTGTGGAGATGAGCTTTTCAAGGTTTCCAACACATTAAAACAAGCTGCTAGGCACTGAAAAGGATCCTCAGCAGTTAGCCACCAGCGATTTCCATTTAGAGGGTTTTCTGCTGAATCCACTATATCATTTATATGATTTTCTACAAAGGCTAGTCTTCCTTCATATGATAACTTTTCAACACCACCTCCATAAAGGTTTGCTATTTGTATCTTCAGCCAACGTAACCCGGACCTGCCTAGTGGCCTGCCTTCAGCAAACTCAAGGACTCCTCGACAAAGATCAGAACTGAGATGATTCAGATGTGGATGCATTGGATATGCACGACCTCGGAAGTCTATGTTGTGTGGGTAATAGAATCCTTCCTCATCTTTCAACTTCCGAGCCACCTGTTTCAGAGAAACTGCTCAAAATGACTTGCATAATTTCTTATAATGGGAAACTCTCTTCTGTTAATATAAATCCTAGGGATTCAACCCACTCGTATGATCAACTGGTGTCAAAAAGATAAAAGAGTTTTGCCAACTATGTAGCTCGGCAAATATCAACTTCAATACAGGACAAAGAAATACACAGTAAAAAACGTGAAGCTATGTCAATACTTAGCTCAAGGGAAATGCTGCAAAGACATGGCCAAAATAAATGTCGACAAAAAAAAACTCTTAATATTATCAAGAGAACCTTGTCTCCGTAGCATAACCGCACAATCATTTAATTATCACCACGCATCTGGCATTCAACTAGCTGTATCTTACAGTAATATGCTAAATTTCATTCGTAAATAGAATGGAGACACATATTAAATATGAATTGTTACCGAGAGCTTAAGTTCTATGTCAGATCTCTGAGAATGCATCTCCTGGTTAATTTTCTTTGCTTTCCTGACACTCCATCTCCATTTCTTTATTTCACTCGAGTCCTCGGAGTCCAATTTGGGTATGGGAACCTAGAGGAAAGAAGAAAGAATATTGTGCAGAGTGAATCACATAGGGAACCATCAAAAAGAAAATGAAGATAAAGTTATTATAAATAGCCAATTAAAATGGAACTACTCGTTAACCTGCCACAAAAATCATACAAAAGCTCCTACAAAAACTAAAACTTTATTGGGTGAACATGTAAATAAGTTGACTCAGTCATGTTCAAATGCTTTACGTTCCATATGAGAACAACTCCATATGCACCAAAGTGCTAAACATGTGAAGACATACCACACTGTTGTTTACAGAAGACAAAACTTTAAGCACAAAAATCTAGTGGATATAATTTAAGACAACATGGATTTCGTAGATCATAACTTGTTAAGACCTAAGATGTAAAATCTAGGAAATACTCACATCTCCACGATCAACAATACCAGCAACATTTCCACCTGCATCCCAGATGCTTTCCACCACGCTAAGTACTCTTTTATTCACTCTCCATTTGGTGGTTCCCAATATATCCAATGCCTGGTCATGAGCAATTTAGATTACAAAAACTAAATAAAAATACGCATTTGTTAAGAAGAGAGAAAAGCCACAAATCACTACCATTATATTTTCTCTGACTTGAGAATGATGGTAAACTTAGAAAAAATGGTTTTATTCCCTCTTACCCCTGATGATACAAAACAAGTGAAAGTGTAAAGGAAAACTACTCGCTATGATGGTTTCCCTTCCCGTCAGAATGCCAAGCAACATGGAATTAGCAATTAGGTCAACCTTCACAGGACATCTTTCCCTTTGAAATGTCCTCCACATTTTTCTACAAATAAAGCACTCATGTGGGATCCCTTGATCGCCATAAATTAAACATTTATGAGCACTAGAAAGTAGAAAGGCAGCAGTTCTCCAAGCTTGTTTGACATTATGACCTCGACCGGGAAAGTAAATTATCAGAGAACAAAACAACCGGACTGGCGACTGCCCACTTACTACAAGGAAAAGAATATCCCATAATTTTCTTTCACAACTTACCCTTGGTATTGATCTTAATAACCTAAAAGAGTATTACATCTTGAAATTGATAGCATCAACTCTATGAATTAGCTTCACCATCAATTGCTTCTTGCAAAGCAAAATGGAATCTTAAATGACACCAAATGTCTGTTTTGAACCCTCGACTCTACTAGAGTGACATACCACCACTCAAAACATGTAATAGATTGGCCACTTATTTCAAAAACAGGAAGTAAGTATGCTACGAATATCCTTTTTATACCTTATATATTTTCTGCATTTGTTTGACTGGGGTACCCTTTATAGCATCTTCTTGCACTCTAGATCCATGAGTACGTATGACACAAGAAGGTAAGAATAAGTATCCACCTTTGTCATACCTGGAACAGCGAACCTTGTGAGATTTTTGAAAAACATGAAAAATTACTTGATCAGCAGCTGTTTAATTCAGAGAGTTCCACAAAGAGGTGCTAGTTTTCGATATCAACCACGTAAAAATCCCATTACACAGTTATTCCATTTGAGAAGGGTGAAATAATGTTGGTATGAACCATTTAATGGCCGAAAACTAAAATGTACATTATTTTCACAGTACCTTTTCCACTTCTTCGGAGGCACCAACATAGGCACATAAGGAATAACCATGTGCTTCGCCTACAAACAAAATACGATGACGATTAGCCATACTAAGAAGCTGCGTAAGCAACACGCATTGTTTTCTATTCTTCACACAGAGCATGGCATAGGATTTACATGAATGACACAATAAACGATGAAAAACCAACATGACACAATTTTTTTTGCAATTTGTGCGACAAATTTGTCCTCAATAATGAAGCATGAAAAAGTTTGTTTACCAAATAAAGGACTATGAAGTAGTATGAGCTACTGCAGCAACAGAGAAGTGTGCTAACTTACAGTTCCATCAAGTCCAGCGAGGACTACAGAATCACATTCTACAACCCCATACCTCTTTCCCACACCCTTCCTGCAGGATTGAAAAACAAACAAATTTTGAGAGAAAAAGGATAGGGGTGCTTAACAAATGTTCCCCGTTCATCATCCTCGACAAATTCAATGCAGTCTCTACTTCAAATACTTGTGTATTAACGGATATTGGAAACTTTGACCACGCAATAAATTAATTGTACAGTCTAGGCTAGCAACCTCCAAAAGAGAATAAGTATAGCAGTGTGCAAAACATAGATGTAGGAGATTTTCACCCAACGACCAAATTGTCTCGATCTGTTCATATCAGACAACAGCCAAGTGGTTGTGGAGCACTATTTGAGGAAACTTACTGATGAGGGAAAAAATCTTACTTTGAATCCCATGACATAATTCTCATTGTATGCCTAAATGCAGGCCGAATATCAGGTGGAGAGTCAGCTGACTGATCAACTGGAGGTTGAATATAAGCTGTTTCTATTAGCAACTCTATGAGACGGCATCCCAACTGCAATATAATAGCATATATGACGACTAGAATATCAAAATCAATAATAAGCAACCATCACGGTTAAACATAATAACCCCATTGAGTTGGAAGATATTGAAGAAAACAAACCTTAGCCTGAGTCTCTCGGCTCCAAGGCTCATTATCTTTATTTTGCACAATCTTTTGCACCTCTCTCATTCTTCTTCTTCGTGCCAAAAATTTAACACGATCCCTGAGCTTTGCAATTTCTTCGCTTGCATCTAAATGACATTGGTCTCCTATCATCGTTTCTATGGTCTTCTTACTTCTTTTCTTCAAAAAACTTTGGATTCTAACCTGAAAAATACCAGTTATTGGATATCTCGTATTTATATTGCCTACAAAGGAATGCCATACAAGTGAAATGGGATAACATGCCAGACTAGTGTCTGAACTGATGAATGAACTTGTATCCAGACAACATTTAAAGAAGTTCAACCAGTACACCATGGATTACTCCCTGATACCGAAAAGAAACTGCCCAAAAAACATAGTGATAGTTATTCCAGCATAGAATCCATTATGAAGGGATCAATGTCATAAGCACCAATGTCTTTAACTCAAAAATAAAAGAGTCCCTAACACCACAAAACTATACATCATTCGACAACATCTCGAAGAAGGGTGGCATAGTGGGTTAGAGCTACCTTTTTTTATATTGAATTGATAATGAATGAGATATACATATTTAACAAGGAATGAAATAGTACAAGCAATGTGTCAAAACTGCCACTCTCTTGTATCAACCAACAAGCCAAGGAATAAGTAGGTGAGGCATTCAAAACCATCCTCAGTGAGAAAAAAGCATAGCATAGCCCTCAGGTCTTCCACTTCACATTATTCACCAAAAATTAAGAACAAAAATAATCATACACGCACGAGATGTTTGCTCAAGGTATTTCCTCCAACTATCCATACTAGTAGCTCAAGGAAGTCCTGGAACCACCAGACAACTGGACATAAGTAGACTTAAAGCACAAATCTACAACTACTTCTAAAATAACCAAGTGACTTTCAATCTCCATTTGTCACTTAGAAACGTTACTCTCCCTGTCCCAAAATGACCATTCATTCTTCAAAAAAAAAAAAAAATCACAAAGTGATTATACATTTTATATGAAGTTACTACTACACTCAACTTTAAAAAAAAAAATTATAGACTTTCAACCGATGCATGCAACATTATAAGTCTGAAGGGGGTAGTAACTAGTAAGAGAATCAATGCTAAAGTTTCTCATGTAATGCATGTCGTCAATAATTTTTACTTCTTAAACAGAGACACTTTGGAGTGCAACAGAGGGAGTAACAAGACTGATCGACCCTATTTCTGTAAGCACATATCTCCGATTTACCTGTGGTGCTAAAATATAATAAAATGAGTTTTCCATTTCTACCAAAAAATACAAAAAGTCAACTACAGTCAGCAAACACGAGTATAAACATAGGATCACCGCAATGTAAATGCAGAAACTTCCCAGCATGTTAACAGCTTCTAGTACTTACCTCGTGCTCGATCGCGGTGGCAATTTGAAGAGCAGCAAGAACCACTTTAACAGGCTTCTGCTCCATCATCAACAACCCCATCATTTTGTACATAACAATTATTGCCATCTTATCAGCAGGCAAACTATCAATCTGGGGCACATTCATCTTCTTCTTCACATTTTCCACCTTTTGCTCCTTCTCAATAGCTTCCGTCAGCGGCTGAAACCAACCGGAAAACAATTTCTTCACGTAAGGTAAAGTAGGAGCCAATTTCTTCTCACACATACCCTTTTCAAACTCCCGATACTCCTCAGTCATCCTCTCCCACGCCTCAGTTTCAGCCCTAACCTGCCTCCTCCGCAGTTTATAATACTTCCTCTTCTCCTCGATTTCCTTCAAATCGAATTCAGACCTTTCTTCTGTAATGAAGTCTCTGATGAATAGGGATTCAAGCCAAGAAGGGTCTGGAAGGAAAATGCGTTCGGTGATATGGTTGGAGGAAGGGGCGGCGATTTGGTGGGTGATGAAGCCGTCGGAAATGCTTTGCAAATTGGGGAATTCCTGGAAATTATCGGTGATATTGGCGTCGATGAGGTCGGATAGAGGGTGGGAATCAAAGAAAATTGGGGATTTTGAGGTGGAAAGATTGAGGTTGCGAGGGCGGAAGATTGAAGGATTGGGGGAATTTTTGAGAGCGAGGAGATTGGAAATGATGGTGAATTTGGAACGGAAATGGTGAGGGTTTCTGGTGGTGGGTTTCCGCCATGAAAATGGAGCTCTGGGGCTAGGAGGGAAGGAAGCTGAAGAAGCCAGCTTTAGGGGAAGAAGCAGATAAGGGGGACAGAGTCTCAGAGAGCGAGCGAAGAAGGCTGGCAAGAGAAGAGACCTAAAACCTTAGTTAAACCTTGCCCAATTGATTAAAAAACGGGGGAAAGGGAAAAAAAAAGTTTACTTGTACCTAGCATTATCATCAAGTTTACTTCTAAAAATTAAAACTACGCACTCATTATTTCTATTATACCCTTTACCCTCTAGAGGTCGTCTTTTACTTCTTCCCTTCTCTCTCTCTCTTCCATTTTTGCCAGCTCTATTTATTATCTCTCTAAATTATAATAATAATCAAATTTCAAGAAAATTCACCCAAGAAAACACCCCCCAAACTTTATAATCCCCAATTTATTCTTTATTTTTCATATTCCACTTTGCTCAAGCTCTCTTTCTCTCTCTAGAATTCTTTGATTTTTTCTTTTTCCAACTCTACAATGTACCACAGATATATTCAGATGAAGAAGAGTAGTTTTCATATTGTTTCCATTTGATTGAAGAATTAGTAATAGAAGAAGCTGAGAAGTAAGAAGTAACAGAAGTTGTTGTTGCTGAACATGATAATGGAGGAGAAGACTTCAAAATTGAAGATTGGAAATTGGGTTTAGATAAGGATTCAACTGGAACTGCAAGTGGGTAGCGTGTAAAGGCCATAAATCTCTTTCAATTTCTAGGTTTTGTGGGAACTTAAATTGGGGAAGAACTACAGAGCAGTAGCAGGGTCGAGAAGAAAAGGTGGGGACTTGCCTGGGGTGATCGTTTGCTGCGTTTAGGATTTTATTGAGGGTAATAAAGTCATTTCAATTAATGGCATTTTTTTGAAAATAGTAATGCGGGGGTATTAAATAAACTTGCGGGGGTGAATAACAATTCTCAAAAAAATTAAGAAAATTTAAAATAATTTTCTTTTTAATCTTGTTTTCGAGATTTTTTTTGAAAGAAACTCGGGAAAAGGGAAGGAAATTTTTTGAGCATTTTTCTCCGACACAATTATCTCAAAAATGGGAGAAAATGAGATCTTGCATAAGAATATTTTTAGATATACCTATTTTACCTTTTAAATATAATTTTTTTTTCATTAATTAATGGTACAAATGTAATTCTATATTTTTTTTCATTTTCTTTCCTAACTCATGAGCACCATATTCCTTAATGAGAAATTAAATTCCGCTTTCTTTTCTTTCCATTTAAAACTTGAAAACACACACTATAAGTCGGTTTTGACTTTTCTTACTATTTTCCCTGAATTATTTTATTTTTGATTTATTTTTATTTTTTTTAATCGTAAAATCTTGTAAAAAGGGGTTATTAGAGCGGTTTAGTTAATGAAAAATCGATTTTTAAATCAAGATGGAGTATCCCTCATTTGAAAATCTTATACCGTAAAATAGATTTTTAGAGGGCCAAACAACTAATACAGTGCAATATACTTTATCAATTTGTATCAAATAAGGCAATGCACTAATTAGTGTCTAAAAAATACAACATATTTTACGTTGACTTTCAAATAATCCAATACGTTGACTTTCAAATACGCCATTCTACCACCATTTTAGCCACCAACTTCAAAAATATCAATTAATTTGAAAATGTAGTTTTTTTACCCAATTAGTTTCAAACAAATCATTTTTGCCAATTTTAATCCAATACAAAACCTTCAAAATTTCAAAAATTTCTAGCTTCAACACATTGAAGCCGGGGACATCAATCAACCATTTATTTCTTTAAAAATTGAATTCTACTTCCCACCATATTGTAAAATAGATTTTTAGAGGCGCATTTTGATTCATTAAACAAAGTGAATGATCGATTTGAATGTAACAATGAAAACTATAAACCCTCAATTTTTACAATCTTTTTTTTTCATAAGATTTTTTAATTGCTAACACTATTCAACACTAATATTGAAACTTTTAACAAGCATATAAAAGTATCCTTCTTAAAATCGTCAGTTTAAGTGTTAAAGCTTGTAAAAAACTACTAACATTTTTAAAATAAAATTCACAGTTTATGATATTAACATTTTAAGACTTATTACGAATGTGTCTTTCTTCGGTGTCTTTCTTCGTTCGTAAAACACGTTTTTTTAAGCGTACAAAAATTAGTTTTCTTTTAAAATCGACTCCTCTATTTTTCTTCGACACAAATCACAAAATCTAGGAAAAATTTCCCTAGTTCCCCTCTGTCCAGATGTTTTTTATCTTAAAGAAAACTTTTTTGTAAATTTCAAAAAAATAATTATCCCCAGATTCAAATTTCTCATACACCCATATGCTCCCCCTCTTCTCCCTCCCCTCAACTTCATTTATCACATATCTCTCTCTATAAAAATCACACACAAACACACATGCTCAAACTTTTCCCTTTTCCCTTCGTCTCTCTCCCAACCATCTCCGACAACGACGACGATCTTCATTCTCTGGCGAGCCCCATCTTCTCCGGCGAGCCCCTTCATCTTCTTCGACATCATTTCTCCGGAGGTTATGTTACAGATCCTCTCTTCCGTCTTCGATACGCACATACAAATGTTGATTTTTTTCGTACCCGAATTGGCGAACCACAAGTAATAATAACACCACTATTATTATTACTTAATTTATAATTGCAATGGACAAGGTACAAGTGCTCAATGCACACACTAATATACACTACCACACTAGATAAAAGCCAAGGAGAAAAAGGCTTTAATTTACCCACACACAGCTGGACTCTTACTTTCTTTCCTGCATACCCAACACAAACAACAAACTCCTATTTATACTAATTTAGGTCGGTTAGTAAAATACTCCCGATTTATCTCGATCCTTCCATGGCGGCGCTGATTCTTGAGGCATATCCAAGTCGGTGGAGAAGGCTTGATTCTTCTGGAAGCTTTCATGCCCTTCATTAATGGCGGTGATCCTAAAAATTCTGGATTCTTCAAGAACCGAGCTCATGGGCTGGAGCGATGTAGAAGTCTCCGGAGGGTTCCCGACATATGAGTCGGTGTTGATTTCAACACTCCCCCTCAACGCCGACTCTTTCATCATGAACCTTGCCAAAGGTTTCCTACGAGCAGCTTCTGTTTCAAGTTGTCTTTCTGTTTCATAGTATGACTTCTCAAGTAACCCATTGCCGACTTGAGAGGGAAGTTTGATTTCCTTGTTGTAACATCTTTGGGGCCAAAGTTCTTTCTCAAGCTCGTGCCTTACGCTTGTGCTCTTTAACGTCTCGAAGGAACTCAAGTTGAACGCATCGAAATATGATGAGAGCTTTACTATCGAAGACTTACGTCGCTCAACGGTTGAGTCTTTTTCATAATGCTCCCCCTTAATTTCTGACTTCCTTTCACCCACAAGCTTCGGAGCATCCAAATCTGCGTCGTTCATCCCAACGATCACTTCTTCTACGTCGGCTTCGACCAAGCTCGTTAACGCTCTAACTGCGTCATAGTCGTCTAGACTATTCTTACATCCAACATTAAGATTTGCAGCTAAATCTTCAAACCATCGACCTTCATCGAAGTCGATCTCTTCTTCATTTTCCATTTCATCTATCCAATTTTCATCGATAACTGGATATGCATGGTCTTCGAACCATTCTTCTTCTTCAGGATCATCTTTATGAAGCTCTATATCAGCGAAGGATGCTTCAAGGTCCCATTCTTCTTCACTATCATGTGAATTCTGATTGGTGACTGCATTGCCTTCAACAACCTTATTTCGAAACGGGCAATCTTTAAGGAAATGCCCCTTGCGACCGCAGTTGTAGCATTCGTTGTTTCGCCTCCAATCATCAAGACGGGAGTTATCTTCATTTCTCATCCTAGCTCCCCCTGCATGAGAACTTCCTTTGTACCTCAGCTCTTCAAGATCATCTTGTATCTCTTCTTTCTTATTCCACCTTGTCGCAACACGTCCTTGTTGCCTTACGCGGCCTCGGTTCTTCAACAATGCCTCCTCCGTTTCTGCGGCTTCGGAGTTGATGACCTAGATGTATGCTTATCCAAGTTTCTTGGGCGCCAACACTCTCTAATTCTAATAGAGATGGTTGTGTGGCCCAACCACGAATTGCCGCAACTAACCCCTTAAACTCGGGCCTCAATCCATGGATGATTATTCTTTTCATCCTTTGCTCATTAATCTTTGAGTCAAGATCTAACTTCGAGATTTCATGGCAAAGAGATTTAACTTTATGGAAGTGCGACTTACGGTTAAATCTTCTTTGCGTGGTTGACATTAGTTCATTCTCGAGCATCGTAGACGAGCCTCATTAGTCCTCGAAAATAACGTTGCATATGTATCCCATATCTCTTTTGGAGTTTGTGCATCCTCGACATGCTCCAAAGTTCGTCCTCGGCAGCTAATCTTTAGCGCGTACATAGCCTTCCGGCTTTCGCTTCCCATTTTCGGAATGCTTGAGTGTCCTCCTTTTCCCGTGGTACATGGTCTCACTACCACCCACAACATTCCATAACTCTTGTCCTTGTAAGTACATTTGCATACACGTTCGCCCAATACTTATAATTTCCATTGTTGTTGAGTCTCGACTCCACCAAATGCGTTGCCCGATCTACCGCCATCGTGACTTGAGTGCGCCTCCGTGCACGTCACCAAGTAAGCACGGTCTCCCGCCACGAGCTTCACGGTCTCCTACCGCGCACCTGCAATGATCCCGAACAACGCCTCAACAACGGTTCCGCGATCCCGGTCGTACGCGCTTCCGATACCACTTGTTGATTTTCGTACCCGAATTGGCGAACCACAAGTAATAATAACACCACTATTATTATTACTTAATTTATAATTGCAATGGACAAGGTACAAGTGCTCAATGCACACACTAATATACACTACCACACTAGATAAAAGCCAAGGAGAAAAAGGCTTTAATTTACCCACACACAGCTGGACTCTTACTTTCTTTCATGCGTACCCAACACAAACAACAAACTCCTATTTATACTAATTTAGGTCGGTTAGTAAAATACTCCCGATTTATCTTGATCCTTCCATGGCGGCGCTGATTCTTGAGGCATATCCAAGTCGGTGGAGAAGGCTTGATTCTTCTGTAAGCTTTCATGCCCTTCATTAATGGCGGTGATCCTAAAAATTCTGAATTCTTCAAGAACCGAGCTCATGGGCTGGAGCGATGTAGAAGTCTTCGGAGGGTTCCCGACATATGAGTCGGTGTTGATTTCAACAACAAACACACTTATTCACAAGTCTCAACCACTTGATCTACTCCAACAATATCTTCTCTGGTGAGCCCCTTCATCTTCTCCAGCAGATATGACCACTGCATGTCTAGATCTACACAAATCTGCAAAAGTTTATTAAGGTAACATCAATTTGATGGATGGACTGATATGTTGATCAATTTCTGAATTCTGTGCAATTTCTTATGTTCGTGTGATTCTTTGAAAACTAAATTTCTACTTTTAATGAAAAAAATAGTTTACTAAACATTGATTTTGTTTATACATATTATTACGATCATCAAGTGGTAAGCAACGCCTTGTGATTTTCTAGATTTTTCTTATTATTATTATTAATACCTCTGTGTCCCAGAATATATAGAATATATGACCATTGTTTTTTAAAAAAAAATTCGATCAAAAATAAATTTTAAAATTTTTCAGACATTCATTTCTGAACAAAGGGAATAATATATTTTTAATGTTCTGGCTGCATCTTTTTGATTCATTGAATTTCCATAAAGAAAATGATATCTCAATGGTTGTTTTTATGCTATATTTGGTGCATTAGTCTTTGCTTTGGGTAATATTTACATAGTTCATTATCTTTTCTTTATTATTTTAGGCATATATGGTACTAATTTGGGTAATGTTGCAGCCATATCAGGAACATAGCGAGCAATGTAGGCCGGCAACACCATAACTAGCATGCTTGTTAATTCATTAGTTATAAGAGTTGTAATGTCAATTATAAGAGACAAATTAGTCTTATAATTCACTTCTAAAAATTGTAAATGTGTAAATTATAAGAGTAATTTGTTGTTATTATTGAAATTTTTGATTTTTTTTGTTGAAAAAATTGTCTTATAAGTTAATTATAAGAGACAAAGTAGTCTTATAATTCACTTATAAGAATTGTAAATATGTAAATTATAAGAGTAATTCGTTGTTATTATTGAAATGTTTAATTTTTTTGGTTGAAAATTTTATCTTATATGTCAATTATAAAAGACAATGTAGTCTTATAATTCACTTATAAGAGTTGTAAATGTGTAAATTATGAGAGTAATTCGTTGTTATTATTGAAATGTTTGATTTTATTTTTTTTTGTTGAAAAATTTTATGAGAGTAATTCGTTGTTATTATTGAAATGTTTGTTTTGTTTGGTTGAAATGTTTGTTTTGTTTGGTTAAAAATTTTGTTTTATAAGTCAATTATAAAAGACAAAGTAGTTTTATAATTCACTTATAATAGTTGTAAATGTTTAAATTATGAGAGTTTCGTTGTTATTATTGAAATGCTTAATTTTTTTTGGTTGAAAAATTTGTCTTATAAGTCAATTATAAAAGACAAACTAGTCTTATAATGTGAAAACAAAAATAAAAAAAAAAGGAAGTGTTTTTGAAAATGCTAAAGATTATTGTGATTATCTGAAAATTCAGTGATTAATTTGTAATTTTTGAGACTGAAGTGACCATATTGAAACTATTTTGAGTCCAATGACTGATCTAAAATGTTAGAAAGTCAAGTGACCAATATATAATTTTAAAAATTCCATTGACTAAAATGTAGTTTTCAGTTTTTGAATTAGGTTCAGTCCCCGTGTCACGCGTACAAAATAATAAGGGTATTTTCGTCTTTTAACAGCGAGAGGTGTGTGAGAAATTAGTAAAATGTCATTTTTTTTAAATAAAATTTAATCTTCTTAGGGACTCTAGGGTCAGTTGACCCAAAATCTTATGAAAGACTTTTCATCCTAGGCAAAAAATTTTTGCTGAGTTTACGACACTTAAAATTACCTGTTTTAGGCTAATTAACATTTCTAATAGTAAAATGACTCGTTTTACTCATCTTCTACTCGTCTTCTACTTGTCTAGCTTAAGACTTAACAAATCAAGATTTTTATTAAATTGTTTGTCTTTCAATTAAAATGTCAGCCACTAAGAAAAAAAAAAAAGGTTTTCATTAGAATAATTAAAAGTAACCCGAAATATTACTTAAAAGTTCATTCCAACTAACAACGATAAAAAAAAAAAAAAAAAAGAGACTAACTTTCCGGGGAAAAAAAAAAGAGACTAACTTTCCGGACTGATAGATGAAGTATTTTACATCAAAAGAATGCACTAACATCTTCAAAGGGTTATCGGCACCAGTAATACATCATTTTGTATTAACTGTTTTTGAATGAAGATAACGCTTGAAACGGAGCTCTCTAGTTTTGAAGTAATAGCAAGTTGAACAACCCATGCCGTCCTCTTTTAATCTACTGGAACCTCAACTTCCATTTTCAAACTGGAGTCGCCAAGAATCTGCAAGAAATAAGGACCGTCAATTTCACCAAACTAATAAATATATCAATGTATGATGTTTCTCTTGAACTCACGCCTTTTTTACTTGATCAAAAGCCTTTACTCACTCCGTCCCATCATAAAGGTCAAAAACATGAATGGGTTCAAGAACTAAGAAAGTGTATTTTCTGCTAATAAAATACTGTGAGTGGAGTGGGGTGTGCGAGTATAAAAGGGGTATGAGAGAGAAAGTTGGGTAGAAAATAGTTAGTGTATAATTGTTGTGAGTATTACATGTGAGACCCATTGAATTAAAAACTTTCCATTTTGGGATTCTGAACTTTAAGATGGGACGGAGTGAGTATTGGCTTATAAACCCAACATATAAACTTTTCCCCTTGTCCCAACAATAATTTTGAGACAAACGTAGTGGATAACTTTATTAAACCTAACAAGGACTTTCTGTTCACAAATTTGTCCTTAGTAAATCCTGGAATTGCAGATATTCAAGAAGCGGATAACTGTACCAAAGCATTGATCAATGATGTTTTGCTACAAAAGGATGTTCATTACCCGAGAAGGTTGTACAATTGCAAGACTCTTTTTTATGGATATCGGTTTCTCAACGGAGTCACCAGTGAGGAAACAGTTGGATATATCTAGCAGAAATCTAGAAAATTAAAAAAAAAAAAAAAAAAAAAAAAAAAAAAAAGAGCAAAAGCAGAACAGAGATGAGGCAGATACTACAGAGATACTCCCTCTGTCCCGGAAAGGTATTCCCTCTTTTTTCATTGTTAGTTTGAATGAACTTTAAGCAATAATTCAGGTTACTTTTAATTATCCTAATGAAAATCTAAAAAATTTATTGATAATATTTATAATGGTGTATCAATGACAACTGACAAGTTTTTGATTTTTATTAGGATGATTAAAAGTAACCTAGATTATTGCTCAAGTTTCATTCAAAGTAACGAAGAAAAAAGTGGGACTAACTTTCCGGTATGGATGGAGTATTAGGGAATGAAATTGAAACATTCAAGAAGCCGAAGTCTAATATGTTTTTAGGAAATTGGAGTTGCTCCGTATAAGGGAATGAAATTGAGACATTCAAAAAGCTGAAGTCTTATATTTTTTTAGGAAATTGGAGTTACGGACAGCTGATCCTACGGAGATATCAACACCTGAAGTACTTGATGCTCAACCTCGATTGTACTTTTCCATACAGTTGCAGGGAAGAATAAGTTTCCTATGAACTTAGAGAAATGCTAGCAATCTTTCAATATCAATCAACTACATATACATACAACCATTTTCAATCACTTGTTAAAGTATCCCATCATAGATATATCTCAGTTTCTTAACGTCTTAGTACTCTAGTACTCACACAACACTTAAATTCATTACATATTTGTTTGTCTATTGTAATTACTCTAGTTATATAACTTATATCTTATGACCCTGTAGATCTCCAGCACAATTGGCTGAAATCTTGCAGACCAACAACCATAAGGCGTCTAGGTACTTCAAGAATCTTTTCAAGTGGCCTTTGATCGAGAAATTCTAAAGAAAGGAGAGTCAGTAGAGAAAGTACGAACAGTAGAGAAAGTAGAGAAAGTACGAACGAGACATTTCCACGAAAATATAGCCAAAACCTCTATCATGGAAATAATTGATGCAATGAAAAACCCTATCACAAACTCTATGAAATAGGTGATCCAGTCTCAACAATAGGTCTTCAAAAGATGTATACTCCTTCCGTACCAGCTCAAATTGCAAGAAAATCGTCGTGCATGGGTATTAAGGAGAAGTATATAATAATAAGGTGTTGTGAGTATGGGTAGTGGGGTAGGGATTATTAGTGGGGTAGGGAATCGTAAGTGGGTTAGTTGATATGAGTATAACAAGTGGGTCCCATTGATTAAAAAAATTATAAAGTTACAATTTTAAGCTTTTGCAAGTTTAAGTGGGACACTTAAAATGACAAATTTTGCGACTTGGAATGGGATGGAGGAAGTATTCCTTAGACATGTAACACCAATAAAGTAACTAATTTCAAGTTTCACCTAATTCAATCTTACTAACCTGGGCTCATTCATCTGAAGAATTTCTAACAGGATTTACAAAGATAAAGCACAAAAAAGTTGAACAAATCCCCTCTCAATGGCTCCTAGGAAAACATATTTTAGTCTAAACTATCTTTACTCATAAGTTCACATTCAATATACATCCCAAAATCTCCAAAAACTTATAAATAAATAAAAAAAAAATCATAAATCAAGTTTACTGAAACATGCACAAAGTAAAATGCAGCTATCCTTATAAATTGTTGAAGATTTAACCCAATAGTACCTTTAGAAAGTCTGCCTGCACAAATAAAAAATCTTTTTTGTAGCCTGCTTCCTCAAGAACACGGGTCAGAACTTGCTGTACAAACAGAAAATACATCCATACCATGTCAGTATTGTTCTTATTATGTTCAAACGAAAACAAGTTCTATTCTATCAGCACAGCCTCGCCAAAGTCACCACTCACCTCCCCTTGCATCCCAAAATGATGCAACAATTGTTAAATTGGTCAAAAAAGTATAAAAACCTCAAACCCTATTTACATTTCATTAATATTACTGGAGTCTATCAAGTACAACTAAATATCCATTTATTCTTAGAGCATGCATCAATACATAATCGGATAGAGTCGTTGTTGAGTTAAGTTGAAGTGAGTTCAATGAAAGCATCAAATGCATCTATGGTCAAGAAAGGATAAAAGAGAGTGTATAGTTGGTGTTAAGGCTAACCTCTCTTTGTTGTTCGGAAATAAATTGCCCAGTCAAGTCCCGCAAAACGTCTAGCAAATCAGTGAATGTAACCTTCCCATTGCCATCGGAATCGTAAACCTTAAATATAACTACAGAAGAATAAATAAATAATTCACAACCAAGTATGAACACCAGAGGGTGCACACATAGGCACGGGTTGCAATATCACATATTTCATAAGTATATGAGAAGAGTAATTACATTCCACTTTTTGTTGTAAAGTGGCACGAGAACTGAATGCAGACAAGAAAAGTACAAATTCCTTAAAATTCAATCCATCCACCATCCTGAACAATCTCTGAAAGAAACAAATAAGAAAATGACTCCTGTCAGGTAATGTATTTATGAACAACAGATAGAAAGTAAGACATGGACAAAAGCATAAAAAAAAGGGCAAACCCCGGTGCGTCAAGCGCTTCCCGCCAAGCGAAAGTTGGGAGAGGAACCATTTGCTAAAGCCTTCCCCTCACCTGACAATTGCCAAGAGGCTGTTAGCCAAGGTTCGAACCCGTGACCTTATGGTCACCAAAGGAGCAACTTAACCGTTGCGCCAAAAGCATATTAAAATATATGCTCCGTTGTAATCTTGACCTAATTTTAGCAATAAAACCCCAGCCTGGTTTTCAATCTACATTTGGCTGAAGGTAATTGGTATATTCAAGCTGAAACTGATTTGGTTATGTAATGAAAGCTAGTTCACCAGTGAGAAGAGCCATAATGTCAGAAATTATGTGTGCACACAAAATTGGGTGGATATATGCAGGGGAAGAATGCATATATATATTCATAGCCCATATGTTTGGAGTAGAAGCTAGGAATTTGAATTTTAGCGTGATAGTTACTACTGCATATTCTGTAGCACTCACACCTAAATAATACCCAATGAAAATAATACAGAGAGTATGCAGCAGTTGTGTCTGTCAGTCCGAAAAAAGAGAAGACCTTCTTTGTTAACAACAACACTCTGGTATCTAACAAAGCTAGGGAAATTCTCCTACAAACTATGAATTTAAAGGTGGTGTAAATGTTCAAATGGAAGAAATCCCTAAAATGTTTCTACTTGAAAATAAATACAACCCCAATTTATCGGGTAGAAAGCGTGTTCAAGTGCTAAAGTAATGCATCACCGTCAAAATGAGGACCAATGAAAGAAAACAATATAGTACTCATAATATAATATTAGTACAAGTTAAAATTTGAATGCAGATATTTTGACTGCTCACCGCAAAGTTACTATCGTATATCCAAGGTCTGGTACACATTTATTTACTTTCCAAGGCGACATGACTTGTTCTTAATGGTATGTTTCATGAAGCTTTAAATCTACCACTCCATCCCGAAATGAGGACATGAGTACTCGTCATTATTTTGCAAATATTAAACTCTTGTCCCATTGTAACAATGACCGTTTCTTAGAAAAATAAAATTTATATGTTGTACTTTTGAGCCTCATTCGGAACAAGATTAGAATCTTCAGTGTCACTAACTAAATTGTTGACTGAGGGAGTACATTTCTATGCATTGATACCGATCTGAAAAATTATTGCAGTTAAATTGAAGTAAAATTAACTACTAGTCCTTGTTTCTTACGAACTCGAGGCAGTATGAGATATCAACAAGAACAAATCAAAATTTAAACCTGAGATAGCGGATTGACTGCGAATTCGGGGACGGAAAGGAACTCATCAGCAGAGATGAAACCAGCCCCATTTCGATCGAGCTGACAGAACCTCTGGTACAAAGAAACTATTTCCTGCTGAGAGACTACAAATAAAAAATTCCCAAATTAACGACGCAAAATAATTGCTAGAACCTCCATGATCACTAAGAAATCCGGGTTGGATAGCATACTTACAGGTTTTATTGCAATGATCTTGGACTTCTTCGATGTCGTACTGAGTGAGCATCGACGAGGTGTTTCCCATTGTATTTTCCGAGATCTGAGATTGATTGAAATTGAGGTTTTAGGAGAGTAATTGAAGAACCCTAGTTTGGATTTTGGGAGATTGAAGTGCGTGAAATTTGAAGAGAGGTTTTGTATGGAAAGGTGTGCTTTGGTCATCTGTAATAACGGTGCTGAACATTATAGTGGTTGAGCTACTTTTGTGCGTTTTAATTGGACTGTCATCGTTGTAGAAGGTGAGGTTAGATAACCCTTTTGACCACAAACTTTTGCTTAAAATTTTATAATTTAGTAAAAAAACATTTTTATATAAAATTTTATGCATTAAATAAGATTTTATATACTCCCTCTGTCCCAATCAGTGTTCTAAAAGATCTGCTGGCGCCTAGTGCCCGCCAGCGCTGCAGCCTTCTCCAACGCCTGGGCCGAAAACCCGCCTAGGCTCCGACTAATCCCGATTAGTTCCCGCCTAGGTGCTAGGCCCGGCTCCGCCGCCTAGCATCCGCCTAGCGCTTTTTAGAACCTTGGTCCCAATAAGTGCTTCACCCTTTTGGGTGGGCACGCAAATTATGGAAAAGGGAGGAAAAAAAATGTTGTGAGTGTAATTTGAAAATAGGAGAGAGAATTAGTGGAGGGAATAGTAAATTATAATGGTGTTGTGAGTATTAAAATAATGTAGGAGAGAGAATGAGTGGAGAAAATAGTAAAGATTCTTTGCCAAAAAAGGAAAGATGAAGCTTCTAACGGAACGCCCTTTTGGATAATTAGTGAAGCTTTTATTGGGACGGAGGGAGTATAAATTTTTATGCATTAATTAAGATTTTTTTCCACAATAATAAAATTGAGTTTTTTTCTCGAGGCTTTAAAAATATTAGAAAAATATGCAAATATAATATCCCAACCATAGGGTTTGTTTGATTTTCATAACTAAACTAGTTTTCGTTGCAACCATATTCCTCATCTGTTTTGGATGCTCATTTAAGGTAACTAAAACATTTTTTCATTTAAATTGACATGTGCAATGCATGTGACCCATTTTTTAAGGGTAAAACAGAAAAAGCAACACAAAATCCGCTATCTCAGGAGAAGACAAAAAGGGGAAAGCTATGGTATTGGTGGTGGTTGTGGCCGGAGAGAAGGGCAGGGACAGTAGAGAGAAGACAGAAAGGGGAAAGCTAGTTTAGGTATTGCAAATGTCAATTTAACTGAAAAATGGGTCACATTCATTGCACGTATCAATTTAACTGAAAAAATGGATATCGTTAGGCCTATATACATTAAATGAGCATTCAAAACAGATTAGGTACTGTGGTTGCAACGAAAACTAGTTTAGATATGAAAACTAAACAAACCCTATAATTGAGGCACTATATTTGCATGTTTTCCAAAATATTAATATACAAATTATTTTATATTTCCATTGGTTAAAGTTGTCAAGTATAGAAATTTTTAATGAAGGTATCAATTTAAATAAAAAAGAACAATTTGTCACGTAAACAGAAAATCAATATTCACCAAGTGATTTTAATACAAAAGTCGTGGATACTTTTGTTTAGAGGTTAAAGTTGTATGTGGTTGGTATTAGGAATATAATATTATCATACTATTATATTCTGTATTATCAAGTATATATTGTTTGTATTAGAATAGGACTCTAAATATTCTAATGTATTTAGAATAGGTAACTCAATCTTTCTAATGTATTTAGATTATGTAACTCAATCTTTGTATTAGAATAAAATTTTAACTCTTTGTAAACCCTGTAAATATGTACTTCTAGTAACATAATAAAATTGAGTCATTCATATCAATTCTCTCTCTCTACATGTATGAATTGACTTCATCTATCATTCTTTATTCTAATATGGTATCATAGCAATAAGATATATAATAGGACTTCTCCGTCAAACCCCCTAGCGGCAAAACCCTAAAGCCGCCCCCACCATCAAAACCCCACCCTCCTCCACCTTCCAAAACAACTCGGCGAAACCCCTCAATCCGCCCCACCCCCCTCACCCCACAGCTTCCACCACCCACCATCAAAATTCTCTTCTCCTTCAACACCCTCGGCTCAACCACCCCTGGCCAAAACCCCTTTATACACAATCACCACCAAAACTCCCCACCATATCGCCCCACCATCAAAACCACTACCTCGCTACACCAAAAACCCACCCTCGGCTCAAACCTCTCTACAAGCCGAAACCCTAACTCTTTTTTTCTTTTTTTTCGTCCAACATCAAAACTCCACCCCCTAAACCTCGAAACAACCCTAAAAACTGCTGAAACCACTCTCCACAAATCCACTGTCTCCAACATGTGCTAGACCACATCACATCAGAAACCACACACGTCCGGGAACACACTCGTTTCCACCTGTTCCATCAAACCCGGTTCATCTCATCACTCTTCAAGATTGGACTTATCCAAGGATCGTTCATCTTGCGAGGGCATATTAGAAATATAATATTGTCATAATATTATATTGTATATTATCAAGTATATATTATTTGTATTAGAATATCTATAGTATAAATTAGAGTGGTGTTTGCTACAGTTCTTTGAACAGTGCCAAGTGCAAAAATTACCATTTTGCCCTCACTATTTTGTCCCTTTCCCATTTTGCCCTTAAAAAAAATTAAAAAAAAAATTACGTGGCCTTGGACACGGGCATGTGCTAGTGACTATAAATATTCTAATATATTTAGAATAGGTAACTCAATCTTTCTAATGTATTCAGAATAGGTAACTCAATCTTTGTATTGGAATATGATTCTAACTCTTTGTAAACCCAATAAATATGTACCTCTAGTAACATAATAAAATTGAGTCATTCATATCAATTCTCTCTCTCTCCATGTATGAATTGACTTTGTCTATCATCCTTTATTCTAATAGTTTGGTCTTACTTACTTGAGCTTAGAGTGATGAAGGCCACACGGGCGGCCCGGCCCGGCCCGGCGGCGACGGATTATGCGGTGTAACGGGCGAAGCCCGTTTGGTCCGTGTGTGTAAACGGGCTTAAGCCCGGCCCGGCCCGTGATTGAACCCTGAGTGAAGCCCGCCCGTTTGGCCCGGATCCAAGGATCCACGGGCCAAACGGATTAAACCCTTTTTTTTTTTTTTTTTTTTTTTTGCAAAATTGAAATGGGGCTGGGGGGTTTCGAAACCTGGCTGATGGAGGGGTTAAGGGTGTAGTTTACCACTTGGCCACTAGCTTCTTATTGTTATTTATATCCAAATGTTAAATATAAATAAAATTTTAATTATACCTATTAGAATTTAGAAAATATAATTAACATTATTGGGATTTGGCATTTGGGGCTAAGTTTATTTTTTTTAATGTACATTTTTTTTTAATAAATGAAATATATCTCTTAGAAAATAATTTAGTAAAAATAATGTACATTTATTTTTTAATAAATGAAGTATACATTTGTGAATGTTGTAAATAAATGAAGTAAAATTATGAAATAACGTACTAGTAACTAACGTAGTCAATTTACTAATAGAACACAACATATTTTTTTTGGATTTTCATTGTCTTCAAATGATGGAAATTTAAATTACATACTCTTGAAATGATGAAAATTTAAATTACATATTTTTTAAATAACAAAGTCTTCAAATAACATAGTCTTCAAATCTTCAAATAATCTTGGAAATAATTAAAAAACGTCTTCAAATTACATAAGTCTTAAAACATAATCTTGGAAATAATTAAAAAATGTCTTCAAATCTTCAAATAACATAGTCTTCAAATCTTCAAATTAAACATTGTCTTCAAAAAAGCTTTAAATCTTCAATATCGTTGTAGCTTCAAACTCTTTGAAATTGTTGAATTCTTCAAATCTTCTAGTATCCATCTCTCAAAAACTCTTCGTTGAGGTCGTCTTCATCGGGGCTATCACATTCGTCATCTTCAAGATCTCGAAATGTGCCTTGTTTCCTCAATTCCGCATCATCCCAATCCGAAAGGCAAATCAACCTCTCAATTAGAGCGGGCTTTAGTCTATTCCTCTTTTTCGTCACGACTCTTCCTGCAGCACTAAAAGCAGCCTCCGATGCTACCGTGGACACCGGAGTGGTAAGTAGATCACGTGCCATCATAGAAAGAATAGGATAAATATTGGCATGAGATTTCCACCATCAAGAACATTTAAATCCTCAAAACTTTCACCATCTAAGCGGGTAGAAGGGACTATCAAGGTATTGATGTAATTCATTCCCCCACTTTCAATAGTAGTACTAGAAGAGGATGTGGATGACCCTTTTTGCTTTCTTCAAGAAACCCCAACCCTTTTTAAACAACTTAGTTTTCTCTTTTCCTAATTTTTCTGGATGTAGTGTTTGGCTCTTTGAGTGTTCTACAATAGTGGTCATACAAACGAAATAGGATGGTGTGAATTTCCCTAAGTTGTTGTCTAGACAAAGTGATTACACTATTAGGTTCAAGCTCGGGATTCATGTTTTCATAAAATTGATCAAACAATTCACCTAATAATGTGAACTTAATTCTAGGATCCATTATCGCGGCTAATTGGGAAGCTATGGGAAAATGTGGATAATACTTGGTGAATTTTTTTTCCATTTCCATAACGGCACCTCCAAATATTTCATGTGTTCTATATTGGCTAATAACCCCACTTATGACATATAGCTCACGACATAAAATATGGGAGGTGGGATAATAGCTTCCCGAAAATATTTTGGTAGCCCTCCAAAAAGGTTTAAGTAAACCTAATAAGTGTAGTGGCTATCGACCAATAATGATCACTAATTTGGTTGTCCATTTGATAATTCGCAAAGTATTCCTTTATGACCACCTTATAGTCAACCGCTCTCTTCAACATGGTATAGGTTGAGTTCCACTTAATATCCTCGGCCACTTTTGGCTTCAAGTATTTCATGTTATAAGCGCCACATAAATCGGCATAAACTTTCAACCTTGGCCCGGAATTTCGAATTACATGGCAAGCCGTGTTAATGTGGGTGGTGAGGTACTTTAGTGAGCGTATCAAATCATGGATACATAGATTAAGAATGTGACATACACACCTAACATGAAACAAGGTGCCATCTAGAGGAGGATTAAATGCTTCGATCAACATTTTGGCAGTGAGTGTATTATAGGTTGCATTATCAAAGGACATTGTGAAAATTTTGGGCATGATGACATACTCACTTAATACATCCTTAATATGGCTCGTACATTGCAAGGACGTGTGGGGATAGGGCATTGTTCTAAAGGAAATCACCCGCTTGCAACAACCAATCGTCATCAATCCAACGAGCGGTGATACAAGTGAAGGTTTCGGAACTAGAACTTAGAGTGGCCTTCCAAGCATCGGTGGTTAAGCAAATACCACCTTGTGATCTTGGAGTTGACTCGATAGTTTAAGTTTACCTGTTTGGAATAGCTTCTTTATATGCCTAGTAACGGTTTGACGACTCAATGGTTGGTATGAGGGGTTAAGGCCTCGAGAGTAATGGGTCAATCTATCATCATCCGAGAGTGACATGTGCAAACGACAACTCACTAAGAACATGGTAATCAAATCAGCATCCACTCTTGGGTAAGTGACACATGGTATATTGAGTTGTGTTTGAATTGTGCCATCTCTTCCACTAGCGGCTTCTTGGTCATGGTTATCCATGTGCCTCTTTATATGAGAGGTACCTGAAGCTAACTCGAGGGGTTAAATATTTCTTGCATCGTTTGCATTGGGCTTTTTCTACACCATTAAGAATAACCAAATCATATAAGTGGGCATACTTAGACAATTTGGGAGCCTTACCCTTACCCTTTCCCTTTCCTTTTCCCCTCGCACCGCTAGGTGCACTACCCGAGGCAACTTCGGTATTAGGTTGTGTATTTGAAATTGTGCGAGTTACGTGCGTGACTTGTACATCGTCATCGTCATCCTCATCCCCCTCCCCACCCTCATCTATGTCTTCTATGTGATGATATGTTCTAGATGTATTATAGTTTGAGTTAGGCTCATTCATCCAATCCTGAGTCGAATCCTAGTATAGCCGCGAAATGAAGGGGTGTTGATTGGATTTGGATTTGAGGATTGATTAATTAGATCAAACATAATTTGATCATTACGGTCCATAAGAGAATTATCTATTCGTCCTAAATTTTGATGAGGTACATTACGGTGCAAAAAGGAATTATCTATTGAGTGACGGTTTGGAATAGGTACATTTTGATTTTGATTTTGATTTTGAACCTGGTGGGGGAATATGCAAATATATCATTAACTATATCATCCATGATTGATAACTAGAAATTTAAAATACTTAACAAAAACAATAAACAATGAATTAAAATACTTAACAAAAAACAATTAACTAGCAATTTAAAAGAAATAATTAAATGAAAACAATAAACAAAAACAATAAACAATGAATTAAAATTTAAAGGACTGTTTTTTTTTTTTTTTTGAGTTATATTTTAGATTTTTTTTTTCCAGAATTTTTAAAGGACTTTTTTTTAAAGGACTGTTTTTTTTTTTTCGAAATTTTTAAAGAAAAGTTAAAGAAAAACAATAAATAATTAAAGGAAAACAATAAACAATGAATTAAAATTTAAAGGACTGTTTTTTTTTTTTTTTTTGAGTTATATTTTAGATTTTTTTTTTTCCGAATTTTTAAAGGACTTTTTTTTAAAGGACTGTTTTTTTTTTCGAAATTTTTAAAGAAAAGTTAAAGAAAAACAATTAACAAAAAACAATGAATTAACTAGAAATTTAAAACATTTTTTATTTGAAAGTTTTTTTTTTTAAGCCACTGTTTTTTTTCAGATTTTTTTTTTAAGTTTTCGAATTTTTTCCAGATTTTTTCCGATTTTTAAACTGTTTTTTTTTTAATTAATGGACTGTTTTTTTTTATTTTCGTTTTTTTTCAGAATTTTTTAACTACTTTTTTTTTTAATTAAAGGACTTATATTTTTTTCCGAAATATTAAAATAAATAATTAAAGGAAAAAAATTAACTACTTAACACAATATTTAACTAGTAAATACTATTTTTTTTGGAAATTTTCGGAATTAAAATTAAATAACAAATTACTATTAACACAATATTAAAGCATGAAATTTAATACAAAATGAAATACTTAAAACAATAAAATTACCTCCACCTTTTTTCTTCATGGAATTATGGGAATATGGGAATTGGGAAGAGTAAATATTGAGGTAGTATGTATGAATTTTTTTTGGAAAAAAATTAGAAGTAAGAAGTGTTATTTATAGTTTTTTTGAATTTTTTTTGGACCAAAATGCCCCTCCAACGTTTATATTAACGGATATATATAGGGGCATTTACGTCATTTCAAAAAAAAAAAAAAAAAAAAAAAAAAAAAGGGGAAACGGGCCAAACGGACTTCGGGTAAACGGGCCACATAAAATCCGCGGGCTTGGCCCGTCCGTGGACAAAAATTCAAGGTGGGCCTGTACCGTTTTCCAGGCGGGCCGGGTAGCGGGCTGGGCGGCGGGCTCCGGGCTTCGGGCCAAACGGGCTTCGGGCTACGGGCTTCATTTTCATCCCACGGGCTTCGGCCCATTTTGGCCATCATCAGCTTAGAGTAATGTGCATGAGTATCAAAAAAAGACACTCAAAAGAGCTCGTGACAATTTAATCGATGAATGAACAATTTTAATTTGAACCAGTTTAAAAATATGGAAAAACATGATTTCTATAAAATATGGGAAACTAAACTCCAAGCTAAAAAGAGTAAATAATAAAATTTCATTGGGAATGATTTTTTTTCTCATTTGATTATTTTTTTTAAAAAAAAATTACTTTTTTTTTTCTCGCGAGTTTACAATTTTAACTTTTTCTTGAGTATATACTTATTGCTGGAGCTCGTAGCTCGCAAGATCGTCTTGAAGCGTAGAGACTAGTGTTGGGTTTTACGGGTCCATGCGCAGCGGAATTAAGCATTAAAACATAAAACCCAAGAAGCCCTAGGATCCGTTCTATACAATTAATTTAAATTCCTATGAGATAGAATTATACCAACCTTGAACGCTTTCCGTTCTTGAGCTATCGAACTATTTGATTATGTGATATCGAATCACAAACTTCGTTCTTCAACTTGATTGAACTCTAGGTCTTGATCGATGAACGAGCGAAGACCCTCTTTCGGTATCCACACCTTTGAATGAATTCAAGAACGATTTCTTGATGATTGCTAGATCAAAAACCCTTGGAAGAATATTGAGAATATTGTGTTTTCTTTTTCTAAATTTCGGCTAGCTTATTAGGTTTGACAGACTCTCTTATTTATACTACATTAGTATCCATATTAGAGTCCTAATCAAATTAGGAAACAAGTCAGTCAAACCGCCTTGAGACCCATTGTGTCGCACGATCACACATGGTCAAGTAAGAGTTTCTCAATCATTCTTCCCTTGGTTTATCAAATTCATTCTAATTGTGTGTGACCCAATAGAATTATATTATGTTGGCAATGAGCTCGATCATATCGAACCTCATAAGACATAAGAGGCTCTAGCAAGCCATTATGTCTACCCAAATAATATAACGTAAGAGTTCACGTTTCCAATGGTGTACTTCCATTTCTCCCTTTGTCTCACGATGTTATATTGAACACAAGTCATGGTCCTTGTCAACTTGTCTTTGTTCAATGCTTTCTCGATTCTTGAGTATAATGATAATTCCAATCATATTGGGGTACGGCCATACACTTTCATCATTATCACTCATCGAGGGGCCCAAGCAAAACATCTCTCTTCCGAGGGACAAATTCCATCTTGACTTATCGTCCTTCCCATCATGAATCCGATCATGCCAAAGATAGCCTTTATAGATATCGTGTTAAGATATCGTTTGACTAAAATCAAACATGACTTTCATCATATGTAAGGTCACGATAATCTCAGGTCTAGGGACTAAATGAAGTATCCTTATGAGATTTACTTATGACACTTGACCATGTCATAAATCTCATGCGGGTCATGTCCAGTCACTTGTTCTCTAACAAGTACCCATAATTTCAATGTGCATCTCTATGCATATAATCATCACATGATTATCCATTGACAATTATACTAATTATTCTCTTAATAATTAGGGACGGAGATTATTATAAACAAATATACAAAACATATAATAATCAAATGATAAACATCTCGTATAATAATAAATAATGTCAACACATAAGTCTATCAATCATAGGCCTAGGGCATAACACTAACAGTCTCCCACTTGCACTAGGCCCAATCTACCATGTATCGAATACCCATGGACCTAACATGACCATCATGCTTAGCTTGAGGGAGAGCCTTAGTTAATGGGTCCTCCACGTTGTCATCAGTGTCTACTCTGCATATCTTAACATCTCCCCTTTCACATATCTCACGGATAATGTGGAAATGTCGAAGTATGTGTTTGGATCTCTGGTGTGACCTTGGTTCCTTTGCTTGTGCAATGGCACCATTGTTATCACAGTAAAGTTCAATAGGATCTCTGATGCTTGGAACGACTTCCAAATCACTAATGAACTTCTTGATCCAAACTGCTTCCTTAGCTGCATCAGATGCCGCTATGTACTCAGCTTCGGTTGTAGAATCAGCGACGGTACTTTGCTTGGAACTTTTCCAACTCACAGTTCCTCCATTAAGCGTAAACAAAAATTCAGACTGCGATCTGAAATCATCTTTATCGGTTTGGAAGCTAGCATCTGTGTAGCCTTTTACTACAAGATCTTCTTCCATTCCTCCAAAGACCAAGAATACATCCTTAGTTCTTCGTAAGTACTTAAGGATATTCTTGACTGCTATCCAATGTGGTTCGCCGGGATTCGATTGGTACCTACTCATCATGCTTAGAGCACACGAGACATCGGGTCTAGTACATAACATAGCATACATGATAGACCCAATTGCCGAAGCATATGGAATACCATTCATTCTCTTTCGCTCATCATTAGTCTTAGGACTTTGATTCTTGCTAAGAGATATACCATGTAACATTGGCAAGTTTCCTCTTTTAGAATTTTCCATTTGGAATCTTCTAAGGACTTTGTCAATGTAAGTATTTTGACTTAAACCAATCATCCTCTTGGATCTATCTCTATAGATCTTGATACCAAGGATATATGCGGCTTCGCTCATATCTTTCATTGAAAAACACTTTCCTAACCAAGACTTAACAGTCTGCAGTGCAGAAACGTCATTTCCAATGAGTAAGATATCGTCGACATACAACACTAAAAATAGTGCTACGCTCCCACTAATTTTCTTGTATAGACAAGGTTCATCTTCGTTTTTGATAAAGCCAAACTCCTTGATTGCTTCATCAAAACGTAGATTCCAACTCCTAGAAGCTTGCTTCAATCCATAAATGGATTCTGCAACTTACACACCTTGTTAGAATTTTCTGGACTGACAAAACCTTCAGGTTGTATCATGTATACATCCTCAAGTAACTTCCCATTAAAGAAAGCTGTTTTGACATCCATTTGCCATATCTCATAGTCATAATATGCGGCTATGGCAAGTAAAATTCTAATAGACTTAAGCATAGCTACAGGCGAGAAGGTTTCATCATAGTCTATGCCATGAATCTGCCTATATCCCTTAGCTACTAGCCTAGCCTTATAGGTGTGCACCTTCCCATCCATGTCGGTCTTTTTCTTGAAGACCCATTTGCACCCTATGATTTTTACACCTTCGGGTGGATCAATCAAGTTCCAAACTTGATTATCAGCCATGGATTGCAATTCGGATTTCATGGCCTCTTGCCAATTTTCCGAATCAGGAGCGGACATCGCTTCTTGATAGCAAGTGGGTTCATCGTTTTCGATTAACTCCACTTCATCACTTTCCGTAACGAGAAATCCATATCTCTCGGGTTCGGATCGTGACCTACCACTTCGGCGAAGAACTTGTGCATCTCGAATCGGTTCCACAACTCTTTGTGAACTTGGTTCAGTCTCTACCATCGGTTCAATGTTGTTTTCGGGTTCTCGAATTTCTTCGAGATCTATTTTACTCCCACTAGTTCCTTTGCGAAGAAACTCCTTTTCTAAGAAAGTACCATTTCGAGCAACAAACACTTTGTTCTCGTTTCGGTTGTAGAAATAGTATCATTTGGTTTCCTTAGGATATCCCACGAAAACACATTTATCAGATTTAGGTGCTAGCTTGTCAGAAGTTAACTTCTTGACATATGCATCGCAACCCCAAATCTTCATGAAAGACAAACTAGGCTTTCTTCCATGCCACATATCATATGGGGTCTTTTGAACCGATTTGGTAGGAACTCTGTTTATAGTGAAAGCAGCAGTTTCTAGTGCATGTCCCCAAAAGGATAAAGGAAGCTCAACTTGACTCATCATAGAACGAACCATGTCCAACAAAGTTCTATTCCTCCTTTCAGACACACCATTTCATTGTGGTGTTCCGGGTAGAGAGAGTTCTGAAACGATTCCACAACTCTTAAGATGACTGTCAAATTCTTGGCTCAAATATTCACCACCTCGATCGAATCGAAGTACCTTAATAGTTTTGCCAAGTTGATTTTGCACCTCATTTTAAAATATTCGAAATATCTCAAACGATTCACTTTTATGTTTCATTAGATAAACATATCCAAATCTACTATAATCATCAGTGAATGTTATAAAGTACCGAAATCCTCCCCTAGCATCGCTACTCATAGGCCCACATACATCGGTATGTATGAGTCCTAATAAGTCGCCCGCCCTTTCACCGGTTTTGGTAAATGGGTCCTTGGTCATCTTGCCAAGTAAACAAGATTCGCATGTCTCATAAGATTCATAATCATGTGAGTCCAAAAATCCATCTTTGTGGAGTTTAGAGATGCGTTTCTCGTTTATATGGCCAAGACGACAATGCCATAAGTAAGTGTGGTTTACATCATTGAGTTTAGATCTCTTGTTAATGTTATAGATATCATTATCACGATTTTCAACATCAAGAATATAAAGGCCATTGAATGAAATAGCAGTACAATAATGCATCTCACTCTTGTAAATAGAAAATTTCTTATCACATATAAGAAAATTAAAACCTTCATTATCCAAACATGAAATCGAAATAATATTCCTACTTAAAGCTGGAACGTAATAACAATTGTTCAAAACAAGTATTAGTCCACTAGGTAAAGTAACTTCATAAGTTCCTACGGCTAATGCAGCAACTCTTGCTCCATTCCCCACACGTAGGTCCACTTCACCTTCCTTAAGCATCCTTCTGTTCTTTAGACCCTGCACATTTAAACAAATGTGAGTTCCACATCCGGTATCCAATACCCAAGAACTAGAAGTAGATAAGAATATATCTATAACAAAGATACCTGAAGTCGAAGCAACTCCTTTGCCCTTCTTCAGTGCTTCCTTGTATTTTGCGCAGTTTCTCCTCCAATGTCCAATCTCATTGCAATGGAAGCAGACTGCGTCCTCTTGGGACTTGGGCTTAGCCTCTTTAGGCTTGGAAGCCTCTTTGGGTTTGGCAACTTTTGCCTTAGGATTAGCAACCTTTGCCTTTCCTTTACCCTTGAAACCCTTCCCCTTGTTAACCATTAGCACTTGGTCGATTTTCTTCTCGACAATATTGGTTTCCGCAGTGTTCAACATTTGAACTAACTCAGAAAGGTTTTTATTCATTCCACCCATGTTATAGTGCATTATGAAATGACTAAAACTTTTAGGTAATGAATTCAATATTATGTCGGTAGCCAACTCTTGGCTAATTGGAAAACCGAGCCTTTCAAGATGCTCAATGTGGCCCTTCAACTTGAGAGCATGGGGACCAACAACTTGTCCTTCACTCATCTTGCATGAGGTCAAGACTGCAACTGTGTTGTACCTTTCTTGCCTAGCTTGAACTTGGAACATTTCCATCAGTCGATTGTTTATGTCGACTGTCCCCCAAGTGCTCAAGATCCTTCGAAGGTTCTTGCACATGGGCGGAGAGCATAAGGCACCCACATCTGTAGAGTCACGCTTGTGCTTCAGATATTGTTCCCTTACTGCCCTAGCAGCATTGGCAGCAGGTTCAGGTGGAATAGGTTCCTCGAGAACGTACAGTTTTTCCTCTTGCCTTAGAACAATTCTTAGGCTACGGATCCAATCCATATAGTTTGTACCATTCTCTTCCAACTTCTCCTTCTCAAGGAGAGATCGCAGTGACAGGTGATTATTGTTTGATGCCATTTATTCTACAAAAAGATATACATAAAATATGAACACATATAAGTAAACATATTATATGAAAAGTATAATGCATTTATATAAATGCTCCCACTAAATTATACACCTTCAAATGCAAATAAGCATAATATACATTTAATGGGCTAAGATCCAACTTTAATTCAATTTCAAGTTTGCTATGGCAAACCGCTCAAAATTAAATTAATTAGGTAGAAAACATCAATCATATCACATATATGACTCTTAGATCCTTTATGAGATTCATTCAAGACATCATATGTCTAGGCATATTTTAATCTCATCTTATGCCTTGGGTCCAAAACCATTTTGATAACCCAATTAAGTTCATTCACTTTAAAACGTATAGGAACCACCATTTCCTCATCTTGCTCGCATTCGAATAGAATCAAAGCACCTTGCTATGGCAAGCCCACCCAAAACTATCTGAATGGTCTCAAGTGTTTTTAATCATGAATTGGCATAACGAACTTAAAAGTTAAATGAAGGTTCTTTAAGGTAGATTATAAGCATATCAAAAAGATAGTCATAATCATACACCAGGTAAGTTCCCAGGAAGATAGGTGAGCCTCAAGGACTACTTAAGTACCAACTCTCCTTTAGACAGAACTCTCCTAGACATGCATAATTAGAAATCAGCTCTGATTAGGTAACATAATCACTACCTTTTATAAACAATCAGTTTCCTTTTAAATTTCGCGTAATTATGACTTGTTTCCATAAACAATCATAAAATCCAAAATTTACAATGTCTAAATCTAAACATATTAGGAAACTAAAATATCATGCTTCGACTAAACATCTAATTAAAAATTCTTAGCATGTAAGAACACATAGATCATGCATCGCAATAATTAATAAAATCATATTTTAAACAATTAAGCATGCATAAACTTGAATTAATCTAGCATAGCCCTATAAACTTAATTTCCGTTAATTTATAGCATCCAGATTAATACACAAAAGCATCAGATTGTAAAACACATTCACAGATTAGCAGTATTGTTTAACAAACTGATTCTGCCCAGATTGGGCATGGAATGTCGCGTGACACAAGCATGCTTTGTCGCCTGACACAAGCAAGCATTGTCGCGTGACATGGCCACTCTTTTTCGCGTGACACAAACATGGTTTGTCGCGTGACACAAGATGACAATTTGCAGATTCTCAGAAATCAATCAATTCTAAATCACAGAGCAATTAAATCATGCAAATGACTTTTAACAGATTTAATTCAATATCAATAGAATACGACTTAGGCATATTGTTTCAAAAACAATCAATCTATCGCATACAAAACATGCAAAAGAACATATATAAACAATTTATATTACTTTTTCTAAGCATGTTAATCCAAACTTAACCATACGAACGGGGCTCTGATACCACTGTTGGGTTTTACGGGTCCATGCGTAGCGGAATTAAGCATTAAAATATAAAACCCAAGAAGCCCTAGGATCCGTTCTATACAATTAATTTAAATTCCTATGAGATAGAATTATACCAACCTTGAACGCTTTCCGTTCTTGAGCTATCGAACTATTTGATTATGTGATATCGAATCACAAACTTCGTTCTTCAACTTGATTGAACTCTAGGTCTTGATCGATGAACGAGCGAAGACCCTCTTTCGGTATCCACACCTTTGAATGAATTCAAGAACGATTTCTTGATGATTGCTAGATCAAAAACCCTTGGAAGAATATTGAGAATATTGTGTTTTCTTTTTCTAAATTTCGGCTAGCTTATTAGGTTTGACAGACTCTCTTATTTATACTACATTAGTATCCATATTAGAGTCCTAATCAAATTAGGAAACAAGTCAGTCAAACCACCTTGAGACCCATTGTGTCGCACGACCACACGGGGCATATTGCCTTGATGTGTCGCACGACCACACATGGTCAAGTAAGAGTTTCTCAATCATTCTTCCCTTGGTTTATCAAATTCATTCTAATTGTGTGTGACCCAATAGGATTATATTATGTTGGCAATGAGCTCGATCATATCGAACCTCATAAGACATAAGCGGACTCTAGCAAGCCATTATGTCTACCCAAATAATATAACGTAAGAGTTCACGTTTCCAATGGTGTACTTCCATTTCTCCCTTTGTCTCACGATGTTATATTGAACACAAGTCATGGTCCTTGTCAACTTGTCTTTGTTCAATGCTTTCTCGATTCTTGAGTATAATGATAATTCCAATCATATTGGGGTACGGCCATACACTTTCATCATTATCACTCATCGAGAGGCCCAAGCAAAACATCTCTCTTCCGAGGGACAAATTCCATCTTGACTTATCGTCCTTCCCATCATGAATCCGATCATGCCAAAGATAGCCTTTATAGATATCGTGTTAAGATATCGTTTGACTAAAATCAAACATGACTTTCATCATATGTAAGGTCACGATAATCTCAGGTCTAGGGACTAAATGAAGTATCCTTATGAGATTTACTTATGACACTTGACCATGTCATAAATCTCATGCGGGTAATGTCCAGTCACTTGTTCTCTAACAAGTACCCATAATTTCAATGTGCATCTCTATGCATATAATCATCACATGATTATCCATTGACAATTATACTAATTATTCTCTTAATAATTAGGGACAGAAATTATTATAAACAAATATACAAAATATATAATAATCAAATGATAAACATCTCATATAATAATAAATAATGTCAACACATAAGTCTATCAATCATAGGCCTAGGGCATAACACTAACAACTAGAGACTGGAGTCTGGACACTTGGAGTCACGGAAGACTGGGAGTCTCGGAGTCAGGAGTCACGGAGACTCGAAATCTGGAGTCACTGAGACTCGAAATCTGGAGACACGGATACACGGAGTCTGGAGTCTCGGAGACTCGAAATCAGGGGACACGGAGTCTGGAGTCTCGGAGACTCGAAATCAGAAGACACGGAGTCTGCAGTCTCGGAGACTCAAAATCAGGAGACACGGAGTTTGTAGTCTCGGAGACTCGGAATCAGGAGACACGGAGTCTGAACTCTTGGAGACTCGGAATCAGTAGACACGGAGTCTGGAGTCATGGAAACTCGGAATCAGGAGACACGGAGTCTGGAGTCTCGGAGACTCGGAATCAGGAGACACGGAGACTGGAGTCTCGGAGACTCGGAATCAGGAGACACGGAGTCTTGAGTCTCGGAGACTCGGAATGGTACGCTCGAGCCTTGGTGGAAGCCGGAGATTCCCAGATATAGGTGGGAGAGCACAATAAAATAAGCATAGATCCTGCAGGTAGTCTGAACATATAACTCGGAGATTCCCGAGAATAAATAAAGCGAGCACGTAGCCCGTGGATGAATAATCCAATAATAAGAAAGAACGAGCCCTCAAGCTAGTTGTCGAACTCCAAATATATATAAGCCTCTAGATTAAAAGGCTGCCAGTGGGCTGGACTTATGAACAGGTTCTACTCTCCTGACTTCTATGGGAATGTAGTCAAAACTTAATGCCTCTGCCCTGGTGGGAAATATTGGCCTTTTGGCCACGGAGGTAATTCCTTATTCCTTTGTGTTTTTCATTTTCTTCTATCTTTATATGATCGCTGACCGCAATTTTTCTCATACACAGATGTCCAATAATGCCATGAGACTCCGGGGGATTACTGATGAGCAGGTCGTCTCACTCACTGATAAGAGCAAATCCTTGGGGAAGGCGATGGAGGAGAATAAGGCCCTAGCTATGTCTCTAAAGGACAAAGATACCTACCTCAAACATTTATGTGAAAAGTATGATGAGGCGCTCAAATCCTTGAATCGGGCTAAGGGTACGCGGGATGAGTATCGCGGGCACAAGGAGATACTTGATAAAAGAGTGGAGGATTATGCGGGCAGACTGGATGCCTCCAAAAAGCAAGTCTTGGATCTGGAGGCACAATTTGACAAAATGTCTGAATAGTTGCTTCCTTTGAAGCAATTCCAGCTTGAGAAAGACACCCAGATGGCCGCTGTCTGCAAGGAGGCTGTAGAAGAGTTCAAGAACTCCAAAGAGTACAAAGATGAAATCTTGGCGGAGTGCTCTTCTCAGTTCGATGCTGCTAGCAACACGCATCTAAGGAACTTTGCTGTCACGGGTAAATTCTCTGTGTAAAAATTGGCCATTATTGGCTATTTGATTGCCACAGATCTTGAATGTTTGCCTGGGCATGCTTTGGTCCCTCTGGCTCAAAAGGACATAGATAATCTGAATGCTGCAACATCATCAACATTGCCTTCCGTTGCCGCGGTCACCACCCCCAGCCTAATAGATGAACTAGATACACTAAGGTGGGGTGAAGAAAAACTTTCTCTGGAAGCCGCTGCTGCTCGCCTATTTCTCAATGGGCCTGTAGTTAGTGAGCTATTTATGACGCGGTCAGCGCCTGCTCCTTCAAGCTCTGCTCCAACTGGTTCTCTGCCAACTCCACTCCATCTCCTGCCCCAGAAGCTCAAGCAACTCAGGAGGCAGCTTTCATCAACTGCTTAGAAATAGGATTCTTCCTTGTAGTTTTTGCTTCTTTTTTCATTTCATGTAATAGATCTTAGGACTTTTGTAATTTCTTTTTGTCTATCAATTAAGAAAGTTGATCCACTTATTTCGTCTCATAACTTTTTGAGTTTTTGCAATGTTGAATACTTTGTTTATAAGAAAAGAAGTAACTTCAATAAATCCATATTCTTGCACTTCCTCTTCAAGCTTATATGACTTTGTGAATGATCATTTATACTCAATGTTTGGCTGTGGGCAGTGTAATGCCTTTATTAGTTTGTAGGCCCCATTATAAGCTTTATAGTAACTACTTATTTAAAAAAAAAAACTTTTAAGTTTTGCTATAAGAATTAACCTTTTTCTTTTTCACAGTTCGATGTCCGCAAGTTTGAATGATGTTAATTATGCCACAAAATCTGCTAAGGCCTGCGCTTTGATGTTCCTTCTGGGAGTAGGTGGTCTGGAATTCATTGAAATCTATAGACCATGCTAACATCCTCCCTTAAGACTCTGTATTATGTAAACCTTTTTCAACGACGCTTCTGTGAATACAGTTATAGGGTGTGCAGAAAAATAAGCTCGTAATTTTCGAGCAGCTACAAGCAAGGCATAAGCTAAATTCTCTATATTTATATAGCGACTTTCTACGACGGACAACGCCTTTGATACATAGTACACTGGTTTTTGGGACTTATTTTTCTCCCTTACAAGAACAGCGGCTACTACTGTGTCGGTGGCCGCTAAAACCGAAAAAAGTTATTCCTCGGGCACTTAGGGCTGAGGAGAGTGGGCTACCCGAGGTATTTCTTGACTTCTTCAAAAGCTATATCGCATTCCTCATTCCATGTGAACTCGCTATCATTCTTTCCCCTTTGAGAGTTTTGAAGAAGGGGAGACATTTCTCTGTAGACCGCGATATAAAGCGGCCAAGTGCGGTGATGCGCCCATTTAACTTTTGCACATCTTTCACACATGCAAGAGGTTTCATGTCTAAGAGTGTTTGAATTTTTTCTTGGTTTGCCTCTATTACGCGCTGATTGACCATGAACCCTAGAAACTTGCCCGCTTTCACCCCAAAAGCACATTTGAGGGGGTTAAGCTTCATGTTGTTGCGGCGCATGTTGGAGAAGGTTTCTGCCACATCGAGCTCGTGGGAATTCTCCTTTGTCTTTATTACCATGTCATCTATTTAGGCCTCAAGATTTTTTCCTAGTTAGTCCTTGAAAACAATGTTGACCATTGTTTAATAGGTGGCTCTTGCGTTTTTCAGCCAAAGGGTATCATTGGTAACAGTATGTTTTGCACGCGGCGATGAAAGCTACGGAGGCAAAATCTTCAGGAGCCATTTTGATCTGGTGGTAACCAGAGTAGGCGTCAATGAAACTCAAAACTCTGTAACCTGCTATGCTATAAAGTCTATCAAACTGTCAATTCTAGAAAGAGGGAAGCAATCCTTGGGTCAAGCTTTGTTGATGTCAGTGAAGTCAACACACATTCTCTATTTTCCATTAACTTTTTTACCATGACAACATTTGCTAGCCATCTGGGATATTAGATTTCTTCGATGATCCCCGCATTAAGTAGCTATTCTACCTCTTTCTTGATCGCGATCTCCTTTCCAGAGAAAAGTATCTTGATTTCTGATGGATGCGTTTGAAGGTGGAGTTATCATTGAGTTTATGGATTATCACGTCCTCGCCGATACCTTGCATGTACTCCACTCTCTATGCGAACACATCATTATTCTTTCTGAGGAACTCAATCAAGATCTTTCTTTCCTCGGGGTGAATTTCCATACCAACCTTAACTTTTTTGCTCGGGATAGCGGATATTGATTATCACTTTCTCGAGCTCGTCGTTAGACCGTTTCACGATTGTGGAGGGAGTCAATGATGATCGCTGAGGGGGTGGAACTTTCTCCGGGAAGAGCGGTCATGGAATGAATGATTTCTCGGTCTACGTCTCCCCATATTCCCCTATCAACATAGCCTCCAGCAATCGAAGCCATTCTTTTTGTCTTCCTGCTCTGAACTCTATTTTGGTGGAGTGGAAGGAGAGCATACCCACGAGCTCGGGCAGCGGTCACTTACCTTTATCTTTGTTCTGCTTTGCTTACTCATCTAACTGTGAGCAGGAGGCCTGATTTTTCTGCTTTCTCCTCTCCTCCAATGTTCTGAGGAATCTCTCGCGCTGGTTCTTAATTACCACAATTCCACCCGTAGTGTTGAATTTTACCCTTTGATAGGGAACATATGCTACGATTCCTAATGCGGCCTGGGCAGTGATGCCGAGTATGGCATTGTACTGGAATTGCAGATTTATAACCATGAAGGTGACCTTGGCAGTTTTCTGTTGGGGCTTTTCCCCTATGGTTAATTTAAAGTCTATTGTTCCCCTCACGCGTATAGTATGATTACTGAATCCTGTTAAGGTTGTGAGAAAGTGGCGGGCTTGTCCGGAGATTGAGTACAAAATTAGGTCTTTTTGAACTGAAATTGAGCCACATGTTAATACAATGCATAAGAGATTGGCGCCCCAAAATTCTCTAATATTTGAGCTTATGGCCACCTTAGCCCTAGCCCGGATTGTAGGGGTGTAAGTGCTTCGGTTAAAATTGCGGTTTGCGACTTTTCTCTTAACACTCGCATTTTTCGCTTTTCCTTCGAGTTCACGGAAAATTAAAACAAATATGAAAATGAGTTGCGATATGAATCGTGGTTTGAACCGTAGTATAAATAATGGTCTGGTCTGATCTACGGTCTGAATCGCGATTGATGCTACAGAAAATGTGCTTATCAATCTTCCTCCACGTGGCAGGACTGATCACCTGGCTCCTTGACCTGAAAACAGAACCCACGACTAGCCGGATGTGTCTCCGGCGAAGACGCTCGGGCGTGAGAGTAAGATAACAGCTTGTATAAAGCTCAAAATGTATTGAATAATGAACTCGAATACAAAATGGCAGTTACCTTTCACCGTTTGGTAGTGATGAAGTATTTATAGACAAGAGTGATGTATTTTTGGGGAGGCGACATGTGCTCCGAGATTGTAGCGGCAGTTACTTGATTGTGGGAACGTGTCTATAACGGCCCCTGATTTGTAGGGATGTGGTTATGAGAATTGTTCAACCAAATACGCCTTCAAGTATCAAGTCGTCACTTGTTGATTTAGGTCGAGGTCGCCACTCGTGATATGGTCGACCTGACTGTCGGGTAGAGCATGGTTCGTACCCGAATTGTAATATGGATCATGAGGTCGGACTAAGTTAGGTCGGGACTCGGCAGGTCGGACCACGGGCTTAGTCGATCGATACTTGAGATGGGCTTTGGGCCTTGTTTTGATTGGACCACCTTTATTGGGAATGTGGAGACCAAGGCCATCCGTAATTGGACTTTACTCGTTTGGCCCAACTCGACACTTTTGGTATGTTCAGCTGCCCCCAACTTTCGAGTTGACTTCGTCGACTTGGAAGTTAAGAAGATTTTGACGAAAATTGCTTTACTCGGTGTCGATGCTAGTTTTTGAAGTAGGTCGACCATGATGATGTGGCAACATCCAGATCGTTGGCGATGAACGGTTGGAGATGAAGGAGCGCCGATTCTCGTAATGATTACAATTCGACGTTTGGAACTCCTTCTCGAAAACCGCTTCGCTTTTAATTTTGGAAAATTAATTTCGATTTTCCTTTCCCTTTCCAATTTTAGGAAAATATAAATAGCAAAATCCCCTTCGTTTAGAACTTTTACCGTTTTCAAGCTCTTGAGAATCTCCTAAAAATAGCGAAGAAGCAGCTGAGTTAAATTGGGCTTCCATCTTCGGCAAATGCCTTCCTATTCCGACATTTACAAAGGTATTTCTCTCCCATTCTTCCTTTAGAGCTTTAATTTCTGTTCTATCTTTGATTTCTCGCCATGGCTAGAACCTTTAGTAGCGAGCCAGAGCTTGGTATGGGTACTCGCACCGTTAACCGTAGGGTTTACAAGAATGTGAACGGTGAGTGGAGAGAACTCTTTGGATGAATGTGCCTCCATTTTAACCAAGTGGGAATTAAATTTTAGTGAGATAGGTTTGCCCATTGTAGGGGACATTGAAAACCCGGTAGTTGATGATTCAAATATCGTCACTTTCCATCTATTCCATGAACCGCTCGACCATATTACTTTGTTCTATGTTAGGATGTCCTCAAACCCTCCTTCCTTAGGAATAGGATAGGCTTTCCGTGGAGTCTAGGTCGCCCTTAAATAGGTCGATCGAAATTATTCATAGGCCTCGACTCCCCTGTTTCTCCCTCTTCTTGTACGTATATGGCAACTCAAGGCGGAGCTACAGCATCTACTTCCTCTCCGGTCCCGCATCGTTGATGCATTTGACGATACAAACGTGCCAGAAAGAATGAGAGGGGTTATGTTCCCAAGGGCCATTACGTGGAAAGAAGAACCCGCCCTCTAGGTATAGCATGATTTGGGATTTCGTGAGGTAAGTAAGGAAGATTATAGGGTGACCATTTATACTGTGAGGAGTTTATGAAGTTGTTCAGCCGTCATTCACTAAGGATGCCACTAGGGTAGCCTTCTTCTATGGTCAATTTGTAGCCGGCCTCAGTTGCCTCTTGATCCCTTTATAAATGAGTTTTTAGAATGTGCCAATGCTCTTCCCCTTCACTCGGAGCCAATACTTGTAGGGTCCTTGTGTGCTTTGCTATGGTGTGCATTCCTAGTGGTACGAACCTTGTATGAGAGTGTTCAAAGAATTTTTCAAGATAAAGTATAGTGGAGAGGACCTGAGCATCGCACCCTCTAAACCTAAATCTCCCAGGCTCTTCACCAACCTCCCAAGTAAACATAGTGGCTGGAACTCGCATGTTGTTGTGGTAGAGAGTAGATTAGGATGGGAATTCCCATTGCCCAATGATGAAACAGAAGCCATAGATGAGGGGAACTATTGGGAGCCGACCTGGCATCTTAACTTGTATAGGGCTTTGTGTCGATTAGTCGAGAGAAGACCCATTAGCCGGGAGAGTCTCGCTCACCACCAAGTATAACTTCATCCAGCCGGGATGATGTCCGGGAGATGAAGTGGTAGAGCCCCTTATCCCTGTGTTGAGAGGACAAATATATCCCGACTGGGTTACTCATTCTCTGGGGAGGTTTGGAAATTTGTGTCAGCGTTGCAGGAAGACAGAAAACTACTGCAAGGATAATGGGGAGCACGCCGGTGGTAAGATCTTGTTCTGCAACCCTTTACTCGTCTATTGCCTGCTTGTCGGTCTGACAACATAATAGATCATTTGTATTGTGTCCCTTTCTTAGCTCGTCATTTGTTAGCTTGCGTATAAGATAATTGAGTCGTACATAGTTTGCTCGTACATAGAACTTGTGCTCGTATGTAGAACTTTCATATGTCGATCTAACACTTTGTTGTTTTGATTTTGTTGCAGTTCTGACTCCTGAGCAAGAAGCTAACATGGTTCGAATCGTTGGCGTTTCTGACAAGAAGAAAGCGAGGAAAGACCATGGGAAGGCTAATGCTCGTGCTCACAGTGCAGGGAAGCCTCGGTAGGACCGCGCCCGTCTCCAAAAGACAATATTGGGATGGTGCCAATGGAAGGGGTAGATGAAGAAGATCCCTTGTTGAGCAAAGCCATACCATGAACGTGACCGAGGAGGGTAATGAATCCAACAAATCTGCAGCCCGATGTGAGCTCGACCCAACTACTGATGTCAACGCAGTGGACCTCCGATGTCCGTCGAGCAGAACTAGTCCCTTGGATGTCGTAAACATTGATGACGACGTCATGGAGACGGAAGTTGATGATCGCCTCTCGAGGACTAAGAGGTTGCGATCCGACAAGGGGAATGCCGTTTCATCGAGCCAACCGCTCCACCTCCTCCAGCCTTCTTCTTATCCCAACCAAGAATCCATTGAAGAAATGATGCAGAGGCCGAGTGATGTTCCCTCTCTTGAAGGAGTTAATTGCCCGAGTCGCAGCCTACCCGTATATGAACTTGGGCCGTGTGATTGTGAGAAGAGTCGTGGATGTGGGTCTCGCTAGCTCACTTGGCCGATAAGGGCATAACACCCGAAGAATTCTCGCTGGTCTGGGCCGGCTCATTGCGAGGTAGCTTCTCACTTTCTTTTATTTTAGTCGCTTGCTCCTTTACTCGATCCACTTGAATCTCGAGCTAACACTTCTTTGTTTCCTTTGGAATGCAGAATCTTACCATGATTGAGCAAGCGAAAAGCTCTTAGAGAGCTTCCATTGAGAGGGAGAGACAAGCCCTTCGAGATTATTCCAAAAAAGCTAAAGAGCTTGCGGATTTGAAGGAGAAGTACAACGATCTGGATAACTCATATGAAGCTAATGAGATGGTGAAGACAAAAGCCCTGTCCGACCTCGAAGCTGCAGAATCCAAGCTCAAGGAAGTGGAGACGGAAAAGGATGCTGAGAAGAAGGAACTGGAGAAGGCCAAGACTGAGCTGGCCACGATTAACAAGCTTCTGAAGGAAAAGGATGATTTCTTACTCGGGCTGCATGAAGAGCATCGACTTGAGCGAGAGAAAGGTAAGAAGGATCTCACCAGCCGTTGAGAAAGCTGCTAAGGACGCTGCTGAAGCTGCAGTTGAAAAGTTCAAGGAGGGGGATGAATACTACAATGCTATTGTGGCCAAGGCACAAGACTTTCTTGAGGTCGGCAAGAGACACATGGCCCGTCGTGCGCTTGTAGATCCAACGACTACGGTTACCATCGAGCAATTAGCTCGTTGGTTTACTGAGTCTCAATATGATATGACGGCTCGTGGTGGTCACTCGCTCGTTCCTTACCTTGAAAATGATCTAGCTTTCATTGCCCAAGAGGATGAGGAGGATCACTGCGAGAAGTGGGAAGCTCCCCCTGTTCTTGATAGAAATTTTGACGTGGTCTTGGCGGAACTCGACGATACTGAAGCCATGGACATTGAAACTGAGCAGACATATTCTGAATCGGGTAAGCCCATAGAGCCCCAGCAACGAGAAGATGGTGAAGGTCGAGCTTCCATTGACGACCAAGCTGATGTAGTCCAAGACTCTTGATTTTATTGAGTTGTAATGAACAAGTCCCAAACAATATCTTTGTCTTTTTGTCTAACATTATCCGTATGCCTTATCCCAGCTTTTGGGAGGCATAATACTTTTGTAAGTTAATTTCGCTCAAGTCTTGGCCCGCTTGGGAGGCTTTTCGTATTTAATCTTAGCTGACCTTTGTTCTCAGAATGTTGTATGTTTTCCATTCCATATTGTATGTCGAGCTAGATGTAGATAATATAAATGAGTCAACTTGAGCCTAGAGGCGACTTGATCTTGTTGGTTTAGTCGACCTTAGACTTGGTTAACTTTTTGTGAACGAGATTGACCATGAGTCGAACTCCGTCCATACCATTGAAACCGACCTGGGTCGAAGTTAATTAGGACCAAGTTGATTAGGAATCATACTTGTTGAATAGGCAAAGCTGATTAAGAATCGAGCTAAGTAAATCAAGCTGACTAAGAGTCGAGTTTGTTAGAACTAAGTCGACTAAGAGTCGGACTTGTTAAGTGAACAAAGCTGATTAAGAATCGAGCTTGTTAGAACGAAGCTGACTAAGAGTCGAGCTTGTTAGGGTGAAGCTGACTAAGAGTCGAGCTAAGATGAACTGACTAAGAGTCGAGCTCGTTAGAACGAAGTCGACTAAGAGTCGGACTTGTCAAATAAACAAAGCTGATTAAGGATCGAGCTTGTTAGAACGAAGCTGACTAAGAGTCGAGCTTGTTGATATTAATGTAACACTATGTTTGATCGAATAAACTGCGCTTTTCATTGAAGTAGGAATCATGCTTACATCAATTCGAAACTAGCTTTAACACAAACTTGAACTTTGAAATTGAAAACTAGAAGTAGTATTTGATGAGGTGAGTAGCATGCCAAGGATGTTTCAACTCGTCACCTCCAGGATGAGCTATCATGTAGGTTCCTTCCTTGACGACTCGAGTGACTACATATGGACCTTCCCGCCAGAGATAGCTTGTTCCTCGCCGGGTCCTTCTACCCGTTGCCTCAATCTTTCTCAACACATAATCTCCAACTTGGAAAGACCTTGCCTTGACCTTCTTGTCGTGATAACTTTTAGTTCGCTGCTTGTAGTTGACCATTCGGAGGTAGGCTGTTTCTCGCTTCTCGTCGATCGTGTCCAAGTCGATCAATCTGTTGGTATCATTTTGCTCTTGATTGAAGAAAGTCACTCTAGCAAAGGGGAATCTCGAGCTCAAGCAGTGCCATGGCCTCTCGACCCATATGTGAGAGCAAAAGGGGTTTCCCCCGTAGGCTCCCCCCGAGCGGTCAGGACGGACCGCCCAAAGAGCAAGTGGGGAGTTCGTCCAACCAATTGTTACGTCGACCTACGAGTCCCGTCTTGAGCGAAGATAGAACAAGTTTATTTGCCGCCTCGCCTTGGCCATTTCCTTGAGGATAGGCGACGTAAGATTTCCAATGTTTGATTCCAACTCGCTTCATCTCTCGCTTCGAAGGTCTCGGGAGAATCAGAAACCATTGTTTGACACTATAGCTCGAGGAAAACCAAACCGACACCAAATGAAGTCATGAATAAAGTTGATAGCATTTTCCTCTCGTGATGCGAGCTAATGGTTTGGCCTCAACCCATTTAGTGAAGTAATCTATGGCGACGATCACATACTTACAGCTTCCTCGGGCGGGAGGGAAGCGGTCCAATCGTGTCGACGCCCCACATGTCAAATGGCCAAGCCGCGATCACAGGAGTCTCGCTTCGTTGTAGGCACATGGGGAAGGTTGGCAAACCTTTGGCATTGATCACATTGCCGAACAAAGTTGTGAGTGTCGCCTCTCATGTGTGGCCGTAGTATCCCAAAGTGATTAACTTGTCGCCAGCAGTCCCGGCCCCCGGTGTCCACCACAAATTCCACTATGTACTTCGTGTATCAATAGGGCGACCTCTTGAGGGTGGATGCACTTTAATAATGGTCGAGTATAAGATCTTCCGAACAGTCGCCTCCTTGAATGACATACCTTGGAGCTTTCTTTTTGATAGCTCGAGCTTTCTTCTCGTCATCCGGCAGCCTCTCCACTTTCTATGTATGCCTTCATTTCCTCGATCCAACACTTCTCCCGAGTCCAATTTCTTGAGGGATCATCTATGCATTGAATTTTTACTCTTTCATAGGCCGGACTTTCGAGGAAGGAGATAGGTTCATCATGTGGTTCATCCGAAGTGGCTAACTTCGAGAGGAGGTCGGCCTAGCTCATTGTCTTCTCGTCCAATTCTTTGAATCTCCCGTAATTCCAAATCTTTTATCAGTTCCTTCACCAGTGTCGCAGATTTAATCGCCGTGGCACTAAGTACCTCGTACTCGCCTCGACTGGTTGACTATCACCGTGAATCACGTAGGCAGGCCATGATCTTAGTCGCTCCAAAACACTTGGCGTATTCTATAGCCGCTATCAAAGCTTCATATTCGGCCCGGTTGTTGGAAGCATCAAACTTGAACCTTAGTGATTCCTCATACACAGTTCCAGACTCGGGTTCAATTAGCACTATCCCAGCTCCACTGCTATTCTTGGTCGCTGATCCGTCCGAATAGACCTTCCAACAATCGACGGTAAACCGACGGCGACCCGGGACTCTAACTCCTTCCCTTTAGCCTTTTCTTTGGAGCTCGCCGCTCGTCGTCTTCCTTGGTGAACGTAAGCTCGACCAAGAAGTCGGCCTAGAGCTTGAGCCTTCAACGCCTTTCGAGGTCGATACTCAATGTCAAATTCTGCAAGGGCAATTGACCAACCGAGAAGTCGACCCGAACTCTCCTGGCTTGTGAAGAATTTTTCTTAGAGGAGCATTTGTAAGAACCACAATTGGATGAGCCAAAATAAGCTCGCAGCCTTCCTTGAAGCCACGACTAGGGCATAGGCGACCTTCTCAAAGCATTGTAGTATCTCGCTCTCCACATCCGATAGAGCCTTGCCGATGTAGTATACCGGCTTTTGAAACCCCTCATCTTCTCTAACCAAAACCGCCGCCACCGATTTATCTCCCACGGATAAATACACAAACAAAGTTTCACCAAAGGGTCGGGCTACTCAGAGAGGCGGAGTAGCGAGGTAATCCTTCAAATTGTTGGAACGACGAATGACATTCGGTCGTCCATTCAAAACTTTTCGTCCCCTCAATGCTTTGAAGAAGGGAGAGACCTTTCGCCGACTTTGATATGAAGCGACCAAGAGCCGCTACTCCTTCCATTAAGTCGCCGCATCTCTTTGATAGTGGTGGGAGCCTTCATGTCGACTAAAGCCTTGATTTTTCCTCGGATTAGCCTCTATGCCTCTTTGAGATACCATAAATCCAAGGAACTTTCCAGCCAGCCTACACCAAATACACACTTGCCGGGTTGAGCTTCATGTCGTTTGCTCTCAAATTGGCGAACGTTTCCTTTAGGTCGACCACGTGACGTCCGCCTTTGTTTTGATGACCATATCGTCGACATAGGCCTCCATGTTTCGGCCAATTTGAGAAGCAAAGACTTTGTTCACCATCCTTTGATAAGTTGCTCCCGCATTCTTCAATCCAAATGGCATCATGTTGTAGCAAGAGATGCCTCCAAATGCTTGAAATGCCGTCTTGATTATGTCATCCTCATGCATCTTAATCGGTGGTAACCCGAGTAAGCCGAGGAAGCCGAGGGTCGAGTGACCAAGAATGGAATCGACCAGCTTGTCGATTCTAGGAAGGGGATAGCCGTCCTTGGGGCAAGCAAGATTGAGAGTGGTGAAGTCGACACACATCCGCCATTTGCCATTTGATTTCTTCACCATGACCACGTTGACCAACCACGTTGTATGAGTGGCCTCTTTGATTATCCCTGCATTCAAAAGTTTTTGTACCTCAGTTTTTATGGCCTCTTCCTTGTCGCGAGCAAAGCTTCTTAATTTTGGGGTCTAGGCTTTATGGTCGGGTTGACTTCCGCCCGTGAGCAAATGACCTCCTCCTTGATTCCCCTCATGTCTTCTACCCTCCATGCAAAGACATCATTACTTTCCTTGAGTAGCTCGATGATTTCTCGCTCGCTCCTCAACCGATAGCCGCTTCCCAATCTGAATTTTTTGGTCGGGGTAAGAAAGGTTGGTGATTACTGACTCTAGCTCATCCACAGCTTCTAGCTCTGGTCCATCCCTGAATTGTAGAGTCTCAATGATTATCTCCTTAACCCTTTGTCTCTCTTCGGCCCTCAGATGTGGAGCTTCTTCTGCTATCATATCATCTAACGTATCTGCGACCTCGCTGGTAGTGGCCCCCGAGTTATTGTCTATCTGGAGGCATAGGTTGCCTATGAGGACTTGATCGACCATAACTACATCCGGATCGACCATTGTGTTGTCGAGTGACGTGTCGACTCATACATGACCTCGTCATTTGAGCGATAGGTCGACTCTTCCACCATGGTGATCGTTGACAATCGGGTAGTTTTGGTGATCGATCGGGACAGCCTTCAAGTAACCATCGCCAGCCTCAATCTCTAGCTCCCTTTTCTTTCTTTCTCTTAGAACATGATCCGGTATAAACACGAGCCGTGCCTTGTACGCAACCCACTCCAGCACAGTGTGGGGAACTTTACTCGCCGGTGAGGAATTGATGCTACCATTCCAAGAGCGACTGTCCAGAATTCCAAGGATGGCGGCATAGTCACTATTTCCATCAATTACGATAAATTGTACCTTCGAGACAACCCCGAGGGGGTGCGGCCTAGGTCGACGTCGAGCACTATCTCGGCCTTTAGCATCAACTCGATGGTTGGTGAAGCCCTCCAACCTCGCCATCATATCTCTCCAACCGTTCGTCATTAAGACCCATCTCCTTGAAAGTTTTGTAAAACAAAATATCCTTGCAGCCCCCGTGTCGACTAAGAGTCTCGCTTCGTCGTACATCCATCAATGAGACCTGGGATGACGAGAACTTGCTCCCTAGCCGCCATATTAGTTGCCAATTCATGGGGATAGAAGCCGATCGCTTCATCTCTCGACTTCTCTCCTCGAGGCACATGTGGGGCCTTATTGAGCCGGAATATCTTGTGCTTGATGGCCGTGTTGCTCGCTTGTTCAGCGATGACCCCTGTGCCCGCCTAGGCCGCCTAGGTCCTTGTTGCCCACCCGCCGGCTGCTCACCTCCTCCAAACTTGAGGTCTCTTCACATAAGCGTCGAGTCTCCCCTGATCGACCATTCGTTGGATGATACGCTTTAATCCCAAGCAATCCTCGCGAGATGACCGGTGTCTTTGTGGTAGTCGCAGCATTTGCCGTTGTCCCTCCTAAACTTGTTGCCTGGATTCATTGGGACTGGAGGAGCCAGCTCGACAGCATTCATAATCTCAGTTCGACTCACCGTGAGGGGAGTGAAAGCTTCGGGCACCTTCTCTGTTGCCCTAGTTCTGTTCTTTCCATTTTTATTGTTTCCCCATTCTTGTTGGAGTCCTTTTTATCATCAGTGACTTCAACCTTGGGGCTCTTTCCATTCTTCTTTTCTTTCCTCTCCTCAGCAAGGGCGACATTGTATACCTTCTCAAACAACTCCTGTCGAGTTGTTACTGTACGAACTGTGAGCTCATAATCCATGTCTGCCGAGGAAATACCGTTTCGGGCGGTTGATGACTTCCCTATCGGTGAGGTCTTCCTCTATCTTATCAACCATTTCCTTGAACTTGGTGAAATAGCTCAGCGAGCTTTCATTCTTACCCTGCACCAAGTTATTCAGATCGGTGACGGCGACCTTACGAGCTCCCCGCAATGAGAAGCGATCCAAAAACTTTGTCCTGAAGCTGGTCCAAGTGGTGATGCTTCCAGCAGCCAAACCGTTGAACCAAGTTAAGGCTGCCCCAGTAAGTGTGCTTAGGAGGGCTTTGCACATATTGTCGTCCTCATTGGCGACAAAACACATGGTGGCCTCCAGATGTGCTATATGACTCCTTGCATTGGTCGACCCCGAATACTTCTCCAGAAGAGGCAACCTGAATGTAGGAGGAGGTCGACTATCTCTGATTTCTTTGGATAAAGGTCGAAGAGCAAAGTCAATTCGTTCGACCTTTCCAATCTCCTTTTCTTCTCCTCCTCCCATTGTTCGAACTTCTTTTCATCAATAGCCATTCCCTAGCATCGGGTCTTTCATCTCCCGGAGGGGGCGCATTTGACTTCCGGCCTTCACTTCTAGGGAGAGTCACCGCCTACTCCTCCCGTCCCTCTGTGGGAATTGGTCCTCTCTCGATCTTACCGGAGATCTATGCCTGTTACTTCTTTGAGGCGACTGCGCCTCTCGGCGAATGGCGACCTGCGCCCGTTATCTCCATGTGGCGACACTGCGCCTTTCCTCCTACAGCGACCCGCCCATTCCTGTCTCTATGAGATCCCGACCTCTGCGTCCTAGCCGGTGAAACCTGTCTGCTTCTATTGGCCGCACCGAGTCCTCAATCGATTGAGCCTCCCGCTCCTGCTTCGCTGAGGCTAGCCCTTAAATCGTTCTCGGGCACATGAACACAGTGGGAGCTCGACGAACTATCCTGTCCTCACCATTTTGTCCCACACCTTCATTTGGCCTAGCACTCCCGGTGCTGTTGTCCATTAGAGACACAGTACGTGGCACTCTTTCGAGCCCACGTCGGCTGCTCTCCGCTCCTCCACGGCTATCAAGTCGGCCGAATGCGAGCTCGCTCCAACATCATCTCCTTCTTGCTCATGGGGTTGGTGGAGGGGCCTACCCCGTTTCCCACATTCACCCGAGCAATGGACGTTTTGGAGGAGGTGGAACTCCTTGCCCATCCATATGCCTTTTCCCTCTCCTTGTGTCGAGCAATCCCCGCCATCAACGACACCGGTAGAGCGTGCCCTACCAAGGGGACGGTTCGGTGGGGGAGGAGGCAAGTTAAGGTTCTCGGCGTTTGCGTTCGTGTTGTTGTTGTTTACTTCTTCATGCCCAGTGAAGCCTCGGATACGTGTCCTTACGAAGTCACCATTGTTGCGGGTTGATGGAGTTTTCGAGGTCAAGTTTAAAGCACGTTTCCGTGATGGAACCAAAGCGATGCTACGAAATGTGCTTATCAATCTTCCTCCACGTGGCGGGAGCGATCACACAGGCTCCTTGACACAGCAGAACCCACGACTAGCCGGATGTGTCTCCGGCGAAGACGCTCGGGCGTGAGTAAGATAACGCTTGTATAAAGCTCAAAATGTATTGAATAATGAACTCGAATACAAAATGGCGATTACCTTTCACCGTTTGGTAGTGATGAAGTATTTATAGACAAGAGTGATGTATTTTTGGGGAGGCGACATGTGCTCGAGATTGTAGCGGCGGTTACTTGATTGTGGGAACGTGTCTATAACGACCCACGATTTGTAGGGATGTGGTTATGAGAATTGTTCAACCAAATACGCCTTGAGTATCAAGTCGTCACTTGTTGATTTAGGTCGAGGTCGCCACTCGTGATATGGTCGACCTGACTGTCGGGTAGAGCATGGTTCGTACCCGAATTGTAATATGGATCATGAGGTCGGACTAAGTTAGGTCGGGACCTGGTAGGTCGGACCATGGGCTTAGTCGACTGATACTTGAGATGGGCTTTGGGCCTTGTTTTGATTGGACCAGCCTTATTGGGAATGTGGAGACCAAGGCTGTCTGTAATTGGACTTTACTCGTTTGGCCCAACTCGACACTTTTGGTATGTTCAGCGATAATAATTGAACCACAATTTGAACCAAACAAAATCAAATCATATCGGGTTTATCGGGTTTAGTTTGAATTTTTCATGATTTGTTTCAATTTAAAATTTTCCCAAAGTATTGGTTCGATCAATAAATTCTTCCAAACCGTTTACGCCCCTACCGGATTGTTCCGCGGACTATATATGATACAGCTGCAAGCCTGCAGCAAGCAAGCAATTGTAAGGAAAACCTAAGACAGCATAATGACGATATCGAGACCCCGCCGCCGGGAAAAAGCTTATTTACCTGATACAATTATGGAACAAATCCTCTTAAAACTACCCAGAGAATCACTGGTACGTTTTGAATCTGTTAGCAAGCTTTGGTTTTCATTGATTTCTCATCCAAGTTTTGTTCAATCTCATCTCAAACACGTTTTGTCTAATGAGAAAATCATGACTTTTATTCCATCTTCTTCCGAATTCTATGTCCTAAAACTGGACGATGGAAAGATTATTGTTCAGCGGCACAAATACAGTCTCCCCTGCCAGGTAGAAGCTCGTGGCCACGTCCATATCATGGGTTCTTGCAATGGCTTAATATGTCTTGGTATTTATACCAAATCCACGTTTTCTCAATCTGATGGTTTCAATCCTATCTTATGGAATCCACTATTGAATGATTACAAACAAGTACCCTTTCTTGTTCCTACTTTTATGAGTCGGTTTGGATTTGGTTACGATTCTCGTACACAAGACTACAAGCTTGTAAGAATTGATAATTTTAAGGGCACGGCGGAGGTTTATGGGCTTAAATCAAATTCCATAAGAGTCTTCCCTTTTGTATTTGAACATCTTGGTATTCGTCCTGGTTGTGTTTCACATAATAAAATTGGTATATACATGAGGAATCTAATTGGTATATACATGAATGGATCGCTCTACTGGCTTCATTCTACTAGATCCTCGAAATTTGGGTTCATTGTCTTTAATTTAAGATATGAAAATTTTAGGTTTCTTAAATTTCCCAACAACATCTACACATTACCAATTCGAAATGCCAAATTTAGTACTATTGAGAGACTGCCAGCTTGATGTATTTTTCTACGATCCTGAGAAGAAGTTTTTCAATTTGGTAACAATGAAAGAAGACAGCAGGAATGGCAGAATATCTTGGAGTAGTATTAATGTTCAAAATCCCAGCCTAGGAAAGTTGCAGTGTTGGCCTATATGTTTAATGATGAACGGTGACATTGTCATGAATATCAAGTATGATGAATCTCTTTACCTCCGCCAGTCACCGAGGGGCCGGGGGCTGGTGGTCCAGGACTTAGTCCGGCGAAGCTGGGGACCTGGGTATCAAAAAAAAAGAAAGTATGATGAATCTCCATCACTGGAAAACTATCATAGGATCATTTACAATCCCGAACAAAGGACGGTCGAGTACATTGCGATGATGCACGAAGGAGCTGAAGATTTGCTGGCTGAGTACACAACATACATTGAGACCTTAATCTTACCTAGCAACCTAATTAATTGCTCTGCACCTTGATGAAGAAGTTAATAACTAAATGCATGCTACTTTATATTTTGATTCTTTTTGTTAATGTTAATGATCCCTTGTTTAGGTTTTCAACATGTTAAAGATATTTTCTAGTAGTTCTTTATCTTTGTAAACTGCCGAGGCTATTATTATTGTTATCATTTTTATTTTATTTTTTTCTTGAGTTGATAATTATTGTTTGTTGATCATAACAAGCTAGCTTTCACCTGCTACTATGTGTGCATGCTAGCTAGGATTTCTTGTAGGTCATGATGTTTGTAATGTCCGTCCGCTACTGCAAGGGTGCTAACGTGGGATAGTTTTAACATGAGTATCAAAGTGAGACTAGTTTTGATCGAGTAAAATGAGAAAATACAGGAGAAGAAGACCTTGATTTAGCCACCCTTAAATTAGCATACTGCTCTCCATGCCAGCCATCTCTTTGACTCTTTCGTTGAGCTTTCGAATCTGTTGCCAATACAAGTTAATATCTCAATCTTTGAACCATTCTGCTCATGGTCACTTTCCTCCCCTATCCTTGAAATCAGCCGGATACTAGATGATTTTTCCCTCTCAAAATTACCCTTCTTCAAATACGACAACTTTAGAGGCGGTGGTGCTGAATTTTTCCTCGAAAGGGCATTCTGAAAACTAGTCTCTCCAACCAAAGCTTCATTTCTTTGCAACAAATTCTCGGGACCAACCCCAGGATCATTGCACCCCATTTTGTACCTGATAGGCTTGCACTTGGTAATCATGAGAAGTAATCTCCATTTCGAAATTGGCCATGGCTTCCTCGCTTGCTGCATTTTTTTTTTCAGCTAACCTTTTTTATTGTCCTCCTTCCATCTTTACAGCAGCCTTGAAGGTGCAGTATCATAGATAGGGCTTCACTAGCTGCAGATTCCCTTTCAACATCTAACTCATTGTAAAGTTTTTGCGCAAGTTGTTGCTGAGCACAAATAACTTCTTTTAAAGCCAGAACTGCTGTTTGTTTCTGCCATCCTCGTGTTAATGCTATTTTCCATTGTATATCTCATTTAAACAGAAGCTGCAGAACCAACAATCAAAGCTTGCTCTTGAAATAAAAACCAAGATTGGACAAGAAAAAGAAAAAAAATCTAAGCCTGAGAATATGACCCAAAAGTTCTCCATTACTAGATAGATTCCATGCTCCATAAGATAAGGTTCCTTCTACTCTCTTACTCCCTAGCTAAAAGTTCCTTTCATGTACAAACTTTCTAAAATACCCTCCTACTGTCTCTCCCGTTTCTCTTTTCATTTTTTGGTTCAGACCGTCTCTCTCTTCATTTTCTCTCTCATAGAAGTTCCTTTCAAATCCCCTCCCTTCCTCATTCTGGCGAGCTTCCTCCCTTGTTCCGGCGAGATCGGCCTTGAATTCCCCACGGCCTTCTCAATCCATCTCCACCGACCAGTTCTGGCACTCTGCCCCCGTCATCTAGACTCCGATGAGGCAGCTTTCTTATAAACTACCTCACATGGCGATCGATGGTCATTTTAAGAGAAAAAAGTGTGTTGGGTTTATATTTTGAGAGGGGAGAGGGATAGGACAGTGAGGGGTTTTGCGATCTTCCCATAGTTGTGTGAATTTGTTGAAATTGAAAGCGATATACTCTTCCGACCCAATAAAAACTTCACCAATTTTTTAAAAGGGCGTTCCGTTAGAAGCTTCACATTTTCTAAAATGGCAAAGAATCTTTACTATTCAACTCACTCATTCTCTTTCCTATTTTACTTTTATACTCACAACACTTTTCAAATTTACTATTTCCTCCACTCATTCTCTCTTCTATTTTACTATTACACTCATAACATTTTCTTCATTTACCAATTTTCTTAATTTGCGTATCAAACCAAATGATGAAGTTATTATTGGGACGGGAGGGAGTATATAGTTATGAGATGCAGATAGAAGAGGTAGAGCCGTAGAGGTCAGAAGTTTTTCTTTTTGTTTTTCTTTGTTTTTTTATTCCTTTCCTTGGTTGCAGTTTCATTTTGCACTTGTTTTTCTTTGTTTTTTTATTCCTTTCCTTGGTTGCAGTTTCATTTTGCACGGAATGAGATAGTATATTATAATTTCGTATAAAATCATCCCTAACATCTCATTTGTAACTGGAGACAAATTAGAATGGGACATGATGGGAAGTGACTAGGGATGGCCAAATCGGACCGGAACCGGATCGGAATCAGAAAATCGGACCGAAATCGGCCCGGAAAAGCCCGAAACCATCATGAACCGGGGAGAAAACCGGAACCGGGGTAACCGGAACCGGTTTGGAGGCGGGCCGGTTAAGGTTCACCAAATTGGTGAACCGGACCGGAAAAAGCCCGGAACCGAACGAAAATTTGTTGTTTTTCAATAGAACCGGCCCGGAACCGGACCGGAAAAGCCCGGAACCGGACCAAAACCGTGAGAAAACCGGAACCGGATAACCGGAACCGTGAGAAAAGCGGGCCGGTTAAGGTTCACCTCCTCGCCGAACCGGAACCGGCGGTTCAAGGCCCGGAACCGGACCGGATTTGGTCATCCCTAGAAGTGACGTCAAACATTTTTATAACTTTAATTTTTTTTTTTTTAATCTCAAAGGTATTTTCACTTAGTTTATAGTGTTTTTTTTTTTCAACTATCTATTATTTTTTTGTGTTGATTAAGCTGTTTTATAAATTTAAGAAGTTTTTATCTTGTTGAATTGTAAAAGGTTAATCTTGTGTTTCAATTTAATGTTTTGGCATCATCTCAGTTAGATTTTAGTTTTATAATATTAGTTTCTTTTTATCCCGCATTGTCAAGTATTATCCTGCATCCCGAGGTAGGACGGGACGAGACGAGGAATTTCTGTCCCGCAATTCGGGACGTACCATCCCGTAACGTAAAATTGCGGGATTTCATAATTTCGTCTCGTTCCAATCTTATTTCCCTTAATTGACAGCTCCAATTGCACTCTCTTTTATTTTTTTTAAGAAATATAATCATTTTATAAACAATAATAAATACTACCTCCGTCCCATTTGAAGTGTCCCAAATGGTCAATTCAAGTTAAGTTTGACTTAAACATTAATGCATATCTAATCATCCTATTGAAATTTTAAAAATTGTTACTGATAAATTATTTAATTATTTATCAATAACAATTTTTAAAATTTTAATAGGATAATTAGATTTGCATTAATGTTTAAGTCAAACTTAACTTGAATTGACCATTTGAGACACTTCGAACAGAATGAAAGGAGTATTTAAAAGTCGGCTATCCACAAACGATAGAAAGAAGCTCGACCCAAATAGTGGGCTAGCATTTTCAAACTCAAAAGCTTCCCAAAATATTACATCAGCAACATTGACATTTCGACTTAAAAAATTAACAGAAAAATGAACAAATTAACAGAAAAATGAAGATCCTGTTAGAATGTGTTGGTTGCAGTCTTTTAATTTTTCTTTAATCGTTTTACTCTTCTTTTAGAGGTTTTTTTTTTTTTGTTTCATTTAATGATGTAAAAGGAAAAATAATAAAAATTTCTTAAATATTAATGATATCTAACAGAGAAAATGCTTTTGAATTTTTGAAAAAAAAATATATCAATAATAAAATGAATAATACTGCATGTTCAAAATGGTCATTCAGGGCCGATTGGGTAAAATTTGAGGCCCCAAGCCAAATTTTTATATGGGCCCCTTTTCCTTTTAGCATAAGCAATATTAATAAAAAGTAATTGAGTTAGTTTTGATATTTTCCGAATTGTGATAACCGAAAAAGCATTAATTATTTAGTGGTAATTATAAAAAATAAGTTAATTTTTAGTGATAAATGTAAAAAAAAAATCAAAGAGATATCATAATAATATTCCCTCCGTCATGAAATGATTTTCCAACTTTTTTTTGGGTATTATGAATGAATTGTGAATAATATTTTAAATACAATTTTATCCTAATTAAAATCCGAATATTAATATTATCAATGGCACTCTTTAGATTTTCATTAATATAAATAAATAATCTAATATTGTTGCATAAGGTTCAATCAATCAAAGTAATAACAAATAAAAAACAATTTGAAATATCATTTTTAGACAGTTCAGAAGAGTATTAAATAAGAGCTCTTTCAAAAGTAATACTCCCTCCGTCCCGTCGATTTTAAGAAAGCTTTTTATCTTTGGCATCTCACCAATCTTAAAAATTCTTAAAATGAAAAGTTTTTATCACTATTCCCTCCACTCATTCTCTCTCCTACATTATTTTAATACTCACAACACCATTATAATTTACTATTCCCTTCACTCATTCTCTCTCATATTTTACAATTACACTCACAACATTTACTATTGCCTTAATCCCCGTGCCATTTGAAGCTTTCTTAACATCGACGAGACGGAGGGAGTATGTAAGAACTAGGGGTGTAAGTGGTTTAGCTCAAATCGCGGTTTGAGACCGAACCGAGCTAAACTGTGGGATTTAGCTCGGTTTTTTTATTTAAGTGGTTTAACTCGATTTATAAAAATTACAAACCACATGGTTCGGTTTAGCTTGCGGTTTGAGGGAGCCAAGCCGAACCGAGCTAAACCGAACCGCCAAACCGAGCTATGGAACCGAACCGCCAAATCGAGCTATGAAACCGAGCTATGGAACCGAGCTATGAAACCGAGCTAACTTACATTATAAAAAATATGGTCAACAAGGGATCAAAGTGCAATTTGCTAGAGATTTTCCCACAATCTCCTTACCCTAGCATTTCTTTCGGCCCAAGCTTTCTCTCTCTCTCTCTCTCTCTCTCTCTCTCTCTCTCTCTCTCTCTCTAAAATTTCTCTCATCAAACCACAATATAGAAATTGCTGGCTTTACCTCCGCAGGTTTTTTGGCCGAACCCTTGTGCACAATCGGCTAGCCTCTTCTTGTTGCTGGCCCAATCAGATTGGTATCTCCAGCACTGGTCAATTGAGTTGTAGGCCACACATGGACCCGTGTATTTCTTTCCCAGGTTCCTTCTTGTGCTGTTCCTAATTGTTGCATGCCCTTCTTCTTCTTCTTCTTCTTCCCCTTTTACAATTCCGGTCATGCCCTCAACTTTCAATTCGTTAGTGCATTCCATGATTTCTCTACTTGCTCTTTCGTTGAGTAAGCTTTTGACTTCTTTCTGAATCTTTAAGATTATTGTTTGGTCCGTAATCCATCTTTAAACTGCGGTTTAGACCGAGCTAAACCGAACCATGGAGGTTTAGCTTAGCTCGGTTTGAATTTTTTTGGGGTTTAGCTCAATTTGAAATTTTTCCAAACCGATATTAGCGATTTAGCTCTAAAATTTCCCCAAATCGAGCTAAACCGAACCGTGTACACCCCTAGTAAGAACAGGTTGTAAGGCCCACAAAATTCTTTAAAATCTTAGAAATAAGAAGGGGATTCGAACTTAAGCCAAAATGGTAGAACAAAATCTTCAACGATCATTATGTCACTAATACAACAAAGATCATTATGCTATTAATAAAAAAAAAAAAAAATTGAACTCGCTACACAAACACAGTGTAAAATACAGTGTAGTAGCGAGTTCAAATTCAATAAAAGGTCAAAGTCAGTTTGGAAATCTCAGTTTGGATTTCTCCTCCGTTTCACTTTAAATTACGAAATAATAATACAAAAATTATGTATTAATAAAGAAAACTAAATAGAAATATTATTTTTTCCATTTCAAATAAATACTTTAAAAAATATACTTCTATAAAAAATTATAATCTTCATTTCAAAAATAAATATTACTTTGGACTCAAATTGAATAACCAAAAATAATGCTACATTTTTTATCCAAAAAATGAGCATTACTTCCTTCATCCCAACGAATATTTTAAAAATTAATACTACTTTCTATATTCAAAAATAAAATTGCTTCATTTGTCTCAATGAGCATTTTAAAAAAGAATACTACTTTACTTGTCTCAAAATTTAATATTCATTTTCTGAGACGAAGACACTAACATTATAAGCATTAATTTTTACAAAAGAATGCTACATCGTCTAAAAAAATAAATTACTATCTTCGTCTCAATGAATATTTTATAAAATATTACTTCATTTGTTTAAAAAATTAATGTCATATATTGAAACGAAGGCACTAACATTACAAACATTAATTTTTTAGACAAATGAAGCAATATTATTTTTTTAAAATATTCACTGTGATGAAGAAAGTGATGTTCATTTTTTTGGACAAAAAAATGTAGTATTACTTTTTGGTTATTCATTTTGAGTCGAAAGTAATATTTATTTTTGAAATGAAGATTATAATTTTTTATAGAAGTATATTTTTTAAAGTATTTTTATTTGAAATGGAAAAAATAATATTTCTATTTAGTTTTCTTTATTAATACATAATTTTTGTATTATTATTCGTAATTTAAAATGAGACGGAGGAGAAGTCCAAACTGACTTTGACCTTTTATTGAATTTGAACTCGCTACACTGTGTAGCGAGTTCAAATTTTAGTTTTTTTTAATAGTATAAATAAAAATAAAATTGAGCAAATTTAAATTCGCTACACCGGGTAGCGATGTTAACTGAAAAAATTAGAAACTCGCTACACCGTGTAGCGAGTTTCAAAAAGTTGGTCATTTTGACAAATAGTTTCAAATGTGGTTTATTTTGAGATTTAGATTTTTAAAATTGAATTATTTGAGAAAAAAAATCCTGAAAATGGCCATTCATGCAATATTATATGTGATGCAATAATTTAAAATGATAATACATCATGCTTAAATCCATGCATTACTATTTCATTCATGTGTTGTAGTATTGTCAAATGATGATAAATACAGCATGCTTAAATTCATGCAGTATTATTCCATTCGTATGTGTTGTAGTATTGTCAAAAGATGATACAACATGCTTAAAGGGTCACTAATGCAGTTTTATATGCGATGCAGTTGTTTAAAAATATGTTACAACATGCTATAAAATATCATTCATATTGTATTATTTTACATATATCTGTTACAATATCAAAATATGATACCGCATGCCAAAAATGATTATTCATGTAGTATTATACTCTCTATGTCAATTCAAAAGGTTCGTTTTATTTTTTTCAAAAGGTTGTCCCCATTAAAGTTACGTGGTGAGTCGTAATACTTCAAAATGCCCAACTCAATTCTAGCTCCACCTAGTCAAGTAGGTTGAAAATTGTCCAAAACAATATTCATAAAGCAAGTGGATAAAAAGTAGGCTATGTAAGTAATATTTTTTTTTTCAATTATGAAATTTTATGAGTATGAAGTGGTTCAAAACACTATTTATCTTTTGCCCTTTTAGGAATAAATCAAAAAGTGAACTTTAAATTGGGATTTATAAAAAGAAAAATGTGAACTTTAAACTGGATCGGAGAGAGTAGTAACTATAATTTATTTGTCATACTTAATATAATTATAATAATTATTAATTTCCCACTATTATAACTTACATAATATTGTAATTTTATATATTAATTAATATTATTAACTTACTATATTAACTATTAATAGTTAACAATTATAGTTAATTATTATAGTTAACAATTATAATTAACTATTATAGTATTAGTCACTTATTATAGTTAACTATTATAGTTAACATCATAGTTATCAATTAATAGTTAACTATCATAGTTATCAATTAATAGTTAACTATTATAGTTTAATAACTATACTAACTATTAATATTTTATTATTATACTAACCTAATATAATATAGTAACTAGTATTCCCTTCGTCTTGAGTTAAGCTTCACCATTTTGGTGAAGCACGCAAATTAAGAAAGCAATATATATATTCAAAAATAATGAGATTGGGAGAAGGGTTGTGAGAGGGAAGAAGTGAGTGAATATGACAAATGAGACCCATAATTTAAATGTGTGAGAGAGAAAAGTTAGTGAATATAATAGAATATTAATAAACCTTTTCCATTTTAGAAAATGTGAAACTTGTAATGAGACGCCCTTTTGGGTAATTGGTGAAGCTTAAGCTGGAACGGAGGAAGTATATACTCCCTCCGTCCAGTTACATACTTCACACTTTCTATTTTGGGCGTCCAATTACATACTTCACACTTTGTTTCTTACCCAAAATGGAAAGTTTTTTTCACTATTCTCTCCACTCATTCTCTCTCCTACATTATTTTAATACTCACAACACCATTATAATTTACTATTCCCTCCACTCATTCTCTCTCCTATTTTACTTTTACACTCACAACACTTTCAATATAATAATCCATCCTTAATATATGTGTGAACAGTAAGTGTGAAACACTTACTTGGACGGAGGGAGTATTATCTAATACTATTAGTTAATAACAAAGAATATGAAAAGTCACATATTTAAGGAGTATATGGTGATGTGGCCTTCACAAATGAAAATATTTACAAAAAATTGTTCACATGGCATTACTATATAGGTCTCCTCATATACTTTAAATATATATAATATAGATTTCAGTCAACTTCAACGACGGAGTATATCTTCCAATCTACCAGGCCAAAATGTTCAAGTAATATATCATTGGAAAAGTATTTGAGTGTAGTTTCCATTGCATTTTTCTGATTAACATTTGAAATTCTCTAGAAAGAGTTATGACTATTTTGGAGGAGGATAGCCTGAAATGAGATTCATACTAAATTGGCTAAGTTTTGATGTTCATTGAGTCTTTTGAGTTTTTTATGTTTTCTTATTCTAGAATATTAATTGTTAGGTTTATCTTTAAGTATTTTTAGTATTCCTAAGCTTGGAGGGATGATTTAAGTAACTATAAATATCCTACAAATTGTTATTGTAAAATAGTTGAATTTTGAGTTTATAAAAATATAAAGTTGAGTTTTGTGCTTGTTTTACCTTGTTTTGTATCTCACTATTGAGTTGTGAACAATATACTATGTATCTCTTCGATAGATTTCATTGAGTGGTGAGTACTTATGCCCTGTATCTTCGAGGTGAATTTCTTGAAGTGGTGAGCAATCTATCAAATATTTGTATTTGTTCTTCTTTTCCTCCTCATTTTTCTCCTTTTTTCTGGTATCACCTATTCCTTTGAGAGGTGAGTACTTATAACCTAATATTTGTCGGTGATTGTCCAAATCCAATATCAGAACTAGGGATGGCAACGGGTTGGGTTCAGATCGGATCAGGCCTGATTCGAACACTTTAAATCATTTACCGAACCCGATCCGATCCGAAGCTGACCGATTCGAACTCAAATCCGAGCCCCGATCCGATCCGATCCAGTTTTGACTTTTCAAAATACACCAACAAAATACGCCAACAAAATATGCCAACAAAATATACCAACAAAATATACCAAAACAGTCGAAATTTGACTTTTCAAAATCAAATCAAACTATCTTCAAATTCATACAAGACGCAATCTTTGTATACTTATAGACAAATTTCGGATCAAAATGGTTAAATCCATGTTAAAAACTCAAAATATGAGGGAAATTATACCTCTTGAACTTGGTTGGGTTCGGATCGGAGAGAGACGGCAAGCGGGGAGAGGCGAGCGGAGCGGAGAGAGAGAAATAGCAGAGAGGGAGAGAGCGGATCGAGAGAGAAAGAGCGCCGTTTCGCTTAGAGAGAGTAAGAGAGGTATATATATAAACCCTAATTTCTAATTTTTACTTATATACATATTTGAGATCGGGTTGGGTCGGGTCGCGAGTCGGGTCAACAGTGATATCGAACCCCATCAGATCATAAAAAATTAAAACTATGTCCGAATTTTTTTTCGTATCGAATCTCCTTCGGTACGAATCAGGTTCGATCAAATTGTCGTCCCTAATCTAATCTGAACTACCATAACATCTCAAGTTACTAACGTCGAGTCGACCCTTCCCCATTTTAGCATTATGGCCATATGCTGGTAATCAAAGATTGCATATTTATTTAAGAATATATCTTCTGACAAACTTATTGTTAGACAAATTTGACAACCTCGGGGGAGGGGGGAGGGGAGGGGGGAGGGAAAAAATAACAAACTGTAGGGTGTACTGCAAATCCCCTATTGTGCTTCTTCTTTCATTACTCATTTCGATGATTCTTTAACCTCTGAAAATTTGTTGATGAATTTGGCCAACTCATCAATGACTTTTGCAGATTCAGGCAATTCAGGGAAAATATAAAAGGCATGACACATGTTCGGATACTCGATCAAGTGAACATCTTTCCCGGACTTCTTGAGCCATTCGTAGTACCTCTTTTGCCAGTCTCGCAACATATCGTACCCTGCAATAATCAACAATGTAGCTGGAAAATCCAAGCTCTGTAAATCAACTGCATTCGGACCACAAACGTTGATGACTTGGTGATCTCGATTCATTTCCTCTCCGGGTGGTATAAATGCCTTCCACATAATATCTGTTCGTTTTGTTGACACCAATGGAGTTCCTTTCAGTAGAGTTTCAGCCTCCGTTCGCTCCTCTCCGCCGAAGAAAGGTTGTATAGCCACCACTCCGACTACCTTTTTAAAAATTTCATTTATTAGACAATTTTTAGAGCAGATATTTCCATCCAGCTGAATGAATATACTCCATTCGTTTCGGCTCCGTTTGTTTTGGGAAAAATGTTTTCCGAAAAACATTTTCCTCATTTTCCGGTGTTTGTTTAGCACCAGAAAATGGGGAAAACTTCATTTTTATCTTATTTTCCGGAAAACATTTTCATTTTCCGGAAAACATTTTGCCGGAAATCATTTTCCGAAAAATGTTTTACGCTAAACAAACGGAGCCGTAATTTCACTTCGATTTGGGTAAACTGAATTGAATGGAAGAACATGCACGCATGCAGCTTAAATTTGAAATGGAAGAAAATTTCTAGAGAAAAGCGATCACATGCCTTGAGTCGTCGTAATTCGGATTGACAAGCTTTCACGGTGACATTGTGAGCCATATTACCACCGGCGCTATCTCCGGCAAGGAAGCAACGCGACAGATCAGCATTTTCTGGCAACAAACTGTTAAAATTTTCACTCTCATCAAGGAACTTGAGAACATCGAATCCGTCTTCATATTGCGCTGGATACCGATGCTCAGGAGCAAGACGATAAGTCACTGAAACGACAACGGCATTCACTTTACGAGCGATTCGTCGGCATACAGCGTCATAAACGAAATTATCGGCAGTAAGGTAGACGAATCCGCCTCCGTGAAAGAACACGATGACTGGGAGAGGACGATCGGATTGAGTGGGGACGAAGATGCGGTACCAGAGATTTCTGGAGGGATTAACGATAACGTCGGCGGATTTAACGCCTTTGATAGGTTTAGAATTAGGAGGTGTCTTTCTGTCGAAGAAGGAGAGGAGGCGGCGGTTGATTGTGCCGTCGCTGCGAACAGAGGCGTCGGTGACAGTGGAGAGGAGAGAAATGGTGAGGCGAGTTTTCCAAGGTAAGGAGAGTGAGACTGTGGGTTGGAGAATGGCGTCCGCCATTGTTGGTTGGATGGAGGTGAGGTCGAAGGAGGTAAGGGAATGGTTGTTAATGGAGTAACTGGCGGGGAGAAGGGGGAGGTGAGGACGGAGACGCCATTAAAGGAAGTTAATGAGTATTGGTGGTGAGTAGTTGGGGAGTCGAGCTACCCTTCAATATGGTCAAATTTTTATGGGTTTTTTCCCCTAAGGCCCTCCTGGACCAAATTATATTCCCCTTAAAGAAAAGATTTTTGTAAATCCCAAATACACCCCTCCGCCTAGCATGGGCGACCGCCCATCAACATTGGGCGACCGCCCATCAAAAAATAACCCCCTCTCCGCCTAGTAACTTATAAGACTTTTTAAAAAAGTCTTATAAGTAACTTATATGACTTTTTTAAAAGACTTATACAAAAGTCTTATAAGTTTACTTATAAGACTTTTTGTATAAGTCTTTTAAAAAATTATAAGTCTTTTAAAAAAGTCTTATAAGTAACTTATAAGACTTTTTTAAAAGACTTTTTTAAAAAGTCTTATAAGTAACTTATAAGACTTTTTTAAAAGACTTAAAAAGTCTTATAAGTTACTCTTATATTTAATAAGTCTTATATAAAACTTTTTAAAAAGTCTTATATAACATATATAAGACGCACCAACTCAAAAAGCGAAAATTATTAATAAGTCTTATATAAAACTTATTAAAAAGTCTTATAAGTAACTTATAAGATTTAAAAAATCTTGTAAGTTAAAAAGAGTCTTATAAGACTATTTGTATAAGTCTTTTAAAAATTTAAAAAAGTCTTATAAGTTACTTATAAGACTTTTTAAAAAAGTTTTATAAGTAACTTATAAGACTTTTTAAGTCTTATATATGTTATAAGACTTATTAAATATAAGACTTTTTAAAAAGTCTTATAAATTACTAGGCGAGTCTTATAAGACTTTTTGTACAAGTCTTTTAAAAAAGTCTTATTTATGTTATAAATAAGTCTTATATGTTACGTATAAGACTTTTTTAAAAAGTCTTATAAGTTACAGGCGGAGGGGGGTCATTTTTTTGAGATGGGCGATCGCCCTATGTTGATGGGCGGTCGCCCAAGCTAGGCGGAGGGGTGTCTGAGGAAATAACAAAATGTTGTTTCTTAGATTGGGTTTAAATCTCGCCCAAGGGGCCCTAGAGGAAGTCGGCCAATTTTTATATGAATGCGTTACAATGACAAGCCATTTCGGCCAATTTTCTCCATTAATTACCTCCGGTACTTGGACTATACTCCCTCCGTACAGCGGAGTGTAGATTTTTGATCAATTTTGATCAACTTTAATCACTAATTTAAATAAATAATAATGAATCTAATAAAAATTTAAAAAATGTTATTGTTAATATTATTAAACGTGATATAATAACAAATTTTTAAATTTTTATTAGAATTATTATTATTTATTTAAATTAGTGATCAAAATTGACCAAAAATTCACACTCCACTTCCACTGAAATGGAGGGAGTAGTCATTATCATCATCTGCAAAGAGGAGAAAAAAGAAAATAAAAAAGAAAAGAAAGTTGTCAAAATTGCCCAAGTGCCCAACCAAGCCCAACCTTAGTTGGTTAGCCGACTCAACCCCAAATCAGGTTACCAATATTATTAGCCCACTTGGCAATCTCTCATTGATTGATGTAATTTTACAAATATTTTTCTTATTTATAATTCATGAATAGATATAAATGTTTTAATTTTTATTAAAAATAAAATTTAAATTTACTAAATTTTATATATTTACATTCTCTATAAATAGTGATCATTTTTTATGTATTCCGAAATAAAATAAATTTCATATTTTTGCTTTAAAAAGTTTCATCTTTTGATCTCCGTCATTATTTTTCTTAATTTCTAATAATTTACTATTTACTCCCTACGTCCCGAAGAAGGTTACCCATTTATTGTTACGCGCGAAAAATAAGGAATAATGTTATTAAAGTAGGAGTTGTGAGTGAGTAGAAGAGAAAAAGTGGGGTAGGAAATTGTAAGTGGATAGTTGTTGTGAGTATGACAAGTGGGTCACATGAATAAAGAAGTATTAAAAAGTTTCATTTTTAGGAAGTGTGACTTATAAGTGGGACGCCCTAAATGACAAAGTGAGTAAGCTTCTATGGGACGGAGGGAGTATATGATAATTTTATTTTATGTAATAATTATAAATTAGACCAATGTATTTTTTATATAAACTATCAAATAATAAAATCGATTAAATAAAAGATAGTTTAAAGAGATAATGTTAGTTGAGTTGGGTTGGATTGGGTTGCTGATGAATGATAAAAAAAAAGAGGTTGGTTATAGATATAAATTGAGTAAATAAAAGAGAAAGAAATAATAATTAATTGTTGGGTTGAATTGGATCAACTACTGATGGACATAATCTTACCTAGTCACCTTTTAGTGTTAGGGCAGTGAATAAGGCGAGTTTAATTCATATTGAGTTGAGCAAGTTTTGGGAGAAACTAGTTTTTCCATAAATTATAAAAAGTCCACTTTTTTTCTACTTGCAAGTAGTTAGCGAATATTGAGGAACAGTTTATAAAACAGGACTTTCTATAACTTAAGGAGAAACTAGTTTCCCCCAAAATCTTGTGTATTGAGTTTGTTTAAAAATTATCAAATTTGAATTTATTTGAATTTGAACTAGATCAGTCTTCGAAACAAGTCAAGTTGAGTATTGAGTTGATTGTTGAGAGTTGCTCAAGCAATTATCGAGCTCGTGTACTGACGAGTCGAGCTTTTGCCCATTTTTTTTTTGAAATCTAGGATGAATCTAGTTCACAATGAGCTTCTTGATTTGAGCTCGAGGGCGCGACAATCATTGGCAATGAAAAAATTATGAGCTTTTAACGAACTAATCGATCCAAACTCTAAGAAAAATTGATAAAGAACAAAGAAAAATCAATTTTTTTGCGAGATTTTCAAGTCGTACGCGAAATGAGTCGATCGCGAACGAGACTTGCGAAAGTCACTATTCTACTCAAAAATTGAACAAGTTATAAAATCTAGTTCGAGCTCGAATTGAATCACAACTCGAACTTACTCGAGTTCAAGTTTTTTACGAACCAATATCAAGTCCAGCTAATAGCCCGTTGTGGGGCTCGCTATGCTAAAAGGGAGAGAGAACGGAAATCAACTCTCGGATGTCACTAGAATCACTAGATTCATAATACATAGAATATAGAAATATGTAAAACACATCTTTAAAAACGTTGACAAATCAGCTGCGACATTTATTTTGTGACGCAATGAAAACTTGGTTTTAAAATTTAAGAGAGAGCCAACGTGATATTTCTTCTTACAGCAACTACCATATCACCCAGATTAGAAGTGAACATTACATATGTTGAATCAATTTGTGAAATGTCATAGATTTTCATTTGTACATTTAATTATATTAAATGATTATTTTTAGTTCTAGAAAATGGCGGATTTACACCAAATATTTTGGTGTTACCTGTTATTTACTGAAAAAAAAAAATTGACGCGAAACTAAAATTTAAAATGTTTACATACATAAGAGATAATAGGCTTAACTAGGCATCACTTTACATACATAAATATAATAGGTTTCACTAGGCACTACTGTAGATCCGCCCTGGTTCTAGATGATCAATCAACCACATGATCACTATAAATAAAATATTTGATTTGAAAAATTAGCTTTCCAGATTCAGGTATCTCTGAAAAAGTATAAAAACCATGGCACATATTAGGATACTCCATCAAACACACTTCTTTGCCGTACCTCTTGAGCCACTCATAATATTTCCTTTGCCAATCTTTCAATGTATCGAAACCCCCGATGACCACCATTGTGGCCGGAAACTCTTTCAAGATCGATAAATCTTTCGCATTTGGACCGCTCACGTTGATGGATTCATGATCCCGGTTACAATTTTGTTCTTGCGGGATAAATACGCTCCATAACCAATCTGTTAGCTTCATTGATACAACTGGCATTCCCTCGAGTTTTATCTCTGAATCTGTTTGCGCCTCTCCGCCGAAGAAAGGTTGTATTGCCACTAGTCCTTTCACCTATACACTACCCATTCACACGTTAAGATTTGTAATAAAACATGACTAACGCTAAAATGAAAATTTAACCCTAATTTTATTTCAAACTCTGTGTTCTTTTTTCTGTTTGTCAAAAAAGTTGTAATTATTTATAAGAAAATTATTAAATTCAAATTCAAATTTAAATGTATATATATATATATATATATATATATATATATATATATATATATATATATATATATATATATATATATATATAAACTTTCCCCCTCCTCCATTTTAAACTTTTCGCATCAGAATCCTTGGAGAGCAAATAGCAAGGGCGATTTCCGGCAACTAGCAAGAAGCACTCCGACCACCGTGCAAACGTTTTCCGGCGATATTGACTGTTCTGGCTTCACCACCTTTGGACAATCCAGCGGCGTGGATTAGGAATTTCTTTGATTTACCGCCGGTAAACTCATCGGAAAACCCATCTTCAAATCCAGAAACAGATAATTTCCTTTGTTGCTCTTCATTTTCTGGGTATTTCTTGGGGTTTTAAGAACATCTTTAATGGGACCCAGGACTATAAGCTTTGAGAGAGGGGTTAAATTTGGTTTTGGGTTAAATCAGAGGGTTTATAAATGTGCTAGGGGGATTTGGAGAGAGATTCCATTGACTGAATGTTCTTCAATCTTGTTGAAATTTGGGTTTGAGAATGAGCCTTTAGAGTTCCCAGTAGGTGAGGTTCTTGGGGAGTTTGAGGAAGATGACCCAAGGATAACGTCTTTTAGGTCAATGAACGACCTTCCCAATCACATATGAGCCAACTACTTCTTGTCCCGTCGTGATTCACTTAGGAACTTGGTTATAGGGGAATCTAGGTTGCCCATAGTTAGGTTGTCGCCTACGAATGTTAGGGCGATTCCCCTTCTTTTTCTCCTTGTTTTGTAGACATGGATCACGACGGCCGCCACGATCAACCGGCCCAAGAAACAAACGAAGCCGGCACAAGTCTTTGGGAGCACTAGGATCGTCGACGCCTTTCATACCCGGTGTACGAGTTGGAAGGAATGAACGAGGCTTCGGAGACGGGGCTAAAGGGAATTGGGCAATCACCAAAGTTAGCACGAGGAAGGGAGATCTTTGGGAAGGCTGTTGATAGATTCCCTTCGAGACTCTTTCGGAGTACACGCCTGCATCGTACGAGGCTTGAATATCTCGGCCAAAAAGAATATGAGCCTCGTAGGCAGTCACTTCTTACCAGCAAAAAGAAAGTTGCTTTCTTCTACAAACAGTTCGAGCTCGGACTGAGGTTACCTCTAGATCCCTTCATCAACAAGTTCCTTGAAGATTCAGGTTGCGTGCCAATGGAGCTGAGTGGGAACGCGGTTAGGATTTTGTCTTGTTTCATTGTGGTCTGCAGATTCCTTGGCTACGAGCCATGTAATAAGGTGTTTCGTCAATACTACCGGACGAAACGATCCGTTAAGAATGGGAAGTCCGTAGTGAGTGTGTCGTCGATTAGGAATGTTCCAAGCCTGTTTTTAGACACTCAGAATAAAGTGTATGGCTGGGATAATCACATGATCCTGGTGGAGAGTAGGGTAGGATGGCAATTTCCTTGGCCTGAGAATCAAAGTATGGTTGCTGACGAGCATGTATGGCCGGCTCCATGGGCCGACGAGCAGAAAAAGAAGATTGATAATCTGCTAAGTCTTGGATGGGTGTCGTTTCAGGACATTGAAGCCTCTCACTGGAGGTATATAAGGGTCGACATTATGTCTAAGCCGTCGAAAGGCCCCGACCCTTTGGTGAAGATAAACCTTGACACTCGTTACCCAGATTGGGTCGTCCACCATGAGTTGAATTGGGAAGATAAATGTGTCACTTGTGCGAGCGCACGCCCAGACCATCCAGAGAATTCTTGCGCCAACCTTGAAATGTTTGGGGGTTGGGCTCTTAATACTTCTTTTTTAGTATGATATTCCGTTTCTTTGTCTCGTCTTGAAGGACTTAACCGTTTTTCGTTTTATTTGACAGTTCTCTCTAAAAAGGATATTGATCACATCGAGCGAGACGTCATGAGCGGAGCAATCAGACCCAATGAACGAACCAAGGCGAAGAAGGACAAAGCGACGTCCAATGCCATCTACAACCGGCAAGAGAATATGGCGAAGAGGAATGATCAGCTCCCCAAGGACTGCACTATCGGCGCCATCCCCATGATTGAAAGGGAGGTCGTCGTTGAAGGGGTTGAACACTGGGGGTCATCAAGTGGCGGTTGACGAGCTGGAGAAGGAGGTTGGAGTTGAGTCAAGTGTTGTAGCTGTCAATGCTGAGACCCAACAGGTCATCGTTGAGGGTGAGCACGTTAACCCTGAGGCCGTTGGGAGCTCAGATTCTAATCCTGATGTCGTTGGTGAGGGGAGTCACGTCTCCAGAAAGAGAAAAGATCACCCCGTTGGTTCTGGGGGAGAGAAAGAAAAGAAAAGAAAAGAAGGGCCGACAACGACCCAATCGGCTCCTCCGACCCTCAACTCCTCAAGCTGAAACTCCAGGCTCGTCGTCAGGGGTCCTTGATAGGAAGCAGGCCATGGAAATGGCAACCAAGTTGGGCAAAGTCCCTCAGATCTCTGGGATCCCTTGCTTGGCAAGAAGTGGTCCTGCTCTTATCTTGGGGGCGGCACTGACAAAACAAGGTAGGGATGTTGCTTTCGTTCGCCAGATGAGGGAGAATAAGACCAAGCCTGAGACATACCATGCTCGCTTCGGGCTGATGCAAACTGAGGTAATTCAGTTTTCCACTCTTCATGCCTCTCTCTCGTCGTTTTATACTTGTAATAATAACGACCTCGTTGTTGCAGATGATGTCGATGGTAGATGCTATGACGGCGGACTTCAAGGCATGCCTAGACGCCGAGCAGAAGGAGAATGAGCAGCTGATCCAGTCCGTTGGAGCCAAGGAGGCTGCTGAGAAGAAGCTGAAGGAAGCCGAAGATAACGTCGTCCAATTGACCACTGCCTACGAGTCACTGATGGCTCAGAAAAATGAAATTCTGAAGGAGGCGGAAATCCTGAAAGCTGATAAGGCCAAATTGGTAAAGGAAGCAGGGATCCTGACCACTGGTCTACGAGCCGCGGAGGGTAAAGTTGATAAGCTGAAGTCTGACTACGAGGCTGCTCGGAATCAGATCGAAGCGATGAGGCCTGACCATCAAACTGCTTTGGACGACGCTAAACTTGATGCAGTTGAACAGTTCAAGAGAGGTGAAGAGTTTATTCAGGTCATCACTAAGAAATCTAGTGACTTCTTCCAGGATGGGGCCAAGCATTTGGCAAGATGGATCTTGGCGGACCCGGAGACCAAGGGCTTAATGTCTACGAGAAAATTGGCTGACCTTTGCACAGAGCCGTCGCATGACCAGGAGGCCCGTTCAGTCCATCCCCTCGTTCCCTTCAATGAAAATGACTTGGGTATTATCAAAGAAGACGACGGGAAGGATGGGAAGGATGAGTGGCCAATCCCTGCTGTCGATCCAAAGAACTTTGATGCCTATTACGCCTACTTCCTCGACGACGGCCCCAATCCTGATGCAGCTCTATCCAATGCCGGCGGCCCCCAGTGACTTGTCTTACTTGAAATGATTTTGTAATGTCTCAAAGAATGCTTCACCTTAACCTGATTTGGTGGTTTCAAACAATGTCTCAAACAATTTCTAAATTTTTGTAATGTAATTGGCCCGTTTCCTCGTAGTTTAGAGGGGGTCGTACAATTTGTTTTAACGTTTTGGTTATTCAATGCCTTAGATTTTGTTTGTTAATCTGTGTTAACGTAGATAGCATGTGATAAATCATTAAACGAGTAAGTTTGAGGACAAGTGTGAATGGTCGTCGAAAGTGATGACCAGAACTTGGGTCGTCCTAATATGGCCGACCTTTGTTCCTACTTTTATTTTCTCAACTTCTCAATGGCTCGTAGGAATAGTACGAAGGTCTGTAGGTCTTTGCTCGTAGGCAAGGTTCTATGGACGAGTCGTCTTATTCCGTTATAGCATTCGACGAAGTCCGGCTTCGTCTAACCTTTATACTTGGCTAAAGTGAGTGTAAGTGTCAAAGTCTTTGCTTCGACTGATCTTTATACTTGATCAAAGTGATTGTAAGGGTCGAAGTCAAGCTTCAACCGTTCTAAGCTTCTTGAGTTTATAATGGACGAAGTTCAACGAAGTGACGAGTTTCCATTGATAATTTTCGATCAATAATCGTACATTGACAACTCGATTACTTTTTAAGACTTCGGGATTTATAGATTATCCCTTACAAACTTCCAAAATCTTCAAAAAATGACAATGAAAAAGTTACAATCAAGAACTACAAGTAGGGTGCCCCGAGGGGCGGCGAGTGTTGCCGACGATCTCAGAAGTAATACTTCGTGAGATGATTAGCGTGCCATGGATGCTTTAGTTGCTCGCCGTTTGGCCTGGCTAGACGGTAGGTTCCTTCTCTGACCACACTGGTGACGATGTATGGTCCTTCCCAGTTGGGAGAGAGCTTGTTTTGACGGGCCTTAAGTCTTGTTGCTTCGATTTTCCTTAGAACATGATCTCCGACCTTGAAAATTATTTTCTTGACTTTTTGTCGTGGTACGCCTTGGTTCTTTTCTTGTAATTTTCCATCCTCAGTTGAGCGTCCAATCTTCGCTCGTCCACAAGGTCTAGGTCGACCTGTCTGTTGTGTATGTTCTTTTCAACGTTGTAGAGAGCCACTCGATCAGTAGGAAGTTGAAGCTCGGCGGGAGCCATGGCCTCAGAGCCATATGCTAAAGCAAATGGGGTTTCCCCCGTAGGCCCCCGGGTGGTTGTGCGGGATCGCCCGCAGGGTCAAGGTAGTTCGTCCAACCATCTCGTATCCCGTCCTTCCAGATTTTTACATAGGGCCGACAAGACGAGTTTGTTGGGCCGCTTCAGCCTTGTCCCATTGCCTTGGGTATAGGCAACGAGACGACTTAGAATGCTTGACGCCCATTCTGTTTAGCTCTTGTTCAAACTTCCTTGAAAACTGCAGGCCGTTGTCGGAAACAATTATCCTCGGAATCCCAAAGCGACACCATATTGAATCGTGGATGAAGCTTAGGGCATTGTTCTCCGTAATCTCGTTCAGAGCTTTGGCCTCCACCCACTTGGAAAAATAATCAACTGCCACAATTACATACGTCACTCCCCCTTTGGCCTGTGAAAATGGCCCAATCAAATCAGCACCCCACATGTCGAACGACCATGCTGCCATGACCGGGTGCATTAGTCGTTGGGAGTTTAGGGAGGTCGGCGAACCGTTGGCAAGTGTCACATTTCCTCACAAACTGTTTGGCATCCTCTCGAAGATGGGGCCAGTAGTACCCCATGGTGATTAACATGTCAGCTAATGTACGGGCCCCAGGATGGCCCCCGCATTCTCCTTTATGCACTTCAAAAAGCAAGTTAACTACTTTATCAGGATGGACGCACTTCAATAGCGGCCTAGTGATAGATCATCTATACAGTTCACCCTCTACGACCGCGAAACGGGCGGCCTTCCTTTTGATCTGCCGCGCCAACACTTCATCGGATGGCAATTCATCTTTTTCAATAAACGCTTTCAGCTCGTCGATCCAACATCTAGGACCGTCTCCCATGCACATGACCTTCACTCGTTCATAGGCTGATGTTCGAGATAGGCCAAGTGGTGGCCATGCTCGTCTTCAGGGAGTTGATCTGTTGCCAGCTTGGAGAGTAGGTCGGCGTGTTCGTTGTCTTCACGGGCAATTCTCTGGATGGCCCAAAACTCTAGCCCCTGAATCAACTCGCCGACCAATGAATGATACTTCTGTAGGGTGGAGTCGACGACCTGATAGTCTCCACGCACTTGGTTCACAATCAACTGAGAATCACAAAACGCTGCGATCTTAGTGGCCCCAAAACACTTGGCGTATTCAATTGCCGCCACTAGCGCTTCATATTTTGCCTGGTTGTTCGACGCCTGAAATTTGAATCTCAACACTTCCTCAAAGACCGTGCCGCTTTCTGGTTCGACGAGGACGATTCCCGCCCCACTGAGCCTTTTGTTGCCGATCCATCCGAAAAAAATTTCCAGCATCCGACGGGCAGGATTAATTCTTCTGATTTGTCGTCGACCTCCTTGCCTTTGTTGCTTTTTGGAGGTGGCCTTTGGTCGTCGTCGACACCGAATGAAGTTTCAACCAGAAATCTCGCCAATGATCGCGCTTGTAAGGCTTTCCTTGCTCTGCATCGAATGTCAAACTCGCTAACTCAATGCTCCAATTGAGAAGACGGCCGGAACTTTCGTGGCGATGCAAAATTTTCCGTAGTGGGGCGTTGGTGTAAACAATGATGGGGTGAGCAGAGAAGTAAGCTTTTAGTTTTCGTGCTGTGATGACGAGAGCATAAGCTATCTTCTCGGCATTGAAATAGCGGGTTTCTACGTCGGACAAGGCTTTGCTTACATAATATACGAGCCTCTCAGTATCCGTCCTCCTCTCTCACCAAAACGGCGGCAACGGCCTTGTCACTCACCGAGAGGTATACAAACAAATCTTCCCCGCCACGGGGCTGCAGAGGAGTGGTGGGGAGCCCAGATATTCCTTAAGCTGCTTGAACGACTCGGAACATTCTTATGTCCATTCAAAATCCTTGGCACCTCGGAGAGCTTTGAAAAATGGGAGTGATTGCTCGGCGGATTTGGCAATGAAACGACCCAAGGCCGCCACTCGTCCATTCAAACGTTGAACCTCCTTGATGCTCCTTGGTTCTGCCATATCAATCAGAGCCTTGATTTTTTCGGGGTTGGCTTCAATTCCCCGCTGTGAGAGCATAAATCCCAAAAATTTTCCTGCGGCCACTCCAAACACGCACTTGGCCGGGTTAAGAACCATATCATTCGCTCGTAGATTAGTGAAAGTTTGCTGGAGGTCGTCTACATGCTTTCTCTTTTTCGATTTGACGACCATGTCGTCGACATACGCCTCCAAGTTGTCGCCAAGCTGTCCCTTAAATACTTTGTTGATCATTCTCTGGTACGTCGCCCCGGCATTCTTGAGCCCAAAGGGCATCTTTGTGTAGCAGTAAGTTCCTCCTGCGGCCTGGAAGGCCGTCTTCGGAATATCTTCTTTGGCCATCTTGATTTGGTGGTAGCCAGAGTACGCGTCAAGAAAGCTCAAAGTCGTATGACCGGCCACAGAGTTGACGAGCTTGTCGATTCTGGGCAAGGGGTAACTATCTTTGGGGCATGCCAAATTTAGGTCGGTGAAATCGACGCAAAGCCTCCACTTTCCGTTAGGTTTTTTGACCAACACCACATTAGCTAGCCACGTTGTGAACTCCAAATGGCGTCCACAATAATTCCAGCACTCAATAAGTTCTCAATCTCTTGCTTTATGGCGACCTCCTTTTCAGCCGAAAAAATTCTGCACCTTTGCTCCTTGAATTCCATCGTAGGATTTACTCCCAGCTTATGGACGGCTACCTCTTCTTTGATACCCTTCATATCCTCAACTCTCAGTGCAAAAACATCGAGGTTTTGTTTGAGTAGGGAGATTATCTCTTCCCTCTCCTCGGCAGATAACCGAGACCCCGCTTGATTTTTTGCTCGATAGTTTGGGTTAATGACCAACTCCGTTAGCTCGTTGGCCGGCTTCATCTCAGGAGCGTCGTCTCTAAAGTCCATGGATTCGATAACAATTTTCTTAATTTTCTTTCTTGCCTCGGGGGTGAGGTCTGGAACCTCGTCGTCAATCAACTTATCTAGCTCGGCCCCCGATTCTTGGGCGACCAAACGTTGCGGTTCTGCAGCTTGGTCGTCCATGAATATTTCAGTAAAGACCTCTGGGTCCTCTACACACTTGATTGTCGAGACACTTGTGTAAGAGGTCGTCGTTTGTTTGATTGACTTAGAGAGCTTCACAACATGATCTGGGTCGTCTATTTCAACAGTCCGTTTTGCCTTCAACACATGCTCCAAAAATTCAGGGGCCGTCCCCAGCACACATCCAATCCCCGATCGAGTAGGGAATTTAACTCGTTGATGAGGGACTGAGGCGACGATCCCTAATGCAGCTTGGCCGGGATGGCCGAGAATGGCATGGTAGTCGCTGACGACATCAATCACAATGAAAGTCACAACTTTAATGGTTCTCAACGGGTGTTCTCCAATGTCGACGGGAAGATCAATTTGACCCTTTGCGTCCACCCTGTGGTTGGTGAATCCCTCGAGACGACCTAAGTAGGGACTTAGGCGGCTGTCGGGTAGACCCATCCGCTGGTAGACATTGTAAAACAAGATATCTTTGGCCGCCCCAGTATCGATTAGAATCCGCCTGGACTCACAGTTATCGATGTATCCAGGGATGACCAGCGTCTGTTGACGCGCCAATGGATTGGCCGGTAGCTTGTAGGGGAAAAAGCTTATCACATCGTTTGGGATTTCAGACTTTTGTGGAACATGGGGGGCTTTTTTCAGGTGATAGATGGCGCTTTTGATTTGATTCTTACTGGTTTCTTCAGATATTACCAAAACCATCCTTGGTTGTCTCTCCGGAGGGCCGTCATTAGCAGCTCGAGTGTTGGCTGCTTAACGATCTTTTCGCACGTACTCCTCAAGGCGACCATCATCAATCCATCTTTGAATAATCTTCTTCAAACTAAAGCACTCCTCAGTGTCATGTCCCTTATCCCTGTGGTATTCACAATATTTGTTCATATTTTTCTTCCCCTTCCCATTGGGGTTCATTTTTGGCGCCGGGCCAAAATCAACATTGCTCAAAATTTCGGATCGTGATACGGCCAAGGAGTGTACGACTGGGACCTTTTCGGCCTTCACTTGCTTGTTCTTTCCTTTCTCTCCGGCCTTATCCTTTTTGATTTTGCCGTCTCACCATCGTCGACGGTCTTTCCTTCTCTTTGCAACTTTCTCTCCTCGGCCTCTGCGCGGCGTATGCTTTGGCGTAGAGATATTTTCGGGATTTTACCGGGTGGACTTGCAATTCGTAGTCCAGAGTAGAGGAAACAACACCGTGTCTGAAACACTTGATAATTTCTCTATCCGTCAAGTCTTCATCAATCTGGTCCACTAACGTCTTAAATCTTTTGAAATAGCTCATAGAGCTTTCACTGGTTCCTTGGGATATGTTACTGAGATCGTTGACGGTCTTACGACGATCTCCCGCCGTTGCAAACCGTCCCAACACCTTTTTCCTCATTTGCTTCCACGACTCAATGCTCCCCTTAGGAAGGCTTCTAAACCATCGTAAAGCGGCGTCGATCGAGCGTGCTTGTAAGGGCCTTACACATGACATCATCGTGGCACGAAGCTCTTGCCACTACATACATCCGGGCTTCGAGATGTCAGATGTGATCTATGGCGCTTGTAGAGCCATTATATTGTTTCAAGTCGGGAAGTTTAAAACCTGGTTCGGGCGGTCCCGTCTCTAGCATCCATGGTGCTAAGGGATTCATGGTACCACCATCATCTTCTGAGTCGTCGCTATCCACCTTGTTTCTTTTGGTCGTCACCTCCTCCACCTGTCGCTTGAGTCTTAAGAACTCTCTCATATCAACTTCTCCTGTCGGGCCCGCCGGGGGGATTCTGTCTCGACGAGGCCCCCGGGTAACGGTGTTAGACCGCTGCCTCTTGGTGGGGGCTGGTCGTCGTGAGATGTATCTCTCTCTGTAGCTTGGTGGTGGAGACGGCCTATAAGATCTGGATATCTCTTTGTTCACGACGAGGGGGTACGGGTTCTTTTCCTGAAGCTTCAGGTGCCCGTTCATTTCTCAACGAAGGAGTCATCAGACGACCCCGAACGACTTGGTTCTGATTCGCTTCAAGATTTTCGACCGCCATGACTCTACGAGGCTCTATCTCCTCATCTCGACGTTTTTGGGATGGTGCTCCTTCACTACGACGCTGATTAATGTGTTCTCTAAGATCAATGCGGGGAGCCTTTACTCGTTCCTCTCCCGCAAAGAACATTATCTCGACGACCCTCTCTCCTTTTCGATTCCTTCTTCTCCCGACGAGACGGTATGGTGGGACGCCCTTTGTGGGGCTTGGGGCGCGGCCATTTGGATGAGCTCATTCTCGATTTGCGGGAATTCTTGAAGTGGCATTAGCTCTCTCGACGAGGAAAGCGGCTCGTCGAGATGTGGGTTAGATGGACCTCCCACATGCCGTACGGGGCCGCCTCGGTTCTCCTTTCCAGTGGAGGTCGTCTCGGACGTTCACCTCGCGGAGTCCCTTTTCTCTTCTCCTTGCCGTTTGAAGGCCTGTGCCATCAACCACCCCTTGTGACCTGGTAACCCTTAAATTAGGGTTCCTAGGTGGAGAGGGTGGTCTAGGGTTTTCTTGTTGGCCTTGCTGAGAGGGAGGAGGTACACCTTCGTCTCCGGTGGATTTGCTTGCTGTGTGTCCGTCTGACACCATTTTTCAGGTATTTTTCGGCTGCGTTTCTGTTGTTCAAGACCACTGACAAACGATTCCCGGCAATGGAACCAATCTGATCGTGCAGAAATGTGTATTGGGCTCAGTTATCGTGTCCAGCAGGTGATTGAGCTGACTCCGTGATATGCACACCACAAGAAACAACCGTGAAACTGCGCCGGGGGTCTTCCGGCAAGCCCCTCCGGCGTGAGAATCAGTTGATGGACTGGAAAGTGGTGATAATATTATGGTCGCTCAATGACGATGACCGCCATCCGTTGTTGGACGGGCCATAACCCAGATCTTGATCTGACCCTTCGTAATTGGTCCTTTGGTGGGCCTGCTGGACCCCTAGCTCGTAGCAAAGTATTGGGCTTGGTCCATCACAGAATATTCCGTGTTCAGAAAGTTTTTAATATTCTTTAAATTTTAAATAATGGGACCTATTTATCATACTCTAGCATACACAACAACTATTTACTTACTATTTTCTATTACAATTTCTGTTTTATAGTATTTCATTATCTATACTCACATCACCATAATTTTGTATAATTTTTCTTAATACGCGTGTACATCAATTTTTTTTACAATTTCAAATGGCACTGAGGAAGTAAAACCCATCTTCCTCTCACCAACAAATTGTTTCAGTATCCACTTTATTTATTTATTTTTCTCATTAACGAAATGATGTCCGGAAGAAAATGACAACCCCAACAAATTTAAACAAATAAATTCCGGTTGCACTAAGGCTCCGTTTGCTTGCCGTAAAATATTTTTCGAAAAACGTTTTTTCCATTTTTTGATATTTGTTAAGCATCGAAAAATGGGTAAAAAGTTTTCCCCCTTTTTCACCGTAAAATGACTTACAGATTTTTTTTAAGTAAAACATTTTACGAAAAATGATAACACCCTCACACACCTAACTTTCCATACACCCCCCACGTTACCCACCCTACTCACCACCTCCACCCCCAACCCCTCCCCCCCTCGGGTAAAAAAAAAAATTATTTTTAACAATTTCCCACCCCACTCCACTCACCACCACCCCCTGCCCCCCATCCCTCCCCCCCCCCCTGTTGGGTAAAAAAAATCATTTAAAACTTATTTTTAACAACTCTCCACCCCACTCCACTCACCACCACCACCCCTGGCCCCCACCCCACTCAAATTATCTCAAATTGTGTTTTTATCGAAAAATATTTTCATGAAATTTATTTCGAAAAATATTTTCCTTACCAAACAAATTGAAAACATGTTTATCTCATTTTTCGTAAAACAGTTTACAGGAAATTCCTTTTCCGAACAATATTTTACAGGAAATAATTTTCCGCAAGTTATTTTACCCGAAACAAACACTACTAGAAACTGGACAATTACAGACGGAATCCGTCGGTAAACCTTAAAATCCGTCGGTAATAGTTGTTTACCGACGGACGCGATCCGTCGGATTCCGTCGGTAATATTTCCGTTGGTATTACCGACGGACGGTCCGTCGATAAACGCTAATATATTGTCGAAAAGTGTCCATCGGTAAAGACAGCACGCCGGAGGTTTCCCGGCGTATCACCGGAGAGATTTCCGACGGAAATGTCCGTCGGTAATTAACGCAAAATTTTCGATGGACTTTTCCGTCTCGTAAATCTATTATCGTTTTTAAAAGAATTTACCGACGGAAAATTTCGTCGATAAATTGCAAAGAATTTTAAAAAAATATATTGCATTAAAAAATACCACACTGCGCTGTTCAAACAATACCAAAATTTTCACCGTTTAAAACATACACAAAAACATGATAAAACGCCACATGAAGTTTATAGGCCAAAAAGAGTGAAAGATGAACACAAAGCTTAATATAACAAACTCTCGCATATTATCCAAGTGAAGAATCAAACAAGAATTACCACCCACTTCCAAAAACTTTGAGGTACCAAATAAAACTACATTATGTTATCTATAGTCTATCTATGAAAGCTCTTCTAGAACTAAGCTAACAGAATAATAAGTCATGCCCAGGCTTCATAGAATCACAGCTTCACTCTCATCTCGTGCTTTCTCCATTTGACCCCTTTTCGTTCACTTCCACAAGCTCCGTATCGAATATTAGTGTTGCCCCTCCTGTGTATATACATATGATCACAATTATCTTAAGTTACATCAAAGTTAAATGAGATTTAGAGTTCTCGGCATTCATGTTTGAACTTTGAATCCAACATCTAGAAAAATTATCTTCAGTGGCAATGCACATCAATGGCGGAGTGCAGGATTACTTTGAAATGGGGTCAAGATTATTTTTATAGAATATTATTCTGTAATATAAACATTTTGTTTAAATGGGGAGGGGGCAAAATTATATTATATTGTTATTTTTTCAAGGACGAAATTCATACCTTTGAGAGATTGGGCCTTCCTGAATGCAGAATATCAATGATCGTGAAAAAACAAAATCAAACACCATAAACACATCAATGTCCTAGAAACAATTATTCACTCCATCACACATATCACTTGCTCCCGAAGAGATTCTGAATTCAACTTTAAATATTTTGTACAGGAATAAAAGAATAGCATAAATGGACCCCTCTTATTTCAAATTTGAAGATGGTTCGATCCACATTAATGTGACGTCAAATTTTTTGATCACATCAAAAAATAATTCAAAATTTTACCTTAGTACTGAAAGGACCTTCAGGAAAGTCTATCTCCAAAATCTTCCGTCCCTAATAACACATAAATCAAATAAAAACAAATTAACAATCGCGACACAATTAAATTACAAAAAAAAAATAAAAAAATTCAAACAATTCAAACCGATGTAAAAACATCACAAAATAAAGCCTAGTGAGAATATATGTTTGTAACAACATTAGTGATAAAAACATAAGATAGTCCAAAAGATGGAAATGTAGGTTAAATTTTTCTTGGAAAGAAAATTTGGTTACAATAATACTTATATGTGATAACAACTTTCTTCCTCATGGAATAGCTTGATCTGTCAAAACAAAAATGCTCAAGGTTGAGATGCATAGGATGAGAATAAAGAGTTCACTACCAGAAACAGGTCATTTAGCGACGGAAATAACAGCGACGGACAGATTCCGTCGCTATTTAGCGACGGAATATAGTATTTAGCGTCGGAATTATTTTGGCGTCAAATTTAGCGACGGAATTTAATTCCGCCGCTAAATTCCGCCGCTAAAAAGAATATTCCTCGAATATTCGTTTATTTCCGCCGCTAATTTGGCGGTTGATTTACCGACGGAATATTCCGCCGCTAAATCTTAAACAGCGACGGAATTATTCCGTCGGTGAAAATATATCATTTTTTTATTTTTTTAATTATCAGCGTCGGAAATATTCCGACGCTGAAATTAAAATATTTTTTATACAATTTCAAAGTAATAATCTCGCTTATTTTATTTATAGGAAAGGGAGTATGGTCCGAATATCACTTTTGTGGATGTTTACGCTAGCACCCATATTCGGAATTCTACAGCGCCCGATCAACCTCCGCAATGGGTTGACGATCGATCTCGCATCGCCTTTGTAAGTAAACTACCATTAAAATGACTTGATTTTGAATATGTAAATTTATTTATGTACCTTACATTGTGTATATGATTATAATTGTTTGTTTTATTTTTCAGCCGCATATCAAGCCGCCGTTGTTCCCGAAGGAACGCCTCCCGCGAGCCCGTCCCCTTCGTGCTCGATGTTTGGCAGGAGGTCACCTCTCGGGGACATCCAAGGAGAGGAGCCCGAGTGTTAGGGATGGGGGATTACGGGCGGCAATGCCCGTCGACGCCGACCGGCCGTCGGAGAAATGTTGCCCAGCCCATGTTTCATGATCCGAGGGTCGACACTCTGGAGGCTGCGTTGGAGGAGGAGAGACGCGAGCGGGCAAAGCTTGCGGATGCTTTGGCGATTCGGGATTGCAGATGCGAGGAGGAGAACGATCGACGCTGCGCAGTAGACTCAAAGACAATTGGCGCTGTTGATGGCTCGTCTCGGCCCGGACTTCCTGTGGGTAATTCCCCGGCGTCCCCAGGTTGATTGCGGACTTTTTTTAGACATTGTTGTATTAATTTATACTTGTTTGTAAACATTTGAGACATTTGGTACCCAACTGGGAGCCCCTCCCCGCCTCTCCCCCTCCCCCGCTCCACCCCTCTCCCCCTCCCCCGCCTCCACCCCTCTCCCCCTCTCCCCCTCTCCCCCTTCCCCCTCTCCCCCTCTCCCCCTATCCCCCTATCCCCCTCCCCCTCTCCCCCTCCCGAATTGGTACGGTGGTATTTAGTTTTTATTTGGTACGCTGGTATTTGAATTTTAGTTTTTATAGTTTTAGTTTTATAAATTGAAATGTTATATCAGGTACAAAAAATTTTGGTTTTTTGATATTTTAAAATATTTTTTTTAATTTATTTGTAATCGGCCGACGGAATTTTCCGTCGCTGAAATTAATGCCGAAAGAAAAATTAATTAAATAAATTAATTTCGGCGCGGAAATTTCCGTCGCCGTAATAAAAATTAATTTAATTAAATTAATTTCAATGACGGAATTTCCGCGCTATAATCATTTAATTTTTATTTAATTTTTTGATTTCAATATGAAAATTGTATTGTAATTTAAATTTAAATTAAATAATTTCAAATGACGGTATTTTCCGCACAATAAATAATTTAATTTCAATTTAAATTTTATTATAATGACGGAAATTTCTCCTGAAATTAATTTAATTAAATTAATTTTTATTACAACGGAAATTTCCGCTTGAAATGAAAATTTAATTAAATTAAATTAATATAGCGGCGGAAATTTCCGTCGCTGTAACCATTAATTCACCGGCGGAATTCAATTCCGTCGGTAAAAGAAAAAAATCGCGGCGGAAATTGACCACGAGCACCGCGACGGCCGTAGCTGCGGACCACCGACGGAATTTTTCCGCCGCCGATTATTTTTAGCGACTTTGAAATTTAATTTTAGCGACGGAAATTTCCGTCGCTAAACGACCTTTTTCTGGTAGTGGTTCATCTAACTTTATTACCTATGGGGTTTACAAGATGTTTCACTAAGGGGTCACTAGTTCCATTTTTCTCACGTTTGGATCGAAACTTCAATTTTTTTGTATCAATCCAACTTATGGATTATTATTCCGTTTGTTTTAAGAACTTCATCATTATGAACATCTCGTAGTAATGATGGTGTGAACCTAAGGACAAGTAATCATTTGTAGAGAATAGAACTAGCTTTGGGACCTGCCGAGGATCCCTATCAATCTCTTTGAAACAATTCACATCATCTGAAATTTAGATAGGTATCTCGACGGTTAAAGACAACCCATTTTAAACAAAATTTAGATAGATGCCCTGATGGTTAAAGGTCGTGTATTCAATTTTCATCTTTTCACTTTTTAGTGTCACTATTATAATATATTAAATTAATAATTAATAAAAAAGTAATAGCTCAATGTCTAAACGGAATAATTAATGGTATATGCAACGTACTATGACATTATTTTCGTATAATGAAAACTACTTGCTAATGGTTGTGTAGTATAACGTACTTTTCAAACATTTTTCAAATAATGCAATGTATAAAAAAATAACTGATGACGTTAAATTTTATTAAGACCAACACAATTAAAATAACACCAAGAAAAACCAACCCCAAACATTTCTTCTTTCACAGAACCCACCCACCCCCACTCTCCAACTTTATCTTCTTCCTTACTCCCATATCCAATAATGTTTTTGAAATAATTAACACATAAATCAAATAAAAACAGAAATTAACAATCGCGACATAATTAAATTACAAAAAAAAATAATAAAAAATATCAAACAATTCAAACTGATTCTTAAAAAAAAAATTTACCTCAAGCTCAGCTTGAATCTCCTCACGCTCGTGACCGCAGTAATAAGCACTACATCCTCCACTCTCTTTTCGAAACAACATTATCCGTCACCAAAATCTCAAAAATCAATATAAATTATATCGATCAATGCAATCAAAACCAACACATCTAATGGAGTATCAATTATCCACAAATCAAAGTAGGATTAGGAGGGAATTAAAATTATCGGATTCCGAAGCGAAGTGGCGGTTGATAAGATGGAAGGATGGGCGGAGGCGGCAGAAGAAGAAGCATCACCGCCGGCGGCTATGCAACGAGTGGCGGATCGGGCTTTGGAGAGAGCTTTGAGAGGAACATGGAGGCGCCTCCACATGATTTAGAATCCTAGGGTTTGAGTGTTTGATCTCGTTATCCTCATTAATGTTGAGGAGAACGAAATTGAAAGGATATTGTGCGTGGAGAAGGGTTTCATAGGAGGGGAGAGAGAGAGAGAGAGAAAGCGATTAGGTTTAAGAGTGAGGCACAGTGAGAGGCCGTTAGGGTTTAATTTATACATCGAATTATCGACGGACGCGCTCCGTCGGTATTACCGACGGAAAATTTAAATAAGAAATTCTCGGCAAGTGCAAATTAAAAATCCGTTGGTACATTGTTATTCCGTCGAATTTCGTCGATAAACATAAACAGCCACTTTCTAGTAGTGAAACGGAGCCTAAGTAAGAACTTCTTTCATCCAAACCAGTAAATTGCACAAGAACTATGCAAAGACTCATATTCATTAACATAGTAACATTAGATGAGACGGACCAATTAAATTATGGAAGCATGTTAGGAGGCACCCTAAGGGGGGAGGAGATTTGGGTTCGATCTTTGTCGATAAATTTTTTGATCTGAGAAATTAGCTCTCCGGATTCAAGTATTTCGGTAAAAGTATAAAAACCATGACACGCATTTGGATATTCCACAAGGCACACTTCTTTGCCACACCTCTCGAGCCACTGATAATACTTCCTTTGCCAATCTTGTAGTGTATCGAAACCACCTATGACCACCATTGTGGCCGGAAAATCTTTCACGATTGATAAATCTTTTGCATTTGGGCCGCTCACGTTGATTACTTCATGATCCCGGTTCCATTTTTCTCCTTGAGGATAAAACACATTCCATAACCAATCTGTTAGCTTCATTGATACAATTGGCATCCCATCGAGTCTGATCTCCGACTCTGTTCGCTCCTCTCCGCCGAAGAAAGGTTGTATAGCTACTAGTCCCTTCACCTATACATTACCAATTCAATTGATAAACATCGTGATATACCTCTATTTTTTGAAGAGTAGGTGGTCAAAGTGGCAAATTAGGTGAGCTTAGCATGAAAAACAATCTTTCTCTACCTTTACTAGTTGGAAAGTATATTGGCATGCTCTTTCAGCAACATGGTGGGCAATATTCCCGCCAGCGCTATCTCCGGCGAGGAAGCATCGGGAAAAATCTGCATTTCCAGGCAAGAACTTCCGGCCAACGACGTCGTCAAGAAATTTCAAGACATCCAATCCATCGACATATTGAGCTGGGTACCGATGTTCAGGAATCAAACGGTAGTTTACCGATACAACAACAGCAGAAATTTCACGAGCATACCGGGCGACACACGTCATCAAAAGGCGTTGAATCAGGACCGAGATAAGCAAATCCACCACCGTGAAAGAACACAATAACGGGAAGGGTGGTGGAGGCGGTGTGTTGCGTGGGGATAAAAAGGCGGTACCAAAGGTTATGGAAGGGTCAACGGTGACGTCGGTGGTCTTAACGCCGTTGACGGGGATGGGATTTGGAGGAGACTTGGGTTCGAAGAAACTGAATAAACGGCGGTTAATGGTGCCAAGTTACTCCGGCGAGATAAGTTCAACATGGTAGTGAGGAGAGAAAGGTTAATGCGAGCCTTCCATGGAAGGGACAGTGATGGTTTTGGTGTGATCGTCTCTGATGCCATAGCCGGAGATAGAGCGGGAAAGAAATGACGGGGAAAGATGTTATAATTTGAGAATTGTGATGTTTTTATTTAAGGTTGTGGCTGCTAAAGAAAAAGGTGGCGCCAGCCAAGTTGGACTATTTGAATGTCATAAAGCCAATATTATACCAAGTTCTGTCACGACCTTTTGTTTGAGTTTCCGTGCCTACCCTACTTTACTTAACCCCCTAATTCCTCAGTCTCATTCAAATAAATTAATTTTGCAAGGAAATTAAAAAGAATATACTCCCATTGCCTAGTAGAAATTGTAAACTTACTGTTTATGCGTGAATTAAGAAAAAATTAATGAAGAAAAATATTGTGAGTATGAAAAGTGAGGTTGAAAAGAGAAAGTGGGGTAGGAAATAGTGATTTGATTGGTGTTGTGAGTATAAAAGTAAAGTAGGAGAGAAAATTAGTGGGTGAGATAGTAAAAATTCTTTGCCATTTTAGGAAGTGTGCAATTTGTAATGGAACGCCCAATTAGAAAAGTTTGCAATTTGTAGCGGAACGAAGGGAGTATGGTGTAGTAAATATTGTAACTATGAAAATTGAGTTAACAAAGATAAAATGGGATAGAGAATAGTAAGTAGCTAAATATTTTAATTTTGACAAGTGAGTTTTATGAATAAAGAACTATTAAAAATGTTTTCATTTTGGTGTGTCTTTTAAATGTGACACCCAAAATAAAAATTTATACATTTTCGGATAGTGTTCTAAAAGACCCCGCCTAAGGGCGTCTAGACCCCTCTCCAACGCCTAGTTCTAAGCCCCGCCTAGGTTTCGACTAATCCCGACTAATCCCCGCCTAGGCGCTAGGCCCGGCTCCGCCGCCTAGCATCCGCTTATCGCTTTTTAGAACCTGGTTTTCGGATTGGACGGAAGGAGTATTTACACTACACTGCGCATCGCTTTTAGCATCCGCCTAGCATCCGCCTATCGCTTTTTATAATAATTGTATTATAGGTAGAGATCATACACCTTTGCCCTTGTCACCGTACCGTACCGTACCCATAAGGAACGTAGCTCCTCTAATCGGCAACCTATCAAAAATAAAAAGAAGGAACAAAATAGTGTACAAATAAAAAAAAACTCAACTGATTTACTTCAAATATATTAACATCTTTCACCTTTTCGTTCATTTATAAACAATACCTTCAATCTTTTTCTTCAATTACAGGGTATATAGTGGTGCAGAAAGTAGCACTATAGAGGAGTATTAAGTCTTTGGAGTTTATCTACCTTTTTTCAAGTGTTTTGGATGTGTTCTGTTTTTTATTTCTAGTTTTGCGTTTTTGGATGTCATAAATCGCACAATGACTTTGTTTTCTTTGGGTTGTTTGTGTATTTCACTCGGTTTAAAATCGTCTTTATTTAATATTGTTCATCAAGGATTGGAAAGTAGTAGGGGCATTTGTCAATCCAAAGGGCTTTACCTTAAACTCATAGTGCTCATGATGAGTCTTGAAGGCAGTCTTGGGTATATCTTCTTCCCTGACTCTGATCTGGTGATAACCAGCCCTTAAATCCAGTTTTGTGTAGAATGTGGATCCAAGTTTATCCAAGAGCTCATCTATAATTGGAATGGGAAATTTATCCTTCACAGTCATGCTATTCAACTCCCTATAATCAATACACATCCTCCAACTACCATCCTTCTTCCTTACCAATAGAACCAGTGATGCTTATGGACTATTGCTGTGTTGGATAATTCCACTTTGCGGCATTTCAGATATCAGCTCACTACTACATTTCTGACCTAATGTAACGCATGTAACGCATCTAATGTAACGCCAAGAGCTAATGTAACGCATCTAATGCAACGCCAGAGCTAATGTAACGCACCTAATGCAACGCCAGAGCTAATGTAACGGCTAATGCAACGCCAGAGCTAATGTAACGCACCTAATGCAACGCCAGAGCTAATGTAACGCATCTAATGCAACGCCAGAGCTAATGTAACGAGTCTAATGCAACGCCAAAATCCTAATGTAACGCCTAAATTACTAATGCAACGCCAAAATCCTAATGTAACGCCTAAATTACTAATGCAACGCCAAAATCCTATAACCTATACCCTATACCCTACACTATACCCTATAACCTATATCCTATATCCTATACCCTATACCCTATACCATATACCCTATACCTTATACATTATACCCTATACAATATACCCTATACCCTATACCCTATGCCCTATACACTATACCCTATAACCTGTATCCTATACCTTATACCCTATACCCTATACCCTATACCCTATACACTATACCCTATACCCTATACCCTATACCCTATACCCTATACCCTATACCATATACCCTATACCCTATATCCTATATCCTATACCCTATACCCTATACCCTATACCCTATACCCTATACACTATACCCTATACACTATACACTATATCCTATACCCTATATCCTATACCCTATACCCTATGCCCTATACACTATACCCTATAACCTATAGGGTATACCCTATACCCTATGTATGTGGTATACTAGTGGTATACCCTATAGGGTATGTGGTATACCCTATGTGGTATACGCTATAGATAGGTATACCCTATAGGGTATGTGGTAAGTAGACCCTATAGGGTATGTGGTATACCCTATAACAGATATAGGGTATACCCTATGTGGTATGTGGTATACCCTATAAGGCAGGTGGCATATGGTATGTGGTATACCCTATAGTATGTGGTATACCCTATGTGGTATACTGGTATGTGGTATACCCTATAGGTATGTGGTATACCCTATAGGGTATATAGAGGTATACCCTATAAATAATATACGGTATAGGGATAGATATATGGTATAGTGGTATACCCTATGTAGTATAGGGTATACCCTATAGAGATATGGGCATGTGGTATAGGGGCATATGGTATAGTGGTATAGGTATACCCTATAGTGGTATAGGCATACCCTATAGGATATAGGTATAGGTATACCCTATAGGTATACGGTATAGGTATACCCTATAGTGGTATAGTGGTATAGGTATACCCTATAGCGTATATGGTATAAGGTATAGTGGGCATATGGTATGTGGTATACCCTATAGGGTATAGGTATACCCTATAGGATATAGGGCATAGTGGTATACGCATACGGTATAGGGTATAGGTATACCCTATGTGTATAGGGCATACCCTATAGATATAGGGTATAGTGGTATACCCTATACTTATACCCTATAGTATACCCTATACCCTATAGTATGTGGTATACCCTATGTGGTATACGGTATATAGGTATACCCTATAGGTATGTGGTATACTTTATAGGGTATGTGGTATAGGTATACCCTATAGCGTATATGGTATAAGGTATAGGGCATATGGTATAGGGTATACCCTATGTGGTATGTAGGTATACCCTATAGGATATATGGCATAGGGTATAGGGCATATGGTATGTGGTATAGGGTATACCCTATAGGGTATAGGCATACCCTATAGATATAGGGTATAGGGTATACCCTATAGGATATAGGGCATGTGGCATATGGTATAGGGTATACCCTATAGGGTATACGTATAGGGTATACCCTATGGGTATAGGATATAAGGTATATGGCATAGGTCATATGGTATAGGGTATAAGGTATAGGGCATATGGTATAATTATTATTAATAATAATTATTATTAATAATTATTATTATTATATAACTATATAATAATAATTTTTAATAATAATAATAATTATTAATTATTATTAATAATTATTATTATTATATAATTATTATTATCAATAATTATTATTAATAATTATTATTAATAATTATCATTATTATTATTAATAATTGTTAATCATTATTAATAATTATTATTATTAATAATAATTATTAATAATTATTATTATTAATAATTATAATTAATAATTATTTTTATTATTAATAATAATTATTAAGAATTATTAATAATTATATAATAATAATTATTTATAATTATTATTATTATTAATAATAATAATTATTAATAATTATTATTATTATTAATAATTATTATTAATAATAATTATTATTAATATTTTGATAATATAAAAACATTTAGAAGAATTGTGGACCGCCGATTGAAAGTGTGAATGGTCGATTTGGTTTAGTCATGATCCGCGTGGTTATTTGAGATCCAAAAAAATGCCATGTGGCATTGTTTTATTGGATCTTATATAATCACCCGGATCATGGCTAAATCAAATCCAACCATTCACACATTCAATCCAACGGTCCACAACTATTCTAACAAAACCAATAAATCCCTCTTTCTCTCCTCATTTCTCTTTCTTTATTTTCATTTTATCAAAACCAAGAAATTGTTTTTCTCTCTCTCATTTATCTCATTTTATCAAAACCAAAACCAAGAAACTGTTCTTCACTCTGCCAATCTCTCCGTCTTCTTCTCTCCATCAACGGTGCCCCCTCCTACCCGTCTCCCAACCTTTTTCCAACTTCCCCTTCATCGTCGCCGTCGCCATATTCCATGGATTCCGACGAACAAAAGCATCTACCCACTACCCTTCATCTTCTCCGGCGACGGCGATGGCAACGGTGGATCCGCCGTTCCCCTCCAACGTCTTCTTCTCTCTCTCTCCCCAACGCCGTCTTCTTCTCTCTCTCCTCCAACGCCGTCTTCTTCTCTCCCTTTCATCATCTCCGGCGAGGCTCAACCAGATCTACATGGATTCCGACGAACCCAAACTAATTCCATGGATTCCGACGAGCCCAAACATATTTCATGGGTTTCCTTTCGATTTGTTATTGTATTTTGTGTTTTATTTCGATTTGTACAAATTTTTGTTTGATTTGTGGATGATTTGGATGGTTGTGGACGGTTGTGGACGGTGGTGGATGGTGATGGATGGTTGTGGACGGTGGTGGACGGTGGTGGACGGTGGTGGAGCAAAGTATTACTTTTGAAAAATGTAAGAATTGATTTGAATATAAAAAAAGTTAAGGGACTAATTTGAGAATAAAAAACATTAAGGGACTAATTTATGAATAAAAAAGTTAAGGGATTGTTTGAGAATAAATATATATATATTTTTAAAATATATATATATATATATATATATATATATATATATATATATTGAAAAAAGAAAATTAAAAAAATTAATAAAATTGTGAAATTATGTAATAAATTTTAGGGACTCATTTAATTTTTGGCGTTACATTAGGTATTCAACCACTTTTTAAATTGGCGTTGCATTAGGTTCTTTTTGGCGTTGCATTAGCTGTTCATATGGTTTTAAAATTGGCGTTGCATTAGGTATTTACCTGATGCAACGCCAAAGCTCTGGCGTTACATTAGCTTGCTATGTCGTTGCATTAGACCTAATGCAACGCAAGAGAATGCAACGGCCATTTGGCGTTACATTAGGCCTAATGTAACGGTTTTTGGGCCCTAATGCAACGAAAATTGGCGTTACATTAGGTCAGAAATGTAGTAGTGGCTTCTCAATTTCTATATTTTGAAAATGGGGGCACCTATATGGTCTTTTATTTACTGGATTACTTCCTTTTTTCAAGGGAATTCCGTGATCACAACTCTTATTAGGAGATAACCCTTTAGGTTCTTCAAACACATCCTCATAACCATCCAAGAGGAATAGCATATCAGGTTCTACTACTTCTTATCTTGATACTGTCATTGAGTACAACTGTAGCACCATGCCACAAGAGTTGTTGAGTAGTTCCTTCTCCATAGATTATAGATTGTAGTGACATTGTCTTAATGACAGTAGGGTCACTTACCCCCTTCGGGCAAACCTGTTCTCCCCCATAGAAAAACTCAATGTCATTGCCTTAAAATCAAATGTCACAGGGCTAATAGTCTTGAGCCATTGTATTCCTCAACATCACACCCACCCAGATTTAGTACCCTCGTGTCGGTCTAGAATTGCTTATCTTGCATGGTCCATTTGAAACCTTTGCATCTCCCTTGACAAGGCACCCTACTCCCATCTGCTATTATAAACAAAACTTCAGGGGTCTCATGGATAGAACATCCTAACCTCTGAGCTGCCTTAGGGTCAAGGAAATCATGTGTGCTTCCACTATAAATAAGTATACTAAACTTCTTCTTGTCCACCCAACTAGATAACTCCATTTCTGCAGATTTGAGCTACCAACTAAGGCATGTAAGGATATTTTCAGTTCTACATCCTTTTCTTCCTCTTTGGTAGCAATTTTATCCTCACTGTCTAGGGAGTCATGCCAAACCTTTTCCTCCTCCTCATTCACATTCAACATGAATATCTGTCTATTTTTGTATCTGTGGCCAGTCAGTTTTTAACGTTTTTCAGTTAGTTTTTCAGAATTTTCAGTTAGTTTTCAAATAGTAATCTTTATTAAAAAAAAGACATATAGAGTACAAAACTTAACAGAAACTGTTAACCGGCGGTTATAACCGTTTGGACACGTCTATATATATATCAGTCCATGGCAAGCTTTCATGGAATTAAAATTAACAATAATAAAAGAATAAGTATGAGAAAAAATTGACCACATCCCGGTCACGTAGGATACCCGTCAAGGATAATTAGACGGGATAAATTCATCAGGAGGATTGCGAATCCTACTCCCTCTCCTAGGTACACGACGACCACCTGATCTAGATTGTTGAGATGAGGATGAGAATGATCCATCGAAATTTTCTGAAAACTGCACACGAGGCAAATGGAAACTAGGCCTAAATCTCGGAATCCCGAATGCCTGCTCAGGAGTTTGAGTATAATTGCTAGAAGAAGGGATCTCAGGCGATTGCGAGAAACCAAACTGATTCATCAATTCGGTAAAAGAATTACCCGGTCCTGTCGGAGTGAACCCAAACTGATGCATATCACCGTATTGATCCCCCATCTCTGGCTCATCCTCCAGCTGGTATCCGCCACGTCTACGAACCCAATTCTGCCTCCGTGGTTCCTCTTCAGCAGTATGATCAACCGTTGGAGGGGGAGCTTGGGCTTGCAGACGTTCCTGCTCACTAATAGCTGTCAGTGTGTTACTGATACATTGTTGAGTGTAATTCCGCAGGTCTTCCAAGGATGTGGCATTCTCGCTGTATATGTATATCCCTTGGAGATTTTGAATCTGTTCAAAACAATTAACTAAAATTAATTAATACGGAAAAAATGGTAATTTTTTTTGTAAAATCATTGTATGTAATATATAACTTACCACACCCTCAAAACCAGTTGAACGTGGCCTGAACTCTAGTCCCTCCACATTAGACGAATTCTGGATGAACGATCGAGTAATACTCCTATACCATCTCAAATAGGGGTGATGGTAACTCATATCCACTTCACCAAACTCTCCATCAACGACATTAAACGCCCGTTCATTCCACTTTTCTATGTGCAGACCATGTTCTTGCATCCAGTTAACGCCTGACCGACCTCACCGACTAATCCGATGCAGGTCGAAACTAGTGTCGCAGTCATCAGGCACACCTTGAACCATCCCAAACTGTCGCATAACGCGATCTGGAAAGTGCCATTCAACCCTCTCAAAGCAGATGAGGGGCACTTCGCCCTCCATATAGCTTGCCCCTGAAGGCAGAAATTCGGAACTGTCACACTGTTGTATGGCTGCCACACAACCTGTTCCTTGTCTAAATAAGACAGTTGGTCTCGATAGCCTTGCAGGTTATGGGCAGTCACAGAAGTATACGACAATGGAACCTTCCACCTGCATATGAAACAATTGACATAAAAAATAATGAATAAAAAAGCGATAAATTACAAAACAGATCATTTACAAAATGAAGTAATTGAAATATACCTGTAACCCACTAGTTGCAATCCATTAAGTGTTATTTCTGTATGTCTCCTAGATTATGTACACAACAATCTCTCACATGCCCAAAGCTATAAAAAATTGTCATTACGTACAAAACAGATTAAGTCCACTAGCATAATGTAATCAAATATAATTGACATACCTGTACAATGGTCAAGAAGCCACCACACCCTTTCGAATTGTGCTGAGATGCTACACACATCTCCCTATACAAGAAGGCCAACGCTCCACTACCCCAACTGTACTCACCAATATTATTTATTTCTCTAAGAAGTGAGAGGTACATCAACTTCACTAGGTTATCAGACGAGTCGGGCATAATGTATGACCCCAATAATAGGAAAATGTAGGCTCGAGTATATGTCTCAATCATATACTCGGATGCATTATTGGGAAGCTGATCAAAAAGAGGGAAGTGATCTAGAACCCATCTCATAGACACCATTCCACCTTTTTTGATGTCTGCGGGTGAGGGTGTAACCCCAAATAACTCCTCAACAATCTCAACCCATGCCCCCGTACTCCTACTAGTTTCTGAACTAGTCACCGCCAATCCGTCTACAGGAAGACCACACAACATACCAATATCCTCTAAGGTGATGGTCATCTCCCCTACAGGTAAGTGAAAAGTGTGGGTCTCTGGACGCCATCTCTCAATCAAAGCCTCAATCAAATGCCAATCATATTGTAAATGACCTAATAAATACACTCCATAAAATCCAGTATTCATAAGCTTAGTTTCTATCCTCCAATCAACTCTAGCTGGAAGTTCTGTACCACGCCTAGGTCTTAAATTGGTTAACTGTTGTCCACCCCAAATATAATTAGATCTATGTGTATCCTGAGAAGTCAATACATGTGGATCGATTGGCCCAGGATCAATAAATGGTTGTTGTTCATGTTGATTCATCTGAAACACAAAAATTTAATAGTAATTAAATTTAAATGGGACTTAAGGTTTTGCTACATTTAAGCTCAAATTTTAAATTTAACACTTAAAAATTAATAATTAAGTAGAAAAATTGCAACAAGTTTGTCAAAGTAATTTTAACAAGCACTTTATTTTAAACCTAACTTAAGAAAATCCTAACTAGGCAAAAATTGAATTACAATTGTTTAATTCATTGACAATCAACAATTAAGTACATAAATCATAATAGTTTTAACAACAAATTATATAAAAATGCACAAATAAACTCTTAGAAAAATTTATATAGCTAAAATTAACAACTCAAAACAAATAAAAAGAAGAAATAAAACTAACCTTTCAAACTCTTTCTGTCAAAAACTTTCCTCTTCAAACTCTTTCTCCTTCTCCTTCTCCAAAGTTCTTCTCCTTCTCTCTTTCTCTTTCTGTCTTCTTTCTTTCTCTCAGGTAACTCTCTCTTCTCTCTTCCTCTCTTTGATTGAATCTGAAAAAGGAAGAAACAAATTTTCAAAATTTGAATCCGGAAATGGCAATTTCGGATTCCACTTTAAATAAATCCGGACTTTGCATTTCTGGATTTGAAAATATGCCTTTAGGAGCGGCCGCCCTATCTTATGGCGCGATCGCTCGCTATTTTTTTCAGAATATATTAATTTGCTAATTTAATCAGTTTTGAAAAAAAATAAAATAAAAGGGAATCCGGAATTGGTAACGCCGGAATACATTGGGAGCGATCGCTCCATACTATAAGCTCGATCGCTCCCTATTAATAGAAATATTATTTTGTTAAATTAGTTTTGAATAAAAAAAAATCAAATCCGGAATTGGTAATTCCGGAATGCATTAATCCGGAATTACCAATTCCGGATTTGGTTCAAAAGTGTTACTTTGGTACTTAAAATTTTTATAATATTATTTTTGTAAATAAATTTTTAAAATGGAATATTTTGGAAAAAAAATCGAAAAAAGAGTCTCATCGCATTTTACCATAATACATATAATATAGAAATATGTAAAACACATTCTTAAAACTTAAATACGTTGACGAATCAACTACGACATTTATTTTGAAATACAGCTAAAACTTCGTTTTAAAATATAAGAGAGAGCAACATGTTATTTCTTCTTACAGCAAACTACCATATCACCCAAACTAAAATTTAAAATGTTCACATACATAAGAGATAATAGGCTTCACTAAATATAATAGGCTTCACTAGGCACTACTGTAGATCCGTCCCTGGTTCTACATGATCAATCAACCACATGATCACTATAAATAAAATATTTGATTTGAGAAATTAGCTTTCCAGATTCAGGTATCTCTGAAAAAGTATAAAAACCATGACACATATTAGGATACTCCATCAAACACACTTCTTTGCCGTACCTCTTGAGCCACTCATAATATTTCCTTTGCCAATCTTTCAATGTATCGAAACCCCCAATAACCACCATTGTGGCCGGAAACTCTTTCAAGATCGATAAATCTTTCGCATTTGGACCGCTCACGTTGATGGATTCATGATCCCGGTTACATTTTTGTTCTTGTGGGATAAATACGCTCCATAACCAATCTGTTAGCTTCATTGATACAACTGGCATTCCCTCGAGTTTTATCTCTGACTCTGTTCGCACCTCTCCGCCGAAGAAAGGTTGTATTGCCACTAGTCCTTTCACCTATACACTACCCATTCACACGTTAAGATTTGTAATAAAACATGACTAACGCTAAAATGAAAATTTAACCCTAATTTTATTTCAAACTCTGTGTTCTTTATTCAGTTTGTCAAAAAAGTTGTAATTATTTATAAGAAAATTACTAAATAAAATTTAAATGTGTGTGTATATAATTCCCATTAAATAATTATATAATTACCTATTGAAAAGTTATTTTTTAGAAGCCAAAATCTCACAAAAAATGAGTTTTTTCTTAATTTTAGAAAAAATGTGTTTTGATTCCCCCGCTAGTGCCGGTGTTAGTGTTAGAGTAGCAAAGTGTCAGTTTAAATAAAGAGTGTCAGTTCTTATATTATTAAGTGACAGTGTAAAAAAATGTCAGTGTTAGTGTAACAAAGTGCCAGTGTTGTAAAGAGTGTCAGTGCATGTATTATTAAGTGCCAATGCTATTGTAAAAAAGTATCAGTAGTAGTGTTGATGTAATAAAGTGCCAATGCAAAGAGTGTCATATTAGTGTAAAGAGTGTCAGTGTATGTATTATTAAGTGACAGTGTAAAAAAGTGACAATGTTAATGTTAAAAAGTGATAGTGCTAGTGTAAACAAATGTCAGTGTGTGAAGAGTGTCCGTGCATGTATTATTACGTGCCAGTATAAAAGAGTGCAAGTGTAGGATAAAAAAGTGTCAGTGTTAATATAAAAAAGTGTAAGTGTAAAAAGTGACAGTGCATGTATTATTAAGTAACAGTATAAAAATGATTTTTTCTTAAACATAGAAAAAAATACGTTTATTATAAGTCCAACTCATTTTATAATTAAAAGTAAACCTAATTTTCTGCTAGATTTTTGCACCTTTAAAAATTAGTCAAAAGTAGTCAAGTTGTTTAATACTCCATCCGTTTCCTGTGAGTATAAGAAAAGTTATATTTTCTTTCAGTTTCTTTCAAAATTAAATTTTATGAAAATAAATTTAATATAATTTATCATTGTACAAATAATACAATCTTGAAAATATAGGTAATACTAAACTAATTATAAAAAATGTCACAAAATTTAGTTCATAAAATGATATGTTATGATTTTGTGGTATTTTTAATTAAAGTGTGCCGAATCCACAATCGATATAACCAATAAATTAACGACACCTCATTTTGTATTAGTATATTATGTAAACTTATTTTTTATCCTTATCACACTGAAAATATTGACAAGTTAAAAACACTAGTAATTAGCCGTGACAATTAGTTGAGGTGATCATGAAAAAAAGTTAATATTTCTCTACCTTTACTTGTTGGAAAGTATACTGGCATGCTCTTTCAGCAACATGGTGGGCAATATTTCCGCCGGCACTGTCTCCGGCGACGAAGCAACAGGACAAATCGACATTTTCCGGCAAAAACTTTAGTCCCTTCACGTCGTCAAGAAATTTCAGGACATCCATTCCATCATCATATTGAGCAGGGTACCGATGTTCAGGAATCAAACGGTAGTTAACCGAGACAACAACAGCGGAGATCTCACGAGCATATCGGCGGCACATGCAATCTAAAGGTGTTGTATCGGGGCCGAGGTAAGCAAATCCACCACCGTGGAAGAAGACGATGATCGGAAGTGTAGTACCGAAGGCGGGTTTCGTGGGGACGAAGAGGCGAAACCAGAGGTTGCGGGAAGGGTCTACAGTGACGTCGGAGGTCTTGACCCCATTGACGGGAATTGGATTGGGAGGAGACTTGGGTTCGAAGAAATTGTACAAACGGCGGTTGATGGTGCCATTTCCCCGGCGAGTTAAGTTCATTATAGTAGTGAAGAGAAAAAGGGTCAAGCGAGGCTTCCATGGAATGGAGAGTGATGGTTGAGGTGTGATCATCGCTGCCGGCGTTGGGAATTGTCGGCGAAGTTATAGTTTGGATATATATTTTGAGACGATTTGATCAATTTAAGGCCGACTGGGAAAAAAAAGCACCCGCTAATTTAAGGTTGAGGGCATTGATTAGTTGAAGAAAAAGACTTTACACAATACTTGCGATGGTGATCGGTTGGTGACTTGTCGCTAACTTATAGTATGTACTAATTATTAGTGTGCTAACGCAACGTTTTTTCCATGCATGGATTTTTGAATGCCTTTGTATAGCGGTATCCAATTTTCTCTTGGAGAGTCATTTGTACAATTCAAGATATTGTAAGGAAGCGTGTTTGATTTCGATTGAAGATAATAACGAGAAAATCAATTCAAGTAGGAGATGATTTGTTGTTATAAAGTGATTAGGATTTCTGGGTTTTATTTGTTCCTGAGTTGTTTTCATTGTCAAGAAATGTATGTAATGCAAACACTTTAGCATATTCTCCCTCCGTCCCAAATCTATATATCCATTTTGTGTTTGATACGGGAATTAAGAAAAGTGGATAATGGAGAAAGTGTTGTGAGTATAAAAGTAAAATAGGAGAGAGAATGAGGGAAAGAAATAGTAAAGTTGATTAATATTGTTAGTATAAAAGTAAAATAGAAAAAAAAATAAGTGAAAAGAAATTTGCTATTTTAGGAAAGGAAGTATCTTTATAAAAAGGTTGATTGTACTATTGACATAACTACGGACTTTGAATTGAACTTTTAAATTTAGTGAATAGGCAACTCATGCTTTTTTGTGAATACCAATAAATATTTAATTTCTTGCTAAAAAAAATCTAATTGGTCAAACTTAGTTAATGTCAAGGAAATAAATTATATTTTAGTCATTATATTTTAGTTTTTTTTTCAAAATTTTCTCATTGAACTAATTATTTTTCAAAATGTTCTCACTAACTATTGTTTATTAAGTGTACGACTCTGGGACCTTTTCGGCCTTCACTTGCTTGTTCTTTCCTTTCTCTTCAGCCTTATCCTTTTTTGATTTTGCCGTCTCACCATCGTCGACGGTCTTTCCTTCTCTTTGCAACTTTCTCTCCTCAGCCTCTGCAACAGCGTATGCTTTGGCGTAGAGATCTTTTCGAGATTTGACTAGGTGGACTTGCAATTCGTAGTCCAGAGTAGAGGAAACAACACTGTGTCTGAAACAATTGATAATTTCTCTATCCGTCAAGTCTTCATCAATCTGGTCCACTAACTTCTTAAATCTTTTGAAATAGCTCATAGAGCTTTCACTGGCTCCTTGGGATATGTTACTGAGATCGTTGACGGTCTTACGACGATCTCCCGCCGTTGCAAACCGTCCCAAAAACTTTTTCCTCATTTGCTTCCACGACTCAATGCTCCCCTTAGGAAGGCTTCTAAACCATCGTAAAGCAGCGTCAGTCAGCGTGCTTGTAAGGGCCTTACACATGATATCATCGTGGCCTGAAGCTCTTGCCACTACATACATCTGGGCTTCGAGATGCTGTATGTGATCTATGGCGCTTGTAGAGCCATTATATTGTTTCAAGTCGGGAAGTTTAAAACCTGGTTCGGGAGGTCCCGTCTCTAGCATCCATGGTGCTAAGGGATTCATGGTACCACCATCATCTTCTGAGTCGTCGCTATCCACCTTGTTTCTTTTGGTCGTCAACTCCTCCACCTGTCGCTTGAGTCTTAAGAACTCTCTCATATCAACTTCTCCTGTCGGGCCAGCCGGGGGGATTCTGTCTCGACGAGGCCCTTGGGTAACGGTGTTAGACCGCTGCCTCTCGGTGGGGACTGGTCGTCGTGAGATGGATCTCTCTCTGTAGCTTGGTGGTGGAGACGGCCTATAAGATCTGGATATCTCTTGTTCACGACGAGGGGGGGTACGGGTTCTTTCCCTATAGCTTGGTGCCCGTTCATTTCTCAACGAAGGAGTCATCAGACGACCCCGAACGACTTGGTTCTGATTCGCTTCAGGATTTTCGACCGCCATGACTCTACGAGGCTCTATCTCCTCATCTCGACGTTGTTGGGATGGTGCTCCTTCACTACGACGCTGATTAATGTGTTCTCTAAGATCAATCTGGGGCACTACTCGTTCCTCTCCTGCAGCAACATTATCTCGACGTTCCTCTCTCCTTCGATTCCTTCTTCTCCCCGACGAGACGGTATGGTGGGACGCCTGTGGGGCTTGGGGCGCAGCCATTTGGATGAGCTCATTCTGGATTTGCAGGAATTCTTGAAGGGCATTAGCTCTCTCGACGAGGAAAGCGGCTCTGTCGAGATGTGGGTTAGATGGACCTCCCACATGCCGTACAGGGGCTGCCTCGGTTCTCCTTTCCAGTGGAGGTCGTCTCAGACGTTCAGCTGCAGGTCCCTTTTCTCTTCTCCTTGCCGTTTGAAGGCCTGTGCCATCAACCACCCCTTGTGACCTGGTAACCCTTAAATTAGGGTTCCTAGGTGGAGAGGGTGGTCTAGGGTTTTCTTGTTGGCCTTGCTGAGGGGGAGGAGGTACACCTTCGTCTCCGGTGGATTTGCTTGCTGTGTGTCCGTCTGACACCATTTTTCAGGTATTTTCCGGCTGCGTTTCTGTTGTTCAAGACCACTGACAAACGATTCCCGGCAATGGAACCAATCTGATCGTGCAGGAATGTGTATTGGGCTCAGTTATCGTGTCCAGCAGGTGATTGAGCTGACTCCGTGATCTGCACACCACAAGAAACAACCGTGAAACTGCGCCGGGGGTCTTCCGGCAAGCCCCTCCGGCGTGAGAATCAGTTGATGGACTGGAAAGTGGTGATAATATTATGGAGAGTGTGTGAGTACGTGAATATGAAGAAATGCATTACCTTAGTCCATGATATTATTCTCATATTTATAGTAGACAAAGGAAGCTAGGGTTTCCATCTGAACCGTTGGATTGGATGGATGCCAACCGTTGGATCAGCTCTGTCTCCTAGGCGTACACGTGTAACGCTGGGATTGCTCCGCCTATGCAAGGACACTGCAGCGCCTGACACTGATAAGCAGCTTGCCTTATAAGGGAAAGTCAACCTGCACGCCTTTTGGCATTATTACTGGTTATATGATTGCACGTGTAACAATGCCCGGTGGTAGGTTTGACATTATCCCAAATTAGCTAATTAATCAAGCTTTTTGAGGAAGCTAATAGAAGGGACGACCTGGAGCTGTACGTCCAGGTGGGTCGTCTTCTTGAGAGATGATTCGATGGGCGAGCGGCAACGAGAGTTGGTCGTTCAATGACGACGATCACTCTTTGTTAAATGTGATCAGTTTGGCGCGGTGGTAAGGCTCGTCGATAGGTGGGCTTGATCGCTCATTGACGACGGCCTCTACCTGACGTATCGACGGGCTATCACCCAAACCTTTGCTCAAGGGTGTGTTGGCTCGTCGCTTGGATGGGCTTGGTAGCTCAATGGCGACGACCGCCATCCGTTGTTGGACGGGCCATAACCCAGATCTTGATCTGACCCTTCGTAATTGGTCCTTTGGTGGGCCTGCTGGGCCCCTAGCTCGTAGCAAAGTATTGAGCTTGGTCCATCACAGAATATTTCGTGTTCAGAAAGTTTTTAATATTCTTTAAATTTTAAATAATGGGACCTATTTATCATACTCTAGCATGTACAACAACTATTTACTTACTATTTTCTATCACAATTTTTGTTTTATAGTATTTCATTATCTATACTCACATCACCTTAATTTTGTATACTTTTTCTTAATACGCATGTACATCGATTTTTTTTTACAATTTCAAATGGCACTGAGGAAGTAAAACCCATCTTCCTCTCACCAACAAATTGTTTCAGTATCCACTTTATTTATTTATTTTTCTCATTAACGAAATGATGTCCGGAAGAAAATGACAACCCCAACAAATTTAAACAAATAAATTCCGGTTGCACTAAGGCTCGTTTGCTTGCCGTAAAATATTTTTCAAAAAACGTTTTTTCCATTTTTTGATAGTTGTTAAGCACCGAAAAATGAGTAAAATGTTTTCCCCCATTTTCGCCGTAAAATGACTTACAAATTTTTTTTAAGTAAAACATTTTACGAAAAATGATAACACCCTCACACACCTAACTTTCCATACACCCCCCACGTTACCCACCCTACTCACCACCTCCACCCCCAACCCCTCCCCCCCTCGGGTAAAAAATAAATAAATTATTTTTAACAATTTCTCACCCCACTCCATTCACCACCACCCCATGCCCCCCATCCCTCCCCCCCTGTCGGGTAAAAAAAATCATTTAAAACTTATTTTTAACAACTCTCCACCCCACTCCACTCACCACCACCACCCCTGGCCCCCACCCCACTCAAATTATCTCAAATTGTGTTTTTATCGAAAAATATTTTCATGAAATTTATTTCAAAAAATATTTTCCTTACCAAACAGCCGAAAACATGTTTATCTCATTTTTCGAAAAATATTTTACAGGAAATTCATTTTTCGAAAAATATTTTACAGGAAATCATTTTCCGCAAGTTATTTTACCCGAAACAAACACTACTAGAAACTGGACAATTACAGACGGAATTCGTCGGTAAACCTTAAAATCCGTCGGTAATAGTTGTTTACCGACGGACGCGATCCGTCGAATTCCGTCGGTAATATTTCGTTGGTAATGCCGACGGACGGTCCGTCGGTAAACGCTAATATATTGTCGAAAATTGTCCGTCAGTAAAGATAGCCCGTCGGAGGTTGCCCGACATATCACCGGAGAGATTTCCGACAGAAATGTCCCTCGGTAATTAACGCAAAATTTTCGATGGACTTTTCCGTCGGTAAATCTATTATCAGTTTTTAAAAGAATTTACCGACGGAAAATTCCGTCGATAAATTGCAAAGAATTTTAAAAAAATATATTGAATTAAAAAATACCACCTGCAGCCTGTTCAAACAATACCAAAATTTTCACCTGTTTAAAACATACACCAAAAACATGATAAAACGCCACATGAAGTTTATAAGCCAAAAGAGTGAAAGATGAACACAAAGCTTAATATAACAAACTCTCGCATATTATCCAAGTGAAGAATCAAACAAGAATTACCACCCACTTCCAGAAACTTTGAGGTACCAAATAAAACTACATTATGTTATCTATAGTCTATCTATGAAAGCTCTTCTAGAACTAAGCTAACAGAATAATAAGTCATGCCCAGGCTTCATATAATCACAGCTCACTCTCATCTGTGCTTTCTCCATTTGATCCCTTTCCGTTCACTTCCACAAGCTTCGTATCGAATATTAGTGTTGCCCCTCCTGTGTATATACATATGATCACAATTATCTTAAGTTACATCAAAGTTAAATGAGATTTAGAGTTCTCGGCATTCATGTTTGAACTTTGAATCCAACATCTAGAAAAATTATCTTCAGTGGCAATGCACATCAATGGCGGAGTGCAGGATTACTTTGAAATGGGGTCAAGATTATTTTTACTATAGAATATTATTCTGTAATATAAACATTTTGTTTAAATGGGGAGGGGGCAAAATTATAATATATTGTTATTTTTTCAAGGACGAAATTCATACCTTTGAGAGATTGGGCCTTCCTGAATGCAGAACATCAATGATCGTGAAAAAACAAAATCAAACACCATAAACACATCAATGTCCTAGAAACAATTATTCACTCCATCACACATATCACTTGCTCCCGAAGAGATTCTGAATTTAACTTTAAATATTTTGTACAGGAATAAAAGAATAGCATAAATGAACCCCTCTTATTTCAAATTTGAAGATGGTTCGATCCACATTAATGTGACGTCAAATTTTTTGATCACATCAAAAAATAATTCAAAATTTTACCTTAGTACTGAAAGGACCTTCAGGAAAGTCTATCTCCAAAATCTTCCGTCCCTAATAACACATAAATCAAATAAAAACAGAAATTAACAATCGCGACACAATTAAATTACAAAAAAAAAATAAAAAAATTCAAACAATTCAAACTGATGTAAAAACATCACAAAATAAAGCCTAGTGAGAATATATGTTTGTAACAACATTAGTGATAAAAACATAAGATAGTTCAAAAAGATGGAAATGTAGGTTAAATTTTTCCTGGAAAGAAAATTTGGTTACAATAATACTTATCTGTGATAACAACTTTCTTCCTCATGGAACAGCTTGATCTGTCAAAACAAAAATGCTCAAGGTTGAGATGCATAGGATGAGAATAAAGAGTTCATCTAACTTTATTTCCTATGGGGTTTACAAGATGTTTCACTAAGGGGTCACTAGTTCCATTTTTCTCACGTTTGGATCGGAACTTCAATTTTTTTGTATCAATCCAACTTATGGATTATTATTCCGTTTGTTTTAAGAACTTCATCATCATGAACATCTCGTAGTAATGATGGTGTGAACCTAAGGACAAGTAATCATTTGTAGAGAATAGAACTAGCTTTGACCTGCCGAGGATCCCTATAAGTCTCTTTGAAACAATTCACATCATCTGAAATTTAGATAGGTATCTCGACGGTTAAAGACAACCCATTTTAAAAAAAATTTAGATAGATACCCCGATGGTTAAAGGTCAGGTATTCAATTTTCATCTTTCACTTTTTAGTGTCACTATTATAATATATTAAATTAATAATTAATAAAAAAAGTAATAGCTCAATGTCTAAACGAAATAATTAATTGTATATGCAACATACTATGACATTGTTTTCGTATAATGAAAACTACTTGCTAATGGTTGTGTAGTATAACGTACTTTTCAAACATTTTTCAAATAATGCAATGTATAAAAAAATAACGAATGACGTTAAATTTTATTAAGACCAACACAATTAAAATAACACCAGTAAAAACCAACCCCAAACATTTTTTCTTTCACAGGAACCCACCCACCCCCACTCTCCAACTTTATCTTCTTCCTTACCCCATATCCAATAATGTTTTTGAAATAATTAACACATAAATCAAATAAAAACAAAAATTAACAACCGCGACATAATTAAATTACAAAAAAATAATAAAAAATAAAAAATATCAAACAATTCAAACTGATTCTTAAAAAAAAAATTTAGCTCAAGCTCAGCTTGAATCTCCTCACGCTCGTGACCAGTAGTGATAAGCACTACATCCTCCACTCTCTTTTTCGAAACAACATTATCTGTCACCAAAATCTCAAAAAAAAAATCAATATAAATTATATCGATCAATGCAATCAAAACCAACACATCTAATGGAGTATCAATTATCCACAAATCAAAGTAGGATTAGGATGGAATTAAAATTATCGGATTCCGAAGCGAAGTTGTGAGCACCCCAACCCGGGACCTAAGCGTATCCCAAGCTTGAGGAGCCCAACTAGGAAATCTCCTCTCTAAATTTTAAAAACTTTTATTTTTCTTTTAAAAGAAAACCCATTTTCAAATACCAAATTAAACCCAACTAATAATATCACCACTCCACAACTTTCATAAACCATAAAATGATTTCTTACATCGAAACTCATACTTAACTTTGTTTTACAAAAGAGTTTATACACATCTTCTCAAAAGAGTTTTACTAAATAAATACACCCAGACAACCAACTTATACACTTAACCTGACAAGTCCCCAAAAGCAAAAGTCCACAATTTAACCCCGGCCTCACTGGTTCCGAGCCAATTGCCTCAAGACAATCTAAAACAAGAAAGGGAAGGGGTGAGAATAAATCTCAATGAGCTATTATGAATGCAGCAAGATGCCAAACAAGATGCAACACATAGCATGGTAGCACATAACACATTATAAAAGCGGTAAACACCTTACGTTACCTCATTTTACCTTTTCCCGTCTGAACCATAAGTCGTACAACGTGGGAGTAAAACTCCACTCTTTGGTGAATTGCCTCCAGCACATTCACCTCTTATAGGACTCATACTCCAGAGATCCATATAAGAAAAGATACCTATAATAGAGTATCCAACAATAAGATCGCTAACTGTAAAGCTTTAGGCTTAATACAGAAGCATTCCCCCCGTACACCAATCGCAACAGTCACGTAAAGCCTTTTGGGTCAATACGATCGTTAGCACACCCACTCTGTGGCCACAGAGGGGACGGTCCAGTATGATGAACCTTCAATCACTTATAGAACAAATCCATAATTGATTGAATTCCATTATACCCGAATATCAACATGTTCAAGCACAATATAGATACTTGAAACATAATCCACAAAAAGGGATAATCATATAACAACATGGTAATGTATACTCATGAAATCAATACCATAGTGCAACAACCATTTAGTACACTATGCATCATAATATAACAACATGGTAATGTATACTCATGCTAATCAATACCATCAATGAATATAAATTCAAGTAAGGTAACCATATAACCAAACAATCCACACTTGGGATGCAATGTAACAACAAGTCAAATATTCCACACTTGGGATACACATAACAGTATGTCTAATAGTCCATACTTAGAATATTATGATAACCATATAATCAATAATTCCACAACTTGGAATAACAATGCCACAAGGTGATACATACCCATTACTAACTAGCTCAATAGTGAACCTATAGCTTCTATACTATTGCAACTACTCACCAAAGATATGGAGTAAGTAAGGCCACTAGGTATCATAAACCATTCCTACATTTTCATTATACAACCTCGAATAACCTTAATAAAAGTTCAAGATCTATTTCCCAAGTTGGAACTATTTTGGTGAAGTACTAATCAAACTTAACAATTGTTTCCCGGACAATGATCCATATTACAAGGTCCCGATAGAGATTCAAGTTAAATTATTAAGTTGTAGTCACAATGCTTAAGTAGCCCAAGTTCTACTTTAATCTAAGTTGAGAAGGTTTGATTAATATCCGAAAGTGATTAGGTTCCATTAATTTATAGTGGTTAGGATTCTCAAACCATCCTACAAGATCATTATACAATAAGACAAGGCTTCTATGAAGGTTCAAGCTCAATTTACTAAGTGGGAGTCACAATCTATAAGGGACCAAACAAGGTTGCTACACAAATTCTGGTTTAGATTCAAAATTCAGTTTCCTGGGGTCTTGGGCGACCGCCCTTACCACTTGGGCGAGCGCCCAAGTGGACTTCAAAGGCAATTGTTGTTTCTGTGGCGATGGGCGGCCGCTCAAGCCCCCATGGGCGACCGCCCAAGCCTCCCTCCAGCACAAAACTCAGATTTTTGACCCTTTTTTCCTAGGTTTCCATTCCTTCTAACCAAGCTTAATTCAAGAACACCAAAAGATACTTTAACCTTACCAAGTCCCATTCCAAACATGTAAACTCAAAACCAAGTAGCCCTAGATTATTTATCTCTACCCATTTCACCCATTTCAACCCTTTTAAATGATCTTCCTTGAACCCTAACTTCAACAAATTTTCATTTTCCAACATCCAACTTCCATTAAGGTTTTCAAGGCATAAAATCAACATCATAGAACAAGAGTAATATTTAAAAGCTCATGAACAAGTAGGAGAAGGGAATCATAACAACTCACTTTAGATTTTTTAGAATAAAATGTTGATCTTCTTAGCTTGCCTTGATCCTCTAGATGATCCAAACCCAAAAATGCCCTTGGTCTTGAAAATGGTGTAGAAATGACTAGCTATAAGGCTTGGAATGGGGAGAGCAAATAGCAAGGGCGATTTCCGGCAACTAGCAAGAAGCACTCCGACCACCGTGCAAACGTTTTCCGGCGATATTGACTGTTCTGGCTTCACCACCTTTGGACAATCCAGCGGCGTGGATTAGGAATTTCTTTGATTTACCGCCGGTAAACTCATCGGAAAACCCATCTTCAAATCCAGAAACAGATAATTTCCTTTGTTGCTCTTCATTTTCTGGGTATTTCTTGGGGTTTTAAGAACATCTTTAATGGGACCCAGGACTATAAGCTTTGAGAGAGGGGTTAAATTTGGTTTTGGGTTAAATCAGAGGGTTTATAAATGTGCTAGGGGGATTTGGAGAGAGATTCCATTGACTGAATGTTCTTCAATCTTGTTGAAATTTGGGTTTGAGAATGAGCCTTTAGAGTTCCCAGTAGGTGAGGTTCTTGGGGAGTTTGAGGAAGATGACCCAAGGATAACGTCTTTTAGGTCAATGAACGACCTTCCCAATCACATATGAGCCAACTACTTCTTGTCCCGTCGTGATTCACTTAGGAACTTGGTTATAGGGGAATCTAGGTTGCCCATAGTTAGGTTGTCGCCTACGAATGTTAGGACTGATTCCCCTTCTTTTTCTCCTTGTTTTGTAGACATGGATCACGACGGCCGCCCTGATCAACCAGCCCAAGAAACAAACGAAGCCAGCACAAGTGCTGGGAGCACTAGGATCGTCGACGCCTTTCATACCGGTGTACGAGTTGGAAGGAATGAACGAGGCTTCGGAGACGGGGCTAAAGGGAATTGGGCAATCACCAAAGTTAGCACGAGGAAGGGAGATACTGGGAAGCTGTTGATAGATTCCCTTCGAGACTCTTTCAGAGTACACGCTGCATCGTACAGGCTTGAATATCTCAGCCAAAAAGAATATGAGCCTCGTAGGCAGTCACTTCTTACCAGCAAAAAGAAAGTTGCTTTCTTCTACAAACAGTTCGAGCTCGGACTGAGGTTACCTCTAGATCCCTTCATCAACAAGTTCCTTGAAGATTCAGGTTGCGTGCCAATGGAGCTGAGTGGGAACGCGGTTAGGATTTTGTCTTGTTTCATTGTGGTCTGCAGATTCCTTGGCTACGAGCCATGTAATAAGGTGTTTCGTCAATACTACCGGACGAAACGATCCGTTAAGAATGGGAAGTCCGTAGTGAGTGTGTCGTCGATTAGGAATGTTCCAAGCCTGTTTTTAGACACTCAGAATAAAGTGTATGGCTGGGATAATCACATGATCCTGGTGGAGAGTAGGGTAGGATGGCAATTTCCTTGGCCTGAGAATCAAAGTATGGTTGCTGACGAGCATGTATGGCCGGCTCCATGGGCCGACGAGCAGAAAAAGAAGATTGATAATCTGCTAAGTCTTGGATGGGTGTCGTTTCAGGACATTGAAGCCTCTCACTGGATGTATATAAGGGTCGGCATTATGTCTAAGCCGTCGAAAGGCCCCGACCCTTTGGTGAAGATAAACCTTGACACTCGTTACCCGGTCTGGGTCGTCCACAATGAGTTGAATTGGGAAGAAAACTGTGTCACTTGTGCGAGCGCACGCCCAGACCATCCAGAGAACTCTTGCGCCAACCTTGAAATGTTTGGGGGTTGGGCTCTTAATACTTGTCTTTTTAATATGATATTCTGTCTTTTTGTCTCGTCGTGAAGGACTTAACCTTTTTCCGTTTTATTTGACAGTTCTCTCTAAAAAGGACATTGATCACATCGAACGGGACATCATGAGCGAAGTGATTAGACCCAACGAGCGAACCAAGGCGAAGAAGGACAAAGCGACGTCCAATGCCATCTACAACCGGCAAGAGAATATGGCGAAGAGGAATGATCAGCTCCCCAAGGACTGCACTATCGGCGCCATCCCCATGATTGAAAGGGAGGTCGTCGTTGAAGGGGTTGAACACTGGGGGTCATCAAGTGGCGGTTGACGAGCTGGAGAAGGAGGTTGGAGTTGAGTCAAGTGTTGTAGCTGTCAATGCTGAGACCCAACAGGTCATCGTTGAGGGTGAGCACGTTAACCCTGAGGCCGTTGGGAGCTCAGATTCTAATCCTGATGTCGTTGGTGAGGGGAGTCACGTCTCCAGAAAGAGAAAAGATCACCCCGTTGGTTCTGGGGGAGAGAAAGAAAAGAAAAAGAAGGCTGACAACGACCCAATCAGCTCCTCCGACCCCTCAACTCCTCGAGCTGAAACTCCTGGCTCGTCGTCAGGGGTCCTTGATAGGAAGCAGGCCATGGAAATGGCAACCAAGTTGGGCAAAGTCCCTCAGATCTCTGGGATCCCTTGCTTGGCAAGAAGTGGTCCTGCTCTTATCTTGGGGGCGGCACTGACAAAACAAGGTAGGGATGTTGCTTTCGTTCGCCAGATGAGGGAGAATAAGACCAAGCCTGAGACATACCATGCTCGCTTCGGGCTGATGCAAACTGAGGTAATTCAGTTTTCCACTCTTCATGCCTCTCTCTCGTCGTTTTATACTTGTAATAATAACGACCTCGTTGTTGCAGATGATGTCGATGGTAGATGCTATGACGGCGGACTTCAAGGCATGCCTAGACGCCGAGCAGAAGGAGAATGAGCAGCTGATCCAGTCCGTTGGAGCCAAGGAGGCTGCTGAGAAGAAGCTGAAGGAAGCCGAAGATAACGTCGTCCAATTGACCACCGCCTACGAGTCACTGATGGCTCAGAAAAATGAAATTCTGAAGGAGGCGGAAATCCTGAAAGCTGATAAGGCCAAATTGGTAAAGGAAGCAGGGATCCTGACCACTGGTCTACGAGCCGCGGAGGGTAAAGTTGATAAGCTGAAGTCTGACTACGAGGCTGCTCGGAATCAGATCGAAGCGATGAGGCCTGACCATCAAACTGCTTTGGACGACGCTAAACTTGATGCAGTTGAACAGTTCAAGAGAGGTGAAGAGTTTATTCAGGTCATCACTAAGAAATCTAGTGACTTCTTCCAGGATGGGGCCAAGCATTTGGCAAGATGGATCTTGGCGGACCCTGAGACCAAGGGCTTAATGTCTACGAGAAAATTGGCCGACCTTCGCACGCAGCCGTCGCATGACCAGTGAGGCTCCGCTCACCCATCCCCTCGTTCCCTTCAATGAAAATGACTTGGGTATTATCAAAGAAGACGACGGGAAGGATGGGAAGGATGAGTGGCCAATCCCTGCTGTCGATCCAAAGAACTTTGATGCCTATTACGCCTACTTCCTCGACGACGGCCCCAATCCTGATGCAGCTCTATCCAATGCCGGCGGCCCCCAGTGACTTGTCTTACTTGAAATGATTTTGTAATGTCTCAAAGAATGCTTCACCTTAACCTGATTTGGTGGTTTCAAACAATGTCTCAAACAATTTCTAAATTTTTGTAATGTAATTGGCCCGTTTCCTCGTAGTTTAGAGGGGGTCGTACAATTTGTTTTAACGTTTTGGTTATTCAATGCCTTAGATTTTGTTTGTTAATCTGTGTTAACGTAGATAGCATGTGATAAATCATTAAACGAGTAAGTTTGAGGACAAGTGTGAATGGTCGTCGAAAGTGATGACCAGAACTTGGGTCGTCCTAATATGGCCGACCTTTGTTCCTACTTTTATTTTCTCAACTTCTCAATGGCTCGTAGGAATAGTACGAAGGTCTGTAGGTCTTTGCTCGTAGGCAAGGTTCTATGGACGAGTCGTCTTATTCCGTTATAGCATTCGACGAAGTCCGGCTTCGTCTAACCTTTATACTTGGCTAAAGTGAGTGTAAGTGTCAAAGTCTTTGCTTCGACTGATCTTTATACTTGATCAAAGTGATTGTAAGGGTCGAAGTCAAGCTTCAACCGTTCTAAGCTTCTTGAGTTTATAATGGACGAAGTTCAACGAAGTGACGAGTTTCCATTGATAATTTTCGATCAATAATCGTACATTGACAACTCGATTACTTTTTAAGACTTCTGGGATTTATAGATTATCCCTTACAAACTTCCAAAATCTTCAAAAAATGACAATGAAAAAGTTACAATCAAGAACTACAAGTAGGGTGCCCTGAGGGCGCTGAGTGTTGCCGACGATCTCAGAAGTAATACTTCGTGAGATGATTAGCGTGCCATGGATGCTTTAGTTGCTCGCCGTTTGGCCTGGCTAGACGGTAGGTTCCTTCTCTGACCACACTGGTGACGATGTATGGTCCTTCCCAGTTGGGAGAGAGCTTGTTTTGACGGGCCTTAAGTCTTGTTGCTTCGATTTTCCTTAGAACATGATCTCCGACCTTGAAAATTATTTTCTTGACTTTTTTGTCGTGGTACGCCTTGGTTCTTTTCTTGTAATTTTCCATCCTCAGTTGAGCGTCCAATCTTCGCTCGTCCACAAGGTCTAGGTCGACCTGTCTGTTGTGTATGTTCTTTTCAACGTTGTAGAGAGCCACTCGATCAGTAGGAAGTTGAAGCTCGGCGGGAGCCATGGCCTCAGAGCCATATGCTAAAGCAAATGGGGTTTCCCCCGTAGGCCCCCGGGTGGTTGTGCGGACTGCCCAGAGGGCTGAAGGTAGTTCGTCCAACCATCTCGTATCCCGTCCTTCCAGATTTTTACATAGGGCCGACAAGACGAGTTTGTTGGCTGCTTCAGCTTGTCCATTGCCTTGGGTATAGGCAACAGACGACTTAGAATGCTTGACGCCCATTCTGTTTAGCTCTTGTTCAAACTTCCTTGAAAACTGCAGGCCGTTGTCGGAAACAATTATCCTCGGAATCCCAAAGCGACACCATATTGAATCGTGGATGAAGCTTAGGGCATTTTTCTCCGTAATCTGGTTCAGAGCTTTGGCCTCCACCCACTTGGAAAAATAATCAACTGCCACAATTACATACTTCACTCCCCCTTTGGCCTGTGAAAATGGCCCAATCAAATCAGCACCCCACATGTCGAACGACCATGCTGCCATGACCGGGGTCTGTTCCGTCGTTGGGAGTTTAGGGAGGTCGGCGAACCGTTGGCAAGTGTCACATTTCCTCACAAACTGTTTGGCATCCTCTCGAAGATGGGGCCAGTAGTACCCCATGGTGATTAACATGTCAGCTAATGTACGGGCCCCAGGATGGCCCCCGCATTCTCCTTTATGCACTTCAAAAAGCAAGTTAACTACTTTATCAGGATGGACGCACTTCAATAGCGGCCTAGTGATAGATCATCTATACAGTTCACCCTCTACGACCGCGAAACGGGCGGCCTTCCTTTTGATCTGCCGCGCCAACACTTCATCGGATGGCAATTCATCTTTTTCAATAAACGCTTTCAGCTCGTCGATCCAACATCTAGGACCGTCTCCCATGCACATGACCTTCACTCGTTCATAGGCTGATGTTCGAGATAGGCCAAGTGGTGGCCATGCTCGTCTTCAGGGAGTTGATCTGTTGCCAGCTTGGAGAGTAGGTCGGCGTGTTCGTTGTCTTCACGGGCAATTCTCTGGATGGCCCAAAACTCTAGCCCCTGAATCAACTCGCCGACCAATGAATGATACTTCTGTAGGGTGGAGTCGACGACCTGATAGTCTCCACGCACTTGGTTCACAATCAACTGAGAATCACAAAACGCTGCGATCTTAGTGGCCCCAAAACACTTGGCGTATTCAATTGCCGCCACTAGCGCTTCATATTCTGCTTGGTTGTTCGACGCTTGGAATTTGAATCTCAACACTTCTTCAAAGACCGTGCCACTTTCTGGCTCGATGAGGACGATTCCCGCCCCACTGAGATCTTTTGTTGCCGATCCGTCTGAAAAAATCTTCCAACACCCTACGGGCAAGATCAACTCTTATGGTTTGTCGTCGACCTCCTTGCCTTTGCTGCTTTTTGGAGGTGGCCTTTGGTCGTCGTCGACACTGAATGAAGTTTCAACCAGGAAATCTGCCAATGACTGCGCTTGTAAGGCTTTCCTTGCTCTGTACTGAATGTCAAACTCAGTTAACTCAATGCTCCAATTGAGAAGACGGCCGGAACTTTCAGGGCGATGCAAAATTTTCCGTAGTGGGGCGTTGGTGTAAACAATGATGGGGTGAGCAGAGAAGTAAGCTTTTAGTTTTCGTGCTGTGATGACGAGAGCATAAGCTATCTTCTCGGCATTGAAATAGCGGGTTTCTACGTCGGACAAGGCTTTGCTTACATAATATACGAGCCTCTGTATCCCGTCCTCCTCTCTCACCAAAACGGCGGCAACGGCCTTGTCACTCACCGAGAGGTATACAAACAAATCTTCCCCTGCCACGGGGCTGCAGAGGAGTGGTGGGGAGCCCAGATATTCCTTAAGCTGCTTGAACGACTCGGAACATTCTTATGTCCATTCAAAATCCTTGGCACCTCGGAGAGCTTTGAAAAATGGGAGTGATTGCTCGGCGGATTTGGCAATGAAACGACCCAAGGCCGCCACTCGTCCATTCAAACGTTGAACCTCCTTGATGCTCCTTGGTTCTGCCATATCAATCAGAGCCTTGATTTTTTCGGGGTTGGCTTCAATTCCCCGCTGTGAGAGCATAAATCCCAAAAATTTTCCTGCGGCCACTCCAAACACGCACTTGGCCGGGTTAAGAACCATATCATTCGCTCGTAGATTAGTGAAAGTTTGCTGGAGGTCGTCTACATGCTTTCTCTTTTTCGATTTGACGACCATGTCGTCGACATACGCCTCCAAGTTGTCGCCAAGCTGTCCCTTAAATACTTTGTTGATCATTCTCTGGTACGTCGCCCCGGCATTCTTGAGCCCAAAGGGCATCTTTGTGTAGCAGTAAGTTCCTCCTGCGGCCTGGAAGGCCGTCTTCGGAATATCTTCTTTGGCCATCTTGATTTGGTGGTAGCCAGAGTACGCGTCAAGAAAGCTCAAAGTCGTATGACCGGCCACAGAGTTGACGAGCTTGTCGATTCTGGGCAAGGGGTAACTATCTTTGGGGCATGCCAAATTTAGGTCGGTGAAATCGACGCAAAGCCTCCACTTTCCGTTAGGTTTTTTGACCAACACCACATTAGCTAGCCACGTTGTGAACCCAGCGTCCACAATAATTCCAGCACTCAATAATTTCTCAATCTCTTGCTTTATGGCGACCTCCTTTTCAGCCGAAAAAATTCTGCACCTTTGCTCCTTGAATTCCATCGTAGGATTTACTCCCAGCTTATGGACGGCTACCTCTTCTTTGATACCCTTCATATCCTCAACTCTCCAGGCAAAAACATCGAGGTTTTGTTTGAGTAGGGAGATTATCTCTTCCCTCTCCTCAGTAGATAACTGAGACCCCAGCTTGATTTTTTGCTCTGGATAGTTTGGGTTAATGACCAACTCCGTTAGCTCGTTGGCCGGCTTCATCTCAGGAGCGTCGTCTCTAAAGTCCATGGATTCGATAACAATTTTTTTAATTTTCTTTCTTGCCTCGGGGGTGAGGTCTGGAACCTCGTCGTCAATCAACTTATCTAGCTCGGCCCCCGATTCTTGGGCGACCAAAAGTTGCGGTTTTGCAGCTTGGTCGTCCATGAATATTTCAGTAAAGACCTCTGGGTCGTCTACACACTTGATTGTCGAGACACTTGCGTAAGAGGTCGTCGTTTGTTTGATTGACTTAGAGAGCTTCACAACATGATCTGGGTCGTCTATTTCAATAGTCCGTTTTGCCTTCAACACATGCTCCAAAAATTCAGGGGCCGTCCCCAGCACACATCCAATCCCCGAGCGAGTAGGGAATTTAACTCGTTGATGAGGGACTGAGGCGACGATCCCTAATGCAGCTTGGCCGGGTTGGCCGAGAATGGCATGGTAGTCGCTGACGACATCAATCACAATGAAAGTCACAACTTTAATGGTTCTCAACGGGTGTTCTCCAATGTCGACGGGAAGATCAATTTGACCCTTTGCGTCCACCCTGTGGTTGGTGAATCCCTCGAGATGACCTAAGTAGGGACTTAGGCGGCTTTCGGGTAGACCCATCCGCTGGTAGACATTGTAAAACAAGATATCTTTGGCCGCCCCAGTATCGATTAGAATCCGCCTGGACTCACAGTTGTCGATGTAACCAGGGATGACCAGCGTCTGTTGACGCGCCAATGGATTGGCCGGTAGCTTGTAGGGGAAAAAGCTTATCACATCGTTTGGGATTTCAGACTTTTGTGGAACATGGGGGGCTTTTTTCAGGTGATAGATGGCGCTTTTGATTTGATTCTTACTGGTTTCTTCAGATATTACCAAAACCATCCTTGGTTGTCTCTCCGGAGGGCCGTCATTAGCAGCTCGAGTGTTGGCTGCTTAACGATCTTTTCGCACGTACTCCTCAAGGCGACCATCATCAATCCATCTTTGAATAATCTTCTTCAAACTAAAGCACTCCTCAGTGTCATGTCCCTTATCCCTGTGGTATTCACAATATTTGTTCATATTTTTCTTCCCCTTCCCATTGGGGTTCATTTTTGGCGCCGGGCCAAAATCAACATTGCTCAAAATTTCGGATCGTGATACGGTCAGTGGAGTGTACGACTCTGGGACCTTTTCGGCCTTCACTTGCTTGTTCTTTCCTTTCTCTCCAGCCTTATCCTTTTTTGATTTTGCCGTCTCACCATCGTCGACGGTCTTTCCTTCTCTTTGCAACTTTCTCTCCTCAGCCTCTGCAACAGCGTATGCTTTGGCGTAGAGATATTTTCGGGATTTTACTGGGTGGACTTGCAATTCGTAGTCCAGAGTAGAGGAAACAACACCGTGTCTGAAACAATTGATAATTTCTCTATCCGTCAAGTCTTCATCAATCTGGTCCACTAACTTCTTAAATCTTTTGAAATAGCTCATAGAGCTTTATTTCAAGTTCCTTGGGATATGTTACTGAGATCGTTGACGGTCTTACGACGATCTCCCGCCGTTGCAAACCGTCCCAAAAACTTTTTCCTCATTTGCTTCCACGACTCAATGCTCCCCTTAGGAAGGCTTCTAAACCATCGTAAAGCAGCGTCAGTCAGCGTGCTTGTAAGGGCCTTACACATGACATCATCGTGGCCTGAAGCTCTTGCCACTACATACATCTGGGCTTCGAGATGCTGTATGTGATCTATGGCGCTTGTAGAGCCATTATATTGTTTCAAGTCGGGAAGTTTAAAACCTGGTTCGGGCGGTCCTGTCTCCAGCATCCATGGTGCTAAGGGATTCATGGTACCACCATCATCTTCTGAGTCGTCGCTATCCACCTTGTTTCTTTTGGTCGTCAACTCCTCCACCTGTCGCTTGAGTCTTAAGAACTCTCTCATATCAACTTCTCCTGTCGGGCCCGCCGGGGGGATTCTGTCTCGACGAGGCCCCCGGGTAACGGTGTTAGACCGCTGCCTCTTGGTGGGGGCTGGTCGTCGTGAGATGTATCTCTCTCTGTAGCTTGGTGGTGGAGACGGCCTATAAGATCTGGATATCTCTTGTTCACGACGAGGGGGGGTACGGGTTCTTTCCCAATAGCTTGGTGCCCGTTCATTTCTCAACGAAGGAGTCATCAGACGACCCCGAACGACTTGGTTCTGATTCGCTTCAAGATTTTCGACCGCCATGACTCTACGAGGCTCTATCTCCTCATCTCGACGTTTTTGGGATGGTGCTCCTTCACTACGACGCTGATTAATGTGTTCTCTAAGATCAATCTGGGGCACTACTCGTTCCTCTCCTGCAGCAACATTATCTCGACGACCCTCTCTCCTTTGATTCCTTCTTCTCCCCGACGAGACGGTATGGTGGGACGCCTGTGGGGCTTGGGGCGCAGCCATTTGGATGAGCTCATTCTGGATTTGCAGGAATTCTTGAAGGGCATTAGCTCTCTCGACGAGGAAAGCGGCTCTGTCGAGATGTGGGTTAGATGGACCTCCCACATGCCGTACGGGGAGCGCCTCGGTTCTCCTTTCCGGTGGAGGTCGTCTCGCACGTTCACCGCAGTGTCCCTTTTCTCTTCTCCTTGCCGTTTGAAGGCCTGTGCCATCAACCACCCCTTGTGACCTGGTAACCCTTAAATTAGGGTTCCTAGGTGGAGAGGGTGGTCTAGGGTTTTCTTGTTGGCCTTGCTGAGAGGGAGGAGGTACACCTTCGTCTCCGGTGGATTTGCTTGCTGTGTGTCCGTCTGACACCATTTTTCAGGTATTTTCTAAATTTGCGTTTTGTTGTTCAAGACCAGCGACAAACGATTCCCTGAATGGAACCAATCTGATCGTGCAGAAATGTGTATTGGGCTCAGTTATCGTGTCCAGCAGGTGATTGAGCTGACTCCGTGATATGCACACCACAAGAAACAACCGTGAAACTGCGCCGGGGGTCTTCCGGCAAGCCCCTCCGGCGTGAGAATCAGTTGATGGACTGGAAAGTGGTGATAATATTATGGTCGCTCAATGACGATGACCGCCATCCGTTGTTGGACGGGCCATAACCCAGATCTTGATCTGACCCTTCGTAATTGGTCCTTTGGTGGGCCTGCTGGACCCCTAGCTCGTAGCAAAGTATTGGGCTTGGTCCATCACAGAATATTCCGTGTTCAGAAAGTTTTTAATATTCTTTAAATTTTAAATAATGGGACCTATTTATCATACTCTAGCATACACAACAACTATTTACTTACTATTTTCTATTACAATTTCTGTTTTATAGTATTTCATTATCTATACTCACATCACCATAATTTTGTATAATTTTTCTTAATACGCGTGTACATCAATTTTTTTTACAATTTCAAATGGCACTGAGGAAGTAAAACCCATCTTCCTCTCACCAACAAATTGTTTCAGTATCCACTTTATTTATTTATTTTTCTCATTAACGAAATGATGTCCGGAAGAAAATGACAACCCCAACAAATTTAAACAAATAAATTCCGGTTGCACTAAGGCTCCGTTTGCTTGCCGTAAAATATTTTTCGAAAAACGTTTTTTCCATTTTTTGATATTTGTTAAGCATCGAAAAATGGGTAAAAAGTTTTCCCCCTTTTTCACCGTAAAATGACTTACAGATTTTTTTTAAGTAAAACATTTTACGAAAAATGATAACACCCTCACACACCTAACTTTCCATACACCCCCACGTTACCCACCCTACTCACCACCTCCACCCCCAACCCCTCCCCCTCGGGTAAAAAAAAAAATTATTTTTAACAATTTCCCACCCCACTCCACTCACCACCACCCCCTGCCCCCCATCCCTCCCCCCCCCCCTGTTGGGTAAAAAAAATCATTTAAAACTTATTTTTAACAACTCTCCACCCCACTCCACTCACCACCACCACCCCTGGCCCCCACCCCACTCAAATTATCTCAAATTGTGTTTTTATCGAAAAATATTTTCATGAAATTTATTTCGAAAAATATTTTCCTTACCAAACAGCCGAAAACATGTTTATCTCATTTTTCGGAAAACATTTTACAGGAAATTCATTTTCCGAAAAATATTTTACAGGAAATAATTTTCCGCAAGTTATTTTACCCGAAACAAACACTACTAGAAACTGGACAATTACAGACGGAATCCGTCGGTAAACCTTAAAATCCGTCGGTAATAGTTGTTTACCGACGGACGCGATCCGTCGGATTCCGTCGGTAATATTTCGTTGGTAATGCCGACGGACGGTCCGTCGGTAAACGCTAATATATTGTCGAAAATTGTCCGTCAGTAAAGATAGCCCGCCGGAGGTTGCCCGACATATCACCGGAGAGATTTCCGACAGAAATGTCCCTCGGTAATTAACGCAAAATTTTCGATGGACTTTTCCGTCTGTAAATCTATTATCAGCTTTTAAAAGAATTTACCGACGGAAAATTTCGTCGATAAATTGCAAAGAATTTTAAAAAAATATATTGCATTAAAAAATACCACCTGCAGCCTGTTCAAACAATACCAAAATTTTCACCTGTTTAAAACATACACAAAAAACATGATAAAACGCCACATGAAGTTTATAGGCCAAAAAGAGTGAAAGATGAACACAAAGCTTAATATAACAAACTCTCGCATATTATCCAAGTGAAGAATCAAACAAGAATTACCACCCACTTCCAAAAACTTTGAGGTACCAAATAAAACTACATTATGTTATCTATAGTCTATCTATGAAAGCTCTTCTAGAACTAAGCTAACAGAATAATAAGTCATGCCCAGGCTTCATAGAATCACAGCTCACTCTCATCTGTGCTTTCTCCATTTGACCCCTTTTCGTTCACTTCCACAAGCTCCGTATCGAATATTAGTGTTGCCCCTCCTGTGTATATACATATGATCACAATTATCTTAAGTTACATCAAAGTTAAATGAGATTTAGAGTTCTCGGCATTCATGTTTGAACTTTGAATCCAACATCTAGAAAAATTATCTTCAGTGGCAATGCACATCAATGGCGGAGTGCAGGATTACTTTGAAATGGGGTCAAGATTATTTTTATAGAATATTATTCTGTAATATAAACATTTTGTTTAAATGGGGAGGGGGCAAAATTATATTATATTGTTATTTTTTCAAGGACGAAATTCATACCTTTGAGAGATTGGGCCTTCCTGAATGCAGAATATCAATGATCGTGAAAAAACAAAATCAAACACCATAAACACATCAATGTCCTAGAAACAATTATTCACTCCATCACACATATCACTTGCTCCCGAAGAGATTCTGAATTCAACTTTAAATATTTTGTACAGGAATAAAAGAATAGCATAAATGGACCCCTCTTATTTCAAATTTGAAGATGGTTCGATCCACATTAATGTGACGTCAAATTTTTTGATCACATCAAAAAATAATTCAAAATTTTACCTTAGTACTGAAAGGACCTTCAGGAAAGTCTATCTCCAAAATCTTCCGTCCCTAATAACACATAAATCAAATAAAAACAGAAATTAACAATCGCGACACAATTAAATTACAAAAAAAAAATAAAAAAATTCAAACAATTCAAACTGATGTAAAAACATCACAAAATAAAGCCTAGTGAGAATATATGTTTGTAACAACATTAGTGATAAAAACATAAGATAGTCCAAAAAGATGGAAATGTAGGTTAAATTTTTCTTGGAAAGAAAATTTGGTTACAATAATACTTATATGTGATAACAACTTTCTTCCTCATGGAATAGCTTGATCTGTCAAAACAAAAATGCTCAAGGTTGAGATGCATAGGATGAGAATAAAGAGTTCACTACCAGAAACAGGTCATTTAGCGACGGAAATAACAGCGACGGACAGATTCCGTCGCTATTTAGCGACGGAATATAGTATTTAGCGTCGGAATTATTTTGGCGTCAAATTTAGCGACGGAATTTAATTCCGCCGCTAAATTCCGCCGCTAAAAAGAATATTCCTCGAATATTCGTTTATTTCCGCCGCTAATTTGGCGGTTGATTTACCGACGGAATATTCCGCCGCTAAATCTTAAACAGCGACGGAATTATTCCGTCGGTGAAAATATATCATTTTTTTATTTTTTTAATTATCAGCGTCGGAAATATTCCGACGCTGAAATTAAAATATTTTTTATACAATTTCAAAGTAATAATCTCGCTTATTTTATTTATAGGAAAGGGAGTATGGTCCGAATATCACTTTTGTGGATGTTTACGCTAGCACCCATATTCGGAATTCTACAGCGCCCGATCAACCTCCGCAATGGGTTGACGATCGATCTCACTTGCCTTTGTAAGTAAACTACCATTAAATGACTTGATTTTGAATATGTAAATTTATTTATGTACCTTACATTGTGTATATGATTATAATTGTTTGTTTTATTTTTCAGGCTGCATATCAAGCCGCCGTTGTTCCCGAAGGAACGCCTCCCGGCGAGCCCGTCCCCTTCGTGCCTGATGTTTGGCAGGAGGTCACCTCTCAGGGACATCCAAGGAGAGGAGCCCGAGTGTTAGGGATGGGGGATTACGGGCGGCAATGCCCGTCGACGTCGACCGGCCGTCGGAGAAATGTTGCCCAGCCCATGTTTCATGATCCGAGGGTCGACACTGGAGGCTGCGTTGGAGGAGGAGAGACGCGAGCGGGCAAAGCTTGCGGATGCTTTGGCAGTTCAGTTGCAGATGCAGGAGGAGAACGATCGACGTCATGCAGAGACTCAAAGACAATTGGCGCTGTTGATGGCTCGTCTCGGCCCGGACTTCCTGTAATTCCCCGGCGTCCCCAGGTTGATTGCGGACTTTTTTAGACATTGTTGTATTAATTTATACTTGTTTGTAAACATTTGAGACATTTGGTACCCGCGGAGCCCCTCCCCGCCTCTCCCCTCCCCCGCTCCACCCCTCTCCCCCCCGCTCCACCCCTCTCCCCCTCTCCCCCTCTCCCCCTTCCCCCCTCTCCCCCTCTCCCCCTATCCCCCTATCCCCCTCCCCCTCTCCCCTCCCGAATTGGTACGGTGGTATTTAGTTTTTATTTGGTACGCCGGTATTTGAATTTTAGTTTGTATAGTTTTAGTTTTATAAATTGAAATGTTATATCAGGTACAAAAAATTTTGGTTTTTTGATATTTTAAAATATTTTTTTTAATTTATTTGAATCGCGACGGAATTTTCCGTCGCCGAAATTAATGCTGAAAGAAAAATTAATTAAATAAATTAATTTCGGCGGCGGAAATTTCCGTCATTGTTTGTAATAAAATTAATTTAATTAAATTAATTTCAATGACGGAATTTCCGCCGCTATAATCATTTAATTTTTATTTAATTTTTGATTTCGGCGGCGGAAAATTCCGTCATTGTAATAAAATTTAAATTTAAATTAAATAATTTCGGCGACGGTATTTTCCGCCGAAATAATTTAATTTCAATTTAAATTTTATTAACGGCGGAAATTTCCGTCGAAATTAATTTAATTAAATTAATTTTTATTACAGCGACGGAAATTTCCGCCGCTGAAATGAAAATTTAATTAAATTAAATTAATATAGCGGCGGAAATTTCCGTCGCTGTAACCATTAATTCACCGGCGGAATTAAATTCCGTCGGTAAAAGAAAAAAATAGCGGCGGAAATTGACCCGCCGGAGCACTGCGACGGGCTGGTAGCGGCGGACCACCGACGGAATTTTTCCGCCGCTGATTATTTTTAGCGACGGAAATTTAATTTTAGCGACGGAAATTTCCGTCGCTAAACGACCTTTTTCTGGTAGTGGTTCATCTAACTTTATTACCTATGGGGTTTACAAGATGTTTCACTAAGGGGTCACTAGTTCCATTTTTCTCACGTTTGGATCGAAACTTCAATTTTTTTGTATCAATCCAACTTATGGATTATTATTCCGTTTGTTTTAAGAACTTCATCATTATGAACATCTCGTAGTAATGATGGTGTGAACCTAAGGACAAGTAATCATTTGTAGAGAATAGAACTAGCTTTGGGACCTGCCGAGGATCCCTATCAATCTCTTTGAAACAATTCACATCATCTGAAATTTAGATAGGTATCTCGACGGTTAAAGACAACCCATTTTAAACAAAATTTAGATAGATGCCCTGATGGTTAAAGGTCAGGTATTCAATTTTCATCTTTCACTTTTTAGTGTCACTATTATAATATATTAAATTAATAATTAATAAAAAAAGTAATAGCTCAATGTCTAAACGGAATAATTAATGGTATATGCAACGTACTATGACATTATTTTCGTATAATGAAAACTACTTGCTAATGGTTGTGTAGTATAACGTACTTTTCAAACATTTTTCAAATAATGCAATGTATAAAAAAATAACTGATGACGTTAAATTTTATTAAGACCAACACAATTAAAATAACACCAGTAAAAACCAACCCCAAACATTTCTTCTTTCACAGGAACCCACCCACCCCCACTCTCCAACTTTATCTTCTTCCTTACCCCATATCCAATAATGTTTTTGAAATAATTAACACATAAATCAAATAAAAACAGAAATTAACAATCGCGACATAATTAAATTACAAAAAAAAATAATAAAAAATATCAAACAATTCAAACTGATTCTTAAAAAAAAAATTTACCTCAAGCTCAGCTTGAATCTCCTCACGCTCGTGACCAGTAGTAATAAGCACTACATCCTCCACTCTCTTTTTCGAAACAACATTATCCGTCACCAAAATCTCAAAAAAAAATCAATATAAATTATATCGATCAATGCAATCAAAACCAACACATCTAATGGAGTATCAATTATCCACAAATCAAAGTAGGATTAGGAGGGAATTAAAATTATCGGATTCCGAAGCGAAGTGGCGGTTGATAAGATGGAAGGATGGGCGGAGGGCCGAGGAGGCGGCAGAAGAAGAAGCGTCACCGCCGGCGGCTATGCAACGAGTGGCGGATCGGGCTTTGGAGAGAGCTTTGAGAGGAGCATGGAGGCGCCTCCACATGATTTAGAATCCTAGGGTTTGAGTGTTTGATCTCGTTATCCTCATTAATGTTGAGGAGAACGAAATTGAAAGGATATTGTGCGTGGAGAAGGGTTTCATAGGAGGGGAGAGAGAGAGAGAGAGAAAGCGATTAGGTTTAAGAGTGAGGCACAGTGAGAGGCCGTTAGGGTTTAATTTATACATCGAATTACCGACGGACGCGCTCCGTCGGTATTACCGACTGAAAATTCACATTTATCGATGGAATAAAATGAAAATTTAAAAAAGAAATTCTCGGCAAGTGCAAATTAAACATCGGTCGATACATTGTTATTCCGTCGAATTTGGTCGATAAACAGTCACTTTCTAGTAGTGAAAAGGAGCCTAAGTAAGAACTTCTTTCATCCAAACCAGTAAATTGCACAAGAACTATGCAAAGACTCATATTCATTAACATAGTAACATTAGATGAGACGGACCAATTAAATTAAGGAAGCATGTTAGGAGGCACCCTAAGGGGGGAGGAGATTTGGGTTCGATCTTTGTCGATAAATTTTTTGATCTGAGAAATTAGCTCTCCGGATTCAAGTATTTCGGTAAAAGTATAAAAACCATGACACGCATTTGGATATTCCACAAGGCACACTTCTTTGCCACACCTCTTGAGCCACTGATAATACTTCCTTTGCCAATCTTGTAGGGTATCGAAACCACCTATGACCACCATTGTGGCCGGAAAATCTTTCACGATTGATAAATCTTTTGCATTTGGGCCGCTCACGTTGATTACTTCATGATCCCGGTTCCATTTTTCTCCTTGAGGATAAAACACATTCCATAACCAATCTGTTAGCTTCATTGATACAATTGGCATCCCATCGAGTCTGATCTCCGACTCTGTTCGCTCCTCTCCGCCGAAGAAAGGTTGTATAGCTACTAGTCCCTTCACCTATACATTACCAATTCAATTGATAAACATCGTGATATACCTCTACTTTTTTGAAGAGTAGGTGGTCAAAGTGGCAAATTAGGTGAGCTTAGCATGAAAAACAATCTTTCTCTACCTTTACTAGTTGGAAAGTATATTGGCATGCTCTTTCAGCAACATGGTGGGCAATATTCCCGCCAGCGCTATCTCCGGCGAGGAAGCATCGGGAAAAATCTGCATTTCCAGGCAAGAACTTCCGGCCAACGACGTCGTCAAGAAATTTCAAGACATCCAATCCATCGACATATTGAGCTGGGTACCGATGTTCAGGAATCAAACGGTAGTTTACCGATACAACAACAGCAGAAATTTCACGAGCATACCGGCGACACACGTCATCAAAAGGCGTTGAATCAGGACCGAGATAAGCAAATCCACCACCGTGAAAGAACACAATAACGGGAAGGGTGGTGGAGGCGGTGTGTTGCGTGGGGATAAAAAGGCGGTACCAAAGGTTGCGGGAAGGGTCAACGGTGACGTCGGTGGTCTTAACGCCGTTGACGGGGATGGGATTTGGAGGAGACTTGGGTTCGAAGAAACTGAATAAACGGCGGTTAATGGTGCCGTTACTCCGGCGAGATAAGTTCAACATGGTAGTGAGGAGAGAAAGGTTAATGCGAGCCTTCCATGGAAGGGACAGTGATGGTTTTGGTGTGATCGTCTCTGATGCCATAGCCGGAGATAGAGCGGGAAAGAAATGACGGGGAAAGATGTTATAATTTGAGAATTGTGATGTTTTTATTTAAGGTTGTGGCTGCTAAAGAAAAAAGGTGGCGCCAGCCAAGTTGGACTATTTGAATGTCATAAAGCCAATATTATACCAAGTTCTGTCACGACCTTTTGTTTGAGTTTCCGTGCCTACCCTACTTTACTTAACCCCTAATTCCTCAGTCTCATTCAAATAAATTAATTTTGCAAGGAAATTAAAAAGAATATACTCCCATTGCCTAGTAGAAATTGTAAACTTACTGTTTATGCGTGAATTAAGAAAAAATTAATGAAGAAAAATATTGTGAGTATGAAAAGTGAGGTTGAAAAGAGAAAGTGGGGTAGGAAATAGTGATTTGATTGGTGTTGTGAGTATAAAAGTAAAGTAGGAGAGAAAATTAGTGGGTGAGATAGTAAAAATTCTTTGCCATTTTAGGAAGTGTGCAATTTGTAATGGAACGCCCAATTAGAAAAGTTTGCAATTTGTAGCGGAACGAAGGGAGTATGGTGTAGTAAATATTGTAACTATGAAAATTGAGTTAACAAAGATAAAATGGGATAGAGAATAGTAAGTAGCTAAATATTTTAATTTTGACAAGTGAGTTTTATGAATAAAGAACTATTAAAATGTTTTCATTTTGGTGTGTCTTTTTAAATGTGACACCCAAAATAAAAATTTATACATTTTCGGATAGTGTTCTAAAAGACCCTGCCTAAGGGCGCCTAGGCCCCTCTCCAACGCCTAGTTCTAAGCCCTGCCTAGGTCCCGACTAATCCCGACTAATCCCCGCCTGGGCGCTAGGTCGGCTCCGCCGCCTAGCATCCGCCTATCGCTTTTTAGAACCTTGTTTTCGGATTGGACGGAAGGAGTATTTACACTACACTGCACATCGCTTTTTAGCATCCGCCTAGCATCCGCCTATCGCTTTTTATAATAATTGTATTATAGGTAGAGATCATACACCTTTGCCCTTGTCACCGTACCGTACCGTACCCATAAGGAACGTAGCTCCTCTAATCGGCAACCTATCAAAAATAAAAAGAAGGAACAAAATAGTGTACAAATAAAAAAAAACTCAACTGATTTACTTCAAATATATTAACATCTTTCACCTTTTCGTTCATTTATAAACAATACCTTCAATCTTTTTCTTCAATTACAGGGTATATAGTGGTGCAGAAAGTAGCACTATAGAGGAGTATTAAGTCTTTGGAGTTTATCTACCTTTTTTCAAGTGTTTTGGATGTGTTCTGTTTTTTATTTCTAGTTTTGCGTTTTTGGATGTCATAAATCGCACAATGACTTTGTTTTCTTTGGGTTGTTTGTGTATTTCACTCGGTTTAAAATCGTCTTTATTTAATATTGTTCATCAAGGATTGGAAAGTAGTAGGGGCATTTGTCAATCCAAAGGGCTTTACCTTAAACTCATAGTGCTCATGATGAGTCTTGAAGGCAGTCTTGGGTATATCTTCTTCCCTGACTCTGATCTGGTGATAACCAGCCCTTAAATCCAGTTTTGTGTAGAATGTGGATCCAAGTTTATCCAAGAGCTCATCTATAATTGGAATGGGAAATTTATCCTTCACAGTCATGCTATTCAACTCCCTATAATCAATACACATCCTCCAACTACCATCCTTCTTCCTTACCAATAGAACCAGTGATGCTTATGGACTATTGCTGTGTTGGATAATTCCACTTTGCGGCATTTCAGATATCAGCTCACTACTACATTTCTGACCTAATGTAACGCATGTAACGCATCTAATGTAACGCCAAGAGCTAATGTAACGCATCTAATGCAACGCCAGAGCTAATGTAACGCACCTAATGCAACGCCAGAGCTAATGTAACGGCTAATGCAACGCCAGAGCTAATGTAACGCACCTAATGCAACGCCAGAGCTAATGTAACGCATCTAATGCAACGCCAGAGCTAATGTAACGAGTCTAATGCAACGCCAAAATCCTAATGTAACGCCTAAATTACTAATGCAACGCCAAAATCCTAATGTAACGCCTAAATTACTAATGCAACGCCAAAATCCTATAACCTATACCCTATACCCTACACTATACCCTATAACCTATATCCTATATCCTATACCCTATACCCTATACCATATACCCTATACCTTATACATTATACCCTATCTGATATACCCTATACCCTATACCACATGCCCTATACACTATACCCTATAACCTGTATCCTATACCTTATACCACATACCTTATGCCACATACCTATCTGTATACCACTATACCATTTTATACCACTATGCCACATACCACATACCACTATACCACTATACCATATACCACATACCCTATATCACATATCCATACCTATACCCATACCACATACCACATCTGTTTATACCTATACCCTATACACTATATCTGTTATATCCTATACCATATATCCTATACCCTATACCCTATGCCCTATACACTATACCCTATAACCTATAGGGTATACCCTATACCCTATAGGGTATAGGGTATACGGTATAGGGTATACCCTATAGGGTATAGGGTATACCCTATAGGGTATAGGGTATACGGTATAGGGTATACCCTATAGGGTATAGGGTATAGGGTAGACCCTATAGGGTATAGGGTATACCCTATAGCGTATAGGGTATACCCTATAGGGTATAGGGTATACCCTATAAGGCATAGGGCATATGGTATAGGGTATACCCTATAGGGTATAGGGTATACCCTATAGGGTATACGGTATAGGGTATACCCTATAGGGTATAGGGTATACCCTATAGGGTATAGGGTATAGGGTATACCCTATAGCGTATATGGTATAGGGTATAGGGCATATGGTATAGGGTATACCCTATAGGGTATAGGGTATACCCTATAGGATATAGGGCATAGGGTATAGGGCATATGGTATAGGGTATAGGGTATACCCTATAGGGTATAGGGCATACCCTATAGGATATAGGGTATAGGGTATACCCTATAGGGTATACGGTATAGGGTATACCCTATAGGGTATAGGGTATAGGGTATACCCTATAGCGTATATGGTATAAGGTATAGGGCATATGGTATAGGGTATACCCTATAGGGTATAGGGTATACCCTATAGGATATAGGGCATAGGGTATAGGGCATATGGTATAGGGTATAGGGTATACCCTATAGGGTATAGGGCATACCCTATAGGATATAGGGTATAGGGTATACCCTATACCCTATACCCTATAGGGTATACCCTATACCCTATAGGGTATAGGGTATACCCTATAGGGTATACGGTATAGGGTATACCCTATAGGGTATAGGGTATACCCTATAGGGTATAGGGTATAGGGTATACCCTATAGCGTATATGGTATAAGGTATAGGGCATATGGTATAGGGTATACCCTATAGGGTATAGGGTATACCCTATAGGATATAGGGCATAGGGTATAGGGCATATGGTATAGGGTATAGGGTATACCCTATAGGGTATAGGGCATACCCTATAGGATATAGGGTATAGGGTATACCCTATAGGATATAGGGCATAGGGCATATGGTATAGGGTATACCCTATAGGGTATACGGTATAGGGTATACCCTATAGGGTATAGGATATAAGGTATATGGCATAGGTCATATGGTATAGGGTATAAGGTATAGGGCATATGGTATAATTATTATTAATAATAATTATTATTAATAATTATTATTATTATATAACTATATAATAATAATTTTTAATAATAATAATAATTATTAATTATTATTAATAATTATTATTATTATATAATTATTATTATCAATAATTATTATTAATAATTATTATTAATAATTATCATTATTATTATTAATAATTGTTAATCATTATTAATAATTATTATTATTAATAATAATTATTAATAATTATTATTATTAATAATTATAATTAATAATTATTTTTATTATTAATAATAATTATTAAGAATTATTAATAATTATATAATAATAATTATTTATAATTATTATTATTATTAATAATAATAATTATTAATAATTATTATTATTATTAATAATTATTATTAATAATAATTATTATTAATATTTTGATAATATAAAAACATTTAGAAGAATTGTGGACCGTTGGATTGAAAGTGTGAATGGTTGGATTTGGTTTAGTCATGATCCGCGTGGTTATTTGAGATCCAATAAAAAAATGCCATGTGGCATTGTTTTATTGGATCTTATATAATCACCCGGATCATGGCTAAATCAAATCCAACCATTCACACATTCAATCCAACGGTCCACAACTATTCTAACAAAACCAATAAATCCCTCTTTCTCTCCTCATTTCTCTTTCTTTATTTTCATTTTATCAAAACCAAGAAATTGTTTTTCTCTCTCTCTCATTTATCTCATTTTATCAAAACCAAAACCAAGAAACTGTTCTTCACTCTCTGCCAATCTCTCCGTCTTCTTCTCTCCATCAACGGTGCCCCCTCCTACCCGTCTCCCAACCTTTTTCCAACTTCCCCTTCATCGTCGCCGTCGCCATATTCCATGGATTCCGACGAACAAAAGCATCTACCCACTACCCTTCATCTTCTCCGGCGACGGCGATGGCAACGGTGGATCCGCCGTTCCCCTCCAACGTCTTCTTCTCTCTCTCCCCAACGCCGTCTTCTTCTCTCTCTCCTCCAACGCCGTCTTCTTCTCTCCCTTTCATCATCTCCGGCGAGGCTCAACCAGATCTACATGGATTCCGACGAACCCAAACTAATTCCATGGATTCCGACGAGCCCAAACATATTTCATGGGTTTCCTTTCGATTTGTTATTGTATTTTGTGTTTTATTTCGATTTGTACAAATTTTTGTTTGATTTGTGGATGATTTGGATGGTTGTGGACGGTTGTGGACGGTGGTGGATGGTGATGGATGGTTGTGGACGGTGGTGGACGGTGGTGGACGGTGGTGGAGCAAAGTATTACTTTTGAAAAATGTAAGAATTGATTTGAATATAAAAAAAGTTAAGGGACTAATTTGAGAATAAAAAACATTAAGGGACTAATTTGTGAAAAAAAAAGTTAAGGGATTGTTTGAGAATAAATATATATATATTTTTAAAATATATATATATATATATATATATATATATATATATATATATTGAAAAAAAAGAAAATTAAAAAAATTAATAAAATTGTGAAATTATGTAATAAATTTTAGGGACTCATTTAATTTTTGGCGTTACATTAGGTATTCAACCACTTTTTAAATTGGCGTTGCATTAGGTTCTTTTTGGCGTTGCATTAGCTGTTCATATGGTTTTAAAATTGGCGTTGCATTAGGTATTTACACGATGCAACGCCAAAGCTCTGGCGTTACATTAGCTTGCTATGTCGTTGCATTAGACCTAATGCAACGCAAGAGAATGCAACGGCCATTTGGCGTTACATTAGGCCTAATGTAACGGTTTTTGGGCCCTAATGCAACGAAAATTGGCGTTACATTAGGTCAGAAATGTAGTAGTGGCTTCTCAATTTCTATATTTTGAAAATGGGGGCACCTATATGGTCTTTTATTTACTGGATTACTTCCTTTTTTCAAGGGAATTCCGTGATCACAACTCTTATTAGGAGATAACCCTTTAGGTTCTTCAAACACATCCTCATAACCATCCAAGAGGAATAGCATATCGGTTCTACTACTTCTTATCTTGACATCGATCTTTATTGAGTACAACCGTAGCACCATGCCACAAGAGTTGTTGAGTAGTTCCTTCTCAATAGATTATAGATTGTAGTGACATTGTCTTAATGACAAGAGGGTCACTTACCCCTTCGGCAAACCTGTTCTCCCCATAGAAAAACTCAATGTCATCAGCTTTAAAATCAAATGTCACAGGGCTAATAGTCTTGAGCCATTGTATTCCTCAACATCACACCCACCCAGATTTAGTACCCTCGTGTCGGTCTAGAATTGCTTATCTTGCATGGTCCATTTGAAACCTTTGCATCTCCCTTGACAAGGCACCCTACTCCCATCTGCTATTATAAACAAAACTTCAGGGGTCTCATGGATAGAACATCCTAACCTCTGAGCTGCCTTAGGGTCAAGGAAATCATGTGTGCTTCCACTATAAATAAGTATACTAAACTTCTTCTTGTCCACCCAACTAGATAACTCCATTTCTGCAGATTTGAGCTACCAACTAAGGCATGTAAGGATATTTTCAGTTCTACATCCTTTTCTTCCTCTTTGGTAGCAATTTTATCCTCACTGTCTAGGGAGTCATGCCAAACCTTTTCCTCCTCCTCATTCACATTCAACATGAATATCTGTCTATTTTTGTATCTGTGGCCAGTCAGTTTTTAACGTTTTTCAGTTAGTTTTTCAGAATTTTCAGTTAGTTTTCAAATAGTAATCTTTATTAAAAAAAAGACATATAGAGTACAAAACTTAACAGAAACTGTTAACCGGCGGTTATAACCGTTTGGACACGTCTATATATATATCAGTCCATGGCAAGCTTTCATGGAATTAAAATTAACAATAATAAAAGAATAAGTATGAGAAAAAATTGACCACATCCCGGTCACGTAGGATACCCGTCAAGGATAATTAGACGGGATAAATTCATCAGGAGGATTGCGAATCCTACTCCCTCTCCTAGGTACACGACGACCACCTGATCTAGATTGTTGAGATGAGGATGAGAATGATCCATCGAAATTTTCTGAAAACTGCACACGAGGCAAATGGAAACTAGGCCTAAATCTCGGAATCCCGAATGCCCGCTCGGGAGTTTGAGTATAATTGCTAGAAGAAGGGATCTCAAAGCGATTGCTGAGAAACCAAACTGATTCATCAATTCGGTAAAAGAATTACCCGGTCCTATCGGAATGAACCCAAACTGATGCATATCACCGTATTGATCCCCCATCTCTGGCTCATCCTCCAGCTGGTATCCGCCACGTCTACGAACCCAATTCTGCCTCCGTGGTTCCTCTTCAGCAGTATGATCAACCGTGGGAGGGGGAGCTTGGGCTTGCAGACGTTCCTGCTCACTAATAGCCGTCGGTGTTACCGATACATTGTTGAGTGTAATTATCCATTAGCAGGTCTTCCAAGGATGTGGCATTCTCGCCGTATATGTATATCCCTTGGAGATTTTGAATCTGCTCAAAACAATTAACTAAAATTAATTAATACGGAAAAAATGGTAATTTTTTTTGTAAAATCATCAGTATGTAATATATAACTTACCACACCCTCAAAACCAGCTGAACGTGGCCTCGAACTCTAGTCCCTCCACATTAGACGAATTACGGATGAACGATCGAGTAATACTCCTATACCATCTCAAATAGGGGTGATGGTCACTCATATCCCCTTCACCAAACTCTCCATCAACGACATTAAACGCCCGTTCATTCCACTTTTCTATGTGCAGCCCATGTTCTTGCATCCAGCAACGCCTGACCGACCTCACCGACTAATTCGATCCAGGTCCAAACTAGTGTCGCAGTCATCAGGCACACCTTGAACCATCCCAAACTGTCGCATAACACGATCTGGAAAGTGCCATTCAACCCTCTCAAAGCAGATGAGGGGCACCTTCGCCCTCCATATAGCTTGCCCCAGAAGGCAGAAATTCGAAACTGTCACACCGTTGTATGGCTGCCACACAACCTGATCCTTGTCTAAATAAGACAGTTGGTCTCGATAGCCTTGCAGGTAATGGGCAGTCACAGAAGTATACGACAATGGAACCTTCCACCTGCATATGAAACAATTGACATAAAAAATAATGAATAAAAAAGCGATAAATTACAAAACAGATCATTTACAAAATGAAGTAATTGAAATAGTTGCAATCCATTAAGTGTTATTTCTGTATGTATCCTAGGTTGTGTACACAACAACCTCTCACATGCCCAAAGCTATAAAAAATTGTCATTACGCACAAAACAGATTAAGTCCACTAGCATAATGTAATCAAATATAATTGACATACCTGTACAATGGTCAAGAAGCCACCACAGCCTTTCGAATTGTGCTGAGATGCTACACACATCTCCCTATACAAGAAGGCCAACGCTCCACTACCCCAACTGTACTCACCAATATTATTTATTTCTCTAAGAAGTGAGAGGTACATCAACTTCACTAGGTTATCAGACGAGTCGGGCATAATGTATGACCCCAATAATAGGAAAATGTAGGCTCGAGTATATGTCTCAATCATATACTCGGATGCATTATTGGGAAGCTGATCAAAAAGAGGGAAGTGATCTAGAACCCATCTCATAGACACCATTCCACCTTTTTTGATGTCTGCGGGTGAGGGTGTAACCCCAAATAACTCCTCAACAATCTCAACTCATGCCCCCGTACTCCTACTAGTTTCTGAACTAGTCACCGCCAATCCGTCTACAGAAAGACCACACAACATACCAATATCCTCTAAGGTGATGGTCATCTCCCCTACAGGTAAGTGAAAAGTGTGGGTCTCTGGACGTCATCTCTCAATCAAAGCCTCAATCAAATGCCAATCATATTGTAAATGACCTAATAAATACACTCCATAAAATCCAGTATTCATAAGCTTAGTTTCTATCCTCCAATCAACTCTAGCTGGAAGTTCTGTACCACGCCTAGGTCTTAAATTGGTTAACTGTTGTCCACCCCAAATATAATTAGATCTATGTGTATCCTGAGAAGTCAATACATGTGGATCGATTGGCCCAGGATCAATAAATGGTTGTTGTTCATGTTGATTCATCTGAAACACAAAAAATTAATAGTAATCAAAATTTAAATGGGACTTAAGGTTTTGCTACATTTAAGCTCAAATTTTAAATTTAACACTTAAAAATTAATAATTAAGTAGAAAAATTGCAACAAGTTTGCCAAAGTAATTTTAACAAGCACTTTATTTAAACCTAACGTAAGAAAATTCTAACTAGGCAAAAATTGAATTACAGTTGTTTAATTCATTGACAATCAACAATTAAGTACATAAATCATAATAGTTTTAACAACAAATTATATAAAAATGCATAAATAAACTCTTAGAAAAATTTATATAGCTAAAATTAACAACTCAAAACAAATAAAAAGAAGAAATAAAACTAACCTTTCAAACTCTTTCTGTCAAAAACTTTCCTCTTCAAACTCTTTCTCCTTCTCCTTCTCCAAAGTTCTTCTCCTTCTCTCTTTCTCTTTCTTGTCTTCTTTCTTTCTCTCAGTAACTCTCTCTTCTCTCTTCCTCTCTTTGATTGAATCGAAAAAGGAAGAAACAAATTTTCAAAATTTGAATCCGAAATGGCAATTTCGGATTCCACTTTAAATAAATCCGGAATTTGCATTTCCGGATTTGAAAATATACCTTTAGGCGCGATCGCCCTATATTATGGCGCGATCGCTCTCTATTTTTTCCAGAAAATATTAATTTGCTAATTTAATCAGTTTTGAAAAAAAAAAAAAAGGGAATCCAGAATTGGTAACGCTGGAATACATTGGGAGCTATCGCTCCATACTATATGAGCGATCACTCCCCATTAACAGAAATATTATTTTGTGAAATTCAGTTTTGAAAAAAAAACGAAAAAAAAAAACAAAACAAATCTGGAATTGGTAATTCCGGAATACATTATTCTGGAATTACCAATTCCGGAATTGGTTGAAAAGTGCTACTTTGGTACTTAAAGTTTTTACCATGTTATTTTGGTAAGTAAATTTTTAAAATGGAATATTTTGGAAAAAAAATCGAAAAAAGAGTCTCATCGCATTTTACCATAATACATATAATATAGAAATATGTAAAACACATTCTTAAAACTTAAATACGTTGACGAATCAACTACGACATTTATTTTGAAATACAGCTAAAACTTCGTTTTAAAATATAAGAGAGAGCAACATGTTATTTCTTCTTACGGCAAACTACCATATCACCCCAAACTAAAATTTAAAATGTTCACATACATAAGAGATAATAGGCTTCACTAAATATAATAGGCTTCACTAGGCACTACTGTAGATCCGTCCCTGGTTCTAGATGATCAATCAACCACATGATCACTATAAATAAAATATTTGATTTGAGAAATTAGCTTTCCAGATTCGTGTATCTACGAAAAGTATAAAAACCATGACACATATTAGGATACTCCATCAAACACACTTCTTTGCCGTACCTCTTGAGCCACTCATAATATTTCCTTTGCCAATCTTTCAATGTATCGAAACCCCCAATAACCACCATTGTGGCCGGAAACTCTTTCAAGATCGATAAATCTTTCGCATTTGGACCGCTCACGTTGATGGATTCATGATCCCGGTTACATTTTTGTTCTTGTGGGATAAATACGCTCCATAACCAATCGTTAGCTTCATTGATACAAGCTGGCATTCCCTCGAGTTTTATCTCGACTCTGTTCGCACCTCTCCCATAGAAGAAAGGTTGTATTGCCACTAGTCCTTTCACCTATACACTACCCATTCACACGTTAAGATTTGTAATAAAACATGACTAACGCTAAAATGAAAATTTAACCCTAATTTTATTTCAAACTCTGTGTTCTTTATTCAGTTTGTCAAAAAAGTTGTAATTATTTATAAGAAAATTACTAAATAAAATTTAAATGTGTGTGTATATAATTCCCATTAAATAATTATATAATTACCTATTGAAAAGTTATTTTTTAGAAGCCAAAATCTCACAAAAAATGAGTTTTTTCTTAATTTTAGAAAAAATGTGTTTTGATTCCCCCGCTAGTGCCGGTGTTAGTGTTAGAGTAGCAAAGTGTCAGTTTAAATAAAGAGTGTCAGTTCATTTATTATTAAGTGACAGTGTAAAAAAATGTCAGTGTTAGTGTAACAAAGTGCCGGTGTTGTAAAGAGTGTCAGTGCATGTATTATTAAGTGCCAATGCTATTGTAAAAAAGTATCAGTAGTAGTGTTGATGTAATAAAGTGCCAATGCAAAGAGTGTCATATTAGTGTAAAGAGTGTCAGTGTATGTATTATTAAGTGACAGTGTAAAAAAGTGACAATGTTAATGTTAAAAAGTGATAGTGCTAGTGTAAACAAATGTCGGTGTGTGAAGAGTGTCCGTGCATGTATTATTACGTGCCGGTATAAAAGAGTGCAAGTGTAGGATAGAAAAGTGTCGGTGTTAATATAAAAAAGTGTAAGTGTAAAAAGTGACGGTGCATGTATTATTAAGTAACGGTATAAAAATGATTTTTCTTAAACATAGAAAAAATACGTTTATTATAAGTCCAACTCATTTTATAATTAAAAGTAAACCTAATTTTCTGCTAGATTTTTGCACCTTTTAAAAATTAGTCAAAAGTAGTCAAGTTGTTTAATACTCCATCCGTTTCCTGTGAGTATAAGAAAAGTTATATTTTCTTTCAGTTTCTTTCAAAATTAAATTTTATGAAAATAAATTTAATATAATTTATCATTGTACAAATAATACAATCTTGAAAATATAGGTAATACTAAACTAATTATAAAAATGTCACAAAATTTAGTTCATAAAATGATATGTTATGATTTTGTGGTATTTTTAATTAAAGTGTGCCGAATCCACAATCGATATAACCAATAAATTAACGACACCTCATTTTGTATTAGTATATTATGTAAACTTATTTTTATCCTTATCACACTGAAAAATATTGACAAGTTAAAAACACTAGTAATTAGCCGTGACAATTAGTTGAGGTGATCGCATGAAAAAAAAAGTTAATATTTCTCTACCTTTACTTGTTGGAAAGTATACTGGCATGCTTCTTTTCAGCAACATGGTGGGCGAATATCTCCGCCGGCACTGTCTCCGGCGACGAAGCAACAGGACAAATCGACATTTTCCGGCAAAAACTTTAGTCCCTTCACGTCAGTCAAGAAATTTCAGGACATCCATTCCATCATCATATTGAGCAGGGTACCGATGTTCAGGAATCAAACGGTAGTTAACCGAGACAACAACAGCGGAGATATCTCACGAGCATATCGGCGGCACATGCAATCTAAAGGTGTTGTATCGGGGCCGAGGTAAACAAATCCACCACCGTGGAAGAAGACGATGATCGGAAGTGTAGTACCGAAGGCGGGTTTCGTGGGGACGAAGAGGCGAAACCAGAGGTTGCGGGAAGGGTCTACAGTGACG